>JAVGWX010000002.1:90301370-90741370 GCA_036924085.1 Ariolimax columbianus
CAGAAAAACCGGTCTACAGATGTCAGTATGATTTCATTTTCTCCGCTGCTTTCGTCTGTTTTTCTATGACCTAGATAGGTGAAACTCTGTACCTGTTCCAGAAGATCTTTTATTTATATCTGCATACATGGTTTATAGTCACTTTTCCTAATTAGTATAGTCTTTGTTTACTATATGTTCATGTCTAATCTAAACGCTTGACTTATTGTGTATATTGTTATCGCAAGCTCCTGTAATTCTTGCTCGCTTGCGCGCTGGAATGATGAAATGGCGAACAATAACGAAATTAAAAAAATTAATCATAATTTGTAACTGGCAAATCACATTTTGCTGGCACATCAGGGAACTTAAATCGATTATTTTACATTGTTTTCTATTGTATTTTGTTTTTTGTTTTCGTTCGTTCTTTGTTCATGACGAAGGCCTTGTACTCGCAACGGAGATTTCTTTTTTTGTATTGCCCTGGTACCGTTAATGATCTGGCTGGCTGGCTTGTCTTCGTTTGTTCTCAATCTTTTGCAACCAAACCATGAAAGGGCTTAAATAGCAGAACGTAGTCCAGAGAACGGAATGCGCTGTGTCGTAGTTTACAGCTTGGCTGCGATATTTGCACCTTTAGGTCCAACACATCCGACTTAAGCAAGCATTTATTTAGTACCGGGTTAGCATTCCCTCTTTGATCCCTTCTCCTTAGCCAGTCTGCCCTGCTGCAGCCTGTTATCCAGAATCACCTCGTGGAGGTGTAGAAGAGTCTTGGCCGCTCTGCTTCGCTAGCCCTGACGCTAGCAGTCAGCTATGGGTCGCTAACCACTGCAGCTCGTGCGCTGCTCAGCATCTTGATCCCCGTCAATGATCTATTACCTATGTTTTCACACACTTTTGATGATTTATATTGAACGAAAGATCGAAGCCATGACGAAACATGAAGCGTCAAAAGTCGAGATACCATGCACTTAATATAGCTTTTATGAAGTAATGTAGCCAATTTATTGACTTGCTTTTGTGTGTCTTAACTCTGAAGAAAATCATGTACGCATTAAGAGTATGCTAAACTAGATTATTTCTACATGACAAACATAATTAGCGAATTAACAAAAATATTTTCACGAATTTTCGTCCTTGTTTTAAATTGCAAAGTTCCATTTTGGTGATTTGTGGAGTAGAGGAAAAAAAGGTCGCTTACCGATGCAATCGCAACACAGTGTGCAGGCTAGGTTCTTACTTATTTAAAATAATAAAAAACATGGGCTTTCCTGGGGTTCGAATCCATGTCCTGAATATTATAAAAACGGTATGCTAATAGCTTAGGAACGCTTTTCTCAAATAAAAACATGTTCATATGGGCAGCCACTGTAAATCAAAAAGAACGATAATCAATATCGATGTCGTTGTCTCCCCCTTTCCTCTAACGTTATTATTTAATTTCAAATCAGGGGATATTCCTTCAAAGACATCTTTTGCACCCTCTTATATTCCGTTTCCTCGAGAGTTAAATTTGATATGATAAATTATATCCTATCCAGATGTATCGGGTTTTTTTTGTTAGTTTATTTTTTGTGTGTGTTTTTGTTTTTATTTTTTTGTTGAAGGATCTATGTTTTTGTGACCATGCGCATCGTACAGCTGTGTCTAGTGCATATTATTTGAACGACTCACTTTCAATATAAAACCACAATTAGGGCCCCATAAATTTAATTTCATGGTTCAAAAGACGCATAAGGTGAACGGTATAAAGGCTGTATGGAGGCAAGTGACTAGTTCATAGGTCTGCACAATGCCAAGTTAATCTGTTATGTACCAAACGAAGACACGTGATATGTGAGGTCAATGGTAGGTTGCAAGATGTAAAGTTAATGGCCTTTATACCGAATAAAGTCAAGGTTGTGACTCGAAGGTCGCTTGAAGTCAAATTAGTGTCTCAAAGGTCGCATGAAGTCAAGTTAACGGTTCAAAGTTCGCCAGAAGTCAAGTCAAATGCTCAAAGGTCGCAGGAAGTCAAGTTAATAGTTCAAAGGTTTCATGAAGTCTAGTTAATAGCTCAAAGGTCGCATCAAGTCAAGTTAATGGACCAAGATCCTCATTACGTTCATTATTTGGTCCACATCCCAAGAGTCACATAATGTCAAGCTGATGTTCCAAGATCGTCATGAAGTCCATTTTATTGATGATGTTCGGGCCGCTCAAAGTCAAGTTAATGGTCCACTATCCACATAAAGTTCAGTTTATTGTTATTAGGACCGCATGAAGTCACATTCATTTCTCAAAGACCTCATGAAGCCACGTTCAAATCTCAAAGACCTCATGAAGTCAAGTTAATGGTTAAAGATCCTAATTAAAGTCAGTTTCTTGGTCCATTGGCAAAGAAACTCGCGAAAATTTTCTGCTCCAAAATCCTCATGAAATCACGTTTATGCACCAAGATCCTGATAAAGTCAAGTTTAATATTGCTAGGGCTGCATGAAGCCCAGCTAATGGTCAAAGGATCATCATGAAAATGTGTTATCTAAAATATGATGGTCAGGTGTGTGGACAGGGGCGAAATGCCATTGCTTGTCATAGACCACATACTTCGTAAATACGCCCCTGTCTACCCTTCTGCCCGAAGAGCCTTGATATCCCTTCTGTATCTTCTTCTACCTTCGTTCGTCTTCTGACTAGGACTTCAATGACTCTAACAAAGGCATCAGTCAACTCGATGCACTGTACACTGCCATACAGTTTTGTTTTTCATGGAATGGCACAGTGTTACCACGTCATGCTGATTTCACAAGTATTTGATAAGCAGGACTCCAATAGGTGTCCCTCTGTCATGGGAGCTGTGCCACAGCTACAAATGTACACAGTGCCAATCTTGAACTGAATATTAAGATATTATCTCAGTCGGTTGTGTCCTGTGCGCAACCGAAAGTTGATCATCTTGTCTCGCCTGGAAAAGCGATGATAGCCGTCGTTTTCTGTATGGCCATGATGGTCTAGTTTCCATTTTGACCTGTATTTAGCCTTTATAATTGCTTCAATTTCATCATATGAGGGGCGCTCAAATCAAGCGGGGGCTTTTTGTTCTAGTTCCACTTGAAAGGGTTATATCGTGCCGAAATTATTATCATTAGTTAGCGGCACTTGTGTCCCATGACTGTTATGTGGCCCAGTTGCAATGTGCCAGTCACGTGACACATAAATAAATTCGGCAGATAGCACTGTTAGCGCTTGCATGGAACAGCGTGTTTTTGATGAATTTCCTTGTGAAAGAAATCGTGGACCCCGTGGAAATTTACAGAAGACTGCAATGACAAAAATGTTGACACTCAGCCGCAGTCAGACATTAGAATGGTGCAAACGTTTTAGAGAAGGCCCTAGATCCGTGAGTCATGATCTCGTCCTCCTCCTGCAAGATAACACTCGACCTCATACGGCTCACCGCACTATGTGCCACCTGCAGCAACTCGGCTGGGAGGTATTATCACATCCATATTATAGCCCAGACCGCGTTCCAATAGATTTCCACCTGTTTTGACCCCTAAAAGAATTGCTTGTGTGGTCAGCATTTCAGCACTGATGGCGAAGTGAAACAGGCTGTCATGCATTGGTTCAGGCATACTGACAAATCTTTCTACGCTAAACCTTTTCACGCATTACTTAAAAGTTAAGTGCATTAACGTTGCAGGAGATTAAATCGAAAAATAAATGGCATTTAGATTACTTGCTTAAAAAACAGTATTTTTGTATTACAAAAAAAAAGTCCCGTTTTGACTTACACGCCTCTCGGATGTTGTTTCCTTGTCACATTGTAATAACACAATATCTATCGCATTTCGTTGAACTCTTTTCCAGGTTTCCTAAGCACGGGAAACAAGTCAGCAATGGGTAACTACGCCCTATTTGACATCATCCAAGCCTTGTTATGGTTGCGTGAAAACATTGCCAGTTTCTATGGCGACCCGCAGAAGGTGACATTATTTGGGCATGGGACCGGCGCCGCAATTGTCAACGTTCTGATGTTGTCCCCAATCGTGACAGGTGGGTTTCTCACAGTGCTGCACAGATTTGGAGAATGAATGTTGTATGTGTCTGTTTTATCATCATCATCTTCTATCCAGCTGTGTCGATAGACGTCGTGATGGGGTGTAGTTTTCTGCTGTAAGCCAGCTTTGTCGCCGAAATTATTGTCATACCATGTGTCTTCACCGTCTCACTGACACCATCTGTCCATCCTTTTCGTGGTCTACCTTTTGCTCTGCAACTCTGATGTCTGGTATTGTAGATACGAGCAGCTAGTAAATTTTGTTTCATTCTTGTCAGGTGTCCGAACACTTTTATTCTCTGCCTTCCGATGTATTCCATGTATAGTGTTTCACCCACTTTTACTCTGTCCAACCTTGTGACCACGACTGCCTTTCTCAAACACCTCATCTCACATACCTTGATGTACCTTGGCGAGAATCCATGTCTGACACTGGTAACAGAGAGTGGGTATAATATTTATCAAATGTCTATTGGTCTTCATCAGAATGTATTTGTTTTATTAATAGTGAAAGCAGTTAGTTTAATAACCACTTTTAACTTTACAAACATTTAATAAAGGAGAGATTTCGTTCTGTCACCAATTGTGAGTCGAAAAGGAGTTACTATGACAACCGTAACCGTCACAGCAGGTCGTCCGATGCGACCAAATAAGAATATGCATGGTCTAGTCCAACAGCTGCTACACATTATACAAGTATTTATGCCGTACCCCACGAGTTTGGATCATACCGTTTGAGTAATCTAGTGCCTCTTTGAGAAGTTCTGGATAGATATGAATTGCTACTCCTGGGCTACTCAATTTAAGTGTAAATGACATTGATCCAGCCTATTATTTCAGGTAATTTGGCAGTGTTTTTGAACAAACAGCAGGCCAGACAGAAATCGAGACAAGGTGTCAGAAAGCATCTGCTGTTACTTACCAACTCTCACCACTGCTTAGACACCCGAGCATTAGTGTGATAACAAAACAACAGCTGATATAGCTGGTGAACAATGTATGCCGGAAAATTGGCAAGGACAGACTTAGGACATCACTTATCCAGTGCGGTATTAACCACGATGACTGGGAAAGAATCGCCAGCAATCGCACAGACTAGCGCAGCACTTTTGCTGAGGGTGTTCAGAGACATGAGGTATCAAGAATAGATGAGGCTATCCAGAGACATGAATTTATCAAGAATAGATCAGGCTATCCAGAGACATGAGGTATCAAGAATAGATGAGGCTATCCAGAGACGATATCTCCGTGTGCTCACATCGACCCTTCGTTAACCACAGTGGAGAAGGTATCTTATTTCTCTGTACAAAGTGCAACAGACGACTCAAGGCTCAGATTGGCTTATTTATCCATCTTGGAACTCATGCGAACAGCGAATGCTGACAAAGTGGTCCTCATCTATTACGATGGACGAGTACCATTTATGCCGACTCTGTTGTACCAGTGCCAAACATGATTTCTGTCCAGAGCGCGTGACAGCAGGATTAAAACTTATGAAATGAAGTTTTTAGGAAGGCCACTGGTGTTGCCAGAAAAGACAGATTGCTGAAAGATGCCATTCGAATTATGGTCTGGACTACCTCGTGTGCAGAGTACATAACCACGCTGGTTCGAATATATGATGAGAATGTATCCTCAACTTCAACTGATGGCAAACAACACTGGAAGACATAGGGCGACAGCAAGGCAGGTGGATAGATTGTATCAGAGTGATCGTGCAAGACAATGGTTTCTCAAAATGACGCAGGACAGACGACTTAAGCTCCCCGTGTCGCTTAACCACATAAGTGGACAGAAAACTAACTAGCTATGTTGTTGTTTAACGCCCACAATGATTAAGTTTACTTTTTTGTGCCGTCTGGCAAGGACGTTAAGTGGCGGGTTGCAGTAGCTCTTCTCACATCCCGAGCTTGCTTATGAATCTGAACCTCCGTCAACCACTCGGTTGTGCTATTCTTGGCTTCATCTGCGTATCTCTCACTACTATGTTAGTCACGTCGATCCTCCACCTCATTAACCAAAATTCCAAGAAAAACAGCCCGTTTCCAGGGAGACCTGCTTGATACTGAGATGGTGGTCTTGTCCAGTATATTTAGCCTGACCCTGACTAACATTGTCCCATCAGAATATTTTGCATAACGAGACATTAATCTGATGTCATTGACTGTATAACAGTAATTCCAGTGTTACTGGGGCTCGACAGGGGATCAATACTATAAAAATGCTAAACATGTCATAAAAGACGGCTATTAAGGGCTAGGCATGGTTCCCTATCTCATTCCGTAAAAATTGTAAATCACAAATATACATAAGGACAAGTCAAATACATCGTCTTCGGACTTTGTCTTGAAAAATTATCAAAATGACGTTGTGTCATAACTTACAACGAGGCTGCTCTATCGAAGCATTACCACGAGATAGATGCGACTTCTGCCACTTTTTTTGTAATTCATTGGGTTTGTTTCCCATTGTCATTCTTTGAGTCAGGCTACACTATGACAGCCTGTTGTGAGGGCCACCGCTTGGAGGCGGAAAGGCGTCACTTTGTCAGCTTTTGCTAAATGACCCTGATGCAAGCAGCCAGTTCTGAGACAAAGACTACTGTCAGTGCATTCACTGTGCTGCATCGACAAATCAAGTCGCTAAACGTGACTAAAGAGGGTTGTGTATGTGGAAACCAATCTCATTGTTTGCTGTTCCTGTTGAATGCTGATAATGAGTAAAGTTACTTTTTGTTAGTCCAGAAAATGACGTCAGTTGTCGGGTTTCAACAGCTGTCCTCCCATCCCGAACGTACTGATGAAGGTGGACCGTGGTCTTCCAGTCGGTTATGCTATGCTTGGCTTCGTCTACGTATCTCCCACTGCTACTGTAGTCACATCGATCCCCCACCTTGTTAGCCAGGCTGCCAAGGATAACATCTCCTTTCCAGTGATAATTACGAGGAATTTGATAGGGGAAAGGTGGGGGGGGGGTGAGGAGGGGGAGGGGTTGTCCAGTATAGTATACTTGTCCCTAACTAACAGGTCAGATCATTAAATTTTGCCTGACTAAACGTTATTCTCCTCTCCCAAAACGCTAACCTTCTATAGACGTTTATCTCCACAGAGGATCGAAGCAACTTTTTCCAGAGAGCTATTCTTCAAAGTGGATCGGCCTTAAGTACCTGGGCAATATCCTACGACCCCAAGTGGTGCACAGAGAAGCTAGCCAGCAGCGTGAATTGCTCGAGGCATAGTTCCAGCACACAGGCGCTGATTCAATGCCTTAGAGAAAGAAGCTTTGCAGAGCTTGTTGCTTCATCTCCTGACGCGCCAAAATACTTTTCCTGTTTTGCCCCCTCCATAGACTCGTGGACTGTACTTCCCGAGGAAGTGGCAAAACTTGTTAGAGAGCCACATTCAAGGTTCGCCTCTGTGCCTGTTATGTTTGGCATTACGAAGAACGAAGCATATGCATATCTGAAACAGGAAGAGATTAAAAAAGGAATTTCAAATTATAGAAAGAGACAGATCATCAGGAGTTATATTCAGAATGTGTTCAGGTATCACCGGCAGAAGATTTACGAAATACTGGATCATCACTACACGGATTGGACGGATACTTCTGATCATATTTCCAATCGGAACAATATTCTGGAACTACTGAGTGATGGGCAGTTCGTGGCGCCGTTGTTTGAGATGGCAAACTTTCACGCCGCCAAGGCAGATACGTACGTCTACTCGTTTGCCTATTCTACTCACTCGGAGAGCGATTCTGAGGATGTTAAAGGTAAGGTGGGTGGATGAGCGCTGGGTGGTGTTGGTGTGTGGTGCGTCTGAGGGTGTTCAAGGTAAGGTAGGTGGTGTTGGTGTTGGTGTGGGGTGCGCCTGAGGGTGTTCAAGGTAAGGTGGGTGGTTGAACGACTGTGTGGTGTTGGTGTGGTGCGTCTGAAGGTGTTCAAGGTAAGGTGGGTGGTTGAGCGCCGGGTGGTGTTGGTGTGGTGCGTCTGAGGGATTTCAATGTAAGGTGGGTGGTTGAGCGACTGTGTGATGTTGGTGTGTGGTGCGTCTGAGGGTGTTCAAGGTAAGGTGGGTGGTTGAGCGCCTGGGGGGGGGGGGGGGGGTGTTGGTGTGTGTGCGTCTTAGAGTGAAGATACACATGCTCGTGTGTGTGTGGAGTTAGAGTTATTTGTTCGCGTATGTGTGTTAGTAAGTCTGCATGTGTGTGAATGTGAGTGATCGTGCAATAATGTATGTGAGTAACTGTGTGTGCGCGTGATTGTGAGTTATTGTGTACACAAATGGGTACGGAAAATTGCGTACGTGTATGATTTTTAGTGGTTGTGCAAGAGAGAGAGAGAGAGAGAATATGTGTGAGTGTGTGTTAGGGTGAGTGAGTGATTGACCGAGAGAGAGAGAGAGAGAGAGAGAGAGAATGTCTGTGTGTTAGGGTGAGTGAGTGACACACAGAGAGAGAGGGAGAGAGAGATAATATGTGTGTGTTAGGGTGAGGGAGTGACATAGAGAGAGAAACAATATGTGTGTGTTAGGGTGAGTGAGTGACACCGAGAGAGAGCGAGAAGAGAGAGACAATATATGTGTATTATGATGAGTGAGTGATTGACAGAGAGAGAGAATATGTGTGTGTTAGGATGAGTGAGTGATTGACATAGAGAGAGAATATGTGTGTGTTAGGGTGAGTGAGTGGTTACAGAGAGAGAGAAAGAGAGAGAGAGGGAGAGATAGAAAAAGTGTGTGTGTTAGGGTGAATGTGTTATTGATACAGAGAGAGAGAGAGAGAGAGAGAGAATATGTGTCTGTGTTAAGGTGAGTGAGAAATTGACAGAGAGAGAGAGAGGGAGAGAGAATATGTGTGTGTTAGGGTGAGTGAGTGATTGACAGAGAGGTAGAAAGAGATATGTGTGTGACCTCATCATGTATGTGTTACCTTAGCATGTATGTGTGTGACCTCATCATGTATATGTGTGACATCATCATGTATGTATCACATTAGCATGTATGGGTGTTTCGAGTGCATGTATGTGTGTGACCTCAGTATGTATGTGTTACCATAGCATGTATGTGTGTCGCCTCATCATGTATGTGTGTGACCACATCATGTGTGTGTTACCATAGCATGTATGTGTGTCGCCTCATCATGTATGTGTTTCCATAACATGTATGTGTGTGACATCATCATGCTTGCGTGTGACATCATCATGTATGTGTTACCTTGTCATGTATGGGTGTTACCTGTGCATGTATGTGTGTGACCTCATAATGTATGTGTGTGATATCATCATGTATGTGTGTTACCTCAGCATGTATATGTGTTACATCAGCACGTGTGTGTGTTACCTCATAATGTATGTGTGTTATCTCAGCATGTATCTGTCTTACCTCAGCATATATGTGTTACCTCAGCATGTATGTGTGTTAATTCAGCATGTGTGCATGTGACCTCAGCATGTTTGTGTGTGACCTATACATGTAGGCATGTTATTTCAGCATGTATATGTGTTACCTCCGCATGCATGTGTGTTACCTCAGCATGTGAGTTTGTGACATGTGCGTGTATGTAAATGGCCTACGCTTGCAAGTATGCAACGTGCTCTTGTATATGTATATCTTGCACACATGTGTTTTTATCTTCGTACTTTTGTTTGTGCCCTGGGCATCCATTTGTGTCTTTGTTATTTTGTTGATCTTCGCGTGAGTGACAATTTGTGTGTTTAATGATTGTAATGTGTATTTAGTGAATGTACATGTGTGTTTAGTGAATTCACATGCGTGTTTAGTGAATTCCCAATGCGTGTTTAGTGAATTCACATGCGTGTTTAGTGAATTCACATGCGTGTTTAGTGAATTCCAATGCGTGTTTAGTGAATTCCCATGCGTGTTCAGTGAATTCCCATGCGTGTTTAGTGAATTCCCATGCGTGTTTAGTAAATTCCCATGCGTGTTTAGTGAATTCCCATGCGTGTTTAGTGAATTCCCATACGTGTTTAGTGAATTCCCATGCGTGTTTAGTGAATGTAAAGTAAAGTAACCACTTAGCATTACTGGGCTGTGAGGTGTTAGCGATCTCACATTTCAAAGGATCGACTAAATGAGGGCGGTAGCCATCTCCTCTCCCCCGCCGATATTAATTCCCGGACTGAACCGGTACCCATTTAAGGCTGGGTCTACCCGGAAATGTACATATGTGTATAGTGAATGTACATGTGTGTTTAGTGATTGTACATGTGTGTTAAATGAATGCACAGGTGAGTTTAGTGATTGTACACACATGATTAGTGATTGTACATGTGTGTTTAGTGATTGAACTCAACTGATTAGTGACTCTGCATGTGTGTTTAGTGATTGTACACGCCTATTTAGTGACTGTACATGTGTGTTTAGAGTTGTACACACCTGTTTAGTGTCTGTCCGAATGTGTTTAGTGATTGTACACACCTATTTAGTGACTGTACATGTGTGTTTAGTGATTGTACACACCTGTTTAGTGATTGTGCAGGTGTGTTTAGTTACTGTACATCTATGTTTAGTTAATGTACATGTGTGTTTAGTGACTGTACATGTGTGTTAAGTGACTGTACATCTATGTTTAGTGACTGTACATGTGTGTTTAGTTAATGTACATGTGTGTTTAGTGACTGTACATGTGTGTTTAGTGACTGTACATGTGTGTTAAGTGACTGTACATGTGTGTTTAGTGACTGTACATGTGTGTTTAGTGACTGTACATGTGTGTTTAGTGACTGTACATGTGTGTTTAGTGACTGTACATGTGTGTTAAGTGACTGTACATGTGTGTTAAGTGACTGTACATGTGTGTTAAGTGACTGTACATGTGTGTTAAGTGACTGTACATGTGTGTTTAGTGACTGTACATGTGTGTTAAGTGACTGTACATGTGTGTTAAGTGACTGTACATGTGTGTTTAGTGACTGTACATGTGTGTTAAGTGACTGTACATGTGTGTTAAGTGACTGTACATGTGTGTTTAGTGACTGTACATGTGTGTTAAGTGACTGTACAGTGTTCAAGGTTAGGGTAAAGCTTGCTGTTGTCGCTGTTGCTGTTTAATGCCCATAATGAGTACGTTTACTCTTTTGTGCGCCCTGAAAAGGGCGTTAAGTGACAGGTTGTATTAACTTTCCTCACAAACCGAGCCTACTGATGAAGTTGGACCTCAGGTATGCTATTGTTGGCGTCATCTGCGTGACGCTCACTGCTTTCGGGAACTCGGGGTGAAGATTAGGATGTGGTTAAAGATAGAGAAGATATATCACTGCTCCACAAAGAGTATGTTGAAATAGGCAACTGTGGGACCTGGCATAATCCAGGTCATGATTAAGTGGGCTGTTAGGAGCAGCATAGATGGCGCCTAACAGACTTTTGGTCTACTTTTCTGTAGTGTTTGAATATATTAAGATGGGTTCGCACGTCAGTTAACCACTTGCACTTGTCCCAAAGCAGCGGAGTAATAAGCTGATCAAGAACAGCACGATAAGTAGAACATTCTCCTCACGGCTACATCCAGCTCATGCCGGAGATGGGACCTGGATATGGGCATCTAGTCCTGAAGAAGTACAGGTCGACAAAGGTCGTAGACAATGTTAGTTGTATGGTTGTAGTTAGCATTAATAAGACGGTCTGTGTCCCGTACAACTATTCCTCACAGCCAAAACTTGTATTTCTCCAGGAATTCACGGCGATGAACTGCCTTACGTCTTTGGGTCACCGCTGGTCAACGGACTGTCCCCATTTCCGTCATCCTACACAGACTCTGAGAGGATGATGAGCGAGGCCATCATGACCTACTGGACAAACTTCGCAAAATCTGGGTTTGTTGTTTAAATTTTTAAACAAAAAAACCATTGTATTCCACTCGCAAATCTCTTTTCCATTGTTTGTCTGTTTGTTTCTAACTGTTCTGCATTTGAGTCCCTTTTTGTGAAACTCCGTACTTTCTCTACAATAATACTAAAACTTTACTTCCCCGAAACTGGTTTAAAAAAAATAATATATAATTAGCATTTTAATCGACTGCATTGATAGGAAACTATAAACGAAATATTCACTTAACACAGAAAACTCCACCAGAACAACACTGCACACACGTGAGAGAGCGAAAGCTATGAAATAGAAATTTCAAGATCGGAGGACATAATCAACACATCCCAACTCGCGCGTTGTCTAACATCAAAGGGCTGATCTTTCCTTTATAGTGATCAGTTATAAACAAAGGGAGCAGACTGGTCCTGGGGATTTAAGTATATGACTTTAAGCAGCCACATTTTAAAAAGTAATATTGTACGGCAAACCAAATTAATACATTCGATGTCAATTGTGTAACCTCGATAATGTTAATTAACTCGTAAAGGAAACTACACAGCGAGCTGAAAATATAAGCGCTGACCTAGAAATTTCAGACAAACTGAGTTGTGCAAATTTCACGTCATTAGAACTCACATTCCCGGAGTTTTTTGCAAGATGGACATACATATGTATTTATTTTATGGATATAGTTAAGATTTATGTCTCCCTGTTTTAGAGCCAGACGATGATTCTGGCATTATAATGAAGTAGAATGTTTCTATTGTATAGAGCAGTGCACTTCAACCTTTTTTCCCCTGCGCCCAGTATTCTAACTTTCTTGAGGGTAAATTGTCCTTACCGATTACTGAAATCTAAATTGAAGTAAGTCCAGCGATCGTCCCCTGAGTCTGAGTATTTTGGATGTTTCTAATCATCGTGCAACATGTGATTTGCAGATAGTCGCTCCGATCACAGCCCGTCTTAAAGAAACCCGATCTCTTGCGAAATCTCCAGTCTGCTAGAGTCATACACAATCATTCCTTGACATCTTCGTGTCATCGGCTTCTTGGTCTGCCCCTGTCTCTCCTGCCCGGAACTATACCTTTCCATTACCGTTTTCTCAAGACCGTTGTGACTTTTGATCTGGCCAAAGTATTTCAATTGTCTGATCATGATGGAAATTAATGAATCAGTTCTCTATGCTCAACTCCTGTCGAATATATGCATTCTTTTTTTCGGTCTACTGTATTATAAGAAATGTCTATGGTATTTCGACTTAGGGTAACTGTCCATGTCTCACAGTCGTATGCTGCCACAAGGAAAAAACACGTTCACTTGATTATAACTTGTATTGATTTGCTGGTATTCTGCGATAGTTGCTTCAGGCTATGTTATAATACAGCATTAAACTATTCTGCTACCGCCCACCTCAACGCTAAAATCGCCCACTAGTGGACTGTAGTGCTTAGGCTGAAGAGGACTGGTTGATAGGGACTAAATTTTAAACTGTATAAAAGAAGTAAGAAGACGACTGACTATGGCAATGCAGAAGCTAAGGAGTATGCAGAACATATGGCCTAATACAAACAAAGAAATAAAACTGAAGATCCTAAAAACATACATTTTTCCTGTGGCAATCTATGGATGTGAAACATGGACGATTACAAAATATAAGAGCGAAGATCTGTGCTCTTGAAACACAGTGCTACAGAAGAGTCCTGAAAATCCCGTGGACAAAGAAAGAATGTAGATGCGAATTGGCTCTTAAATGACGTAATGACCCGAAAACTGAGGTGTCGTCAAACGACACAACGAACTGAAGAGAGTGGTTATGGAAGGCATGGTCACTGGGAAGAGAAGCAGAGGCCGACCGAGAAGACGATGGACCCAGGACATCAAAAAGAGGCTGGATTTGCCCTGGGAGCAGACCGGAAGACTGGCGAAAGATAGTTTCCTACAGAGAGGCTGTCATGAGAGCAACGTTCTGCAAAAGATATGCTACATGATAATGATTATGTGTATCTCTTACTTCATCGTTATTAATACCAAGAGATATGAATTATTCCACATCTTGTAGGAGTACGTCTCTCAGTACAATTTGCTATAATATGTATACATATGTATATTGATCAGGGAGCTCGTCATGTCTGGTCAAAGCATGATTTGTTATCATTAACATGTGATATAGAATCGAAAAAACTGTACTCCAGACAGACCTAAGGGTGTTCATGCTCTCTCATCGATATTTAAAGACGGATATTGATTGTTCATGTAGCACGTTAGCCACACAAACTTATGCTGGCATGCGCACTTGCCTGTTTGGAAAGCGTTGAATGTCGACATCAATTTTATTAATAACATTTTTACGAGAGTGTGGAACATATATTTTTGTTCGACATGGTGTCAGACCCCGTGTCTGGCAATACACTTTGTCCACCAGTCCACTGGCTTGTGGCTGCTCTCTAGAAAAAGATAGTCTTTTGTGTGACAATTAACCAATTTTGCACCGCCTCCATTACCTCGTTGTCAGCTGTTTTTGGGACCCACCTGCTATAGACATTCCTTTAACCTAGTTCATCATGGACAATTCTACGCGCAACCCCTGTGACCCATATTGAAATTAACAGCTGTTTTATTAATAGTCCTTCGTCTGTTGCCACGAACTAGCTGATCGATCTGCTGTTTCACAGTGTCAGTTACTGCACCAGCTGGTCTCCCACGCCGCTGTTCTTAAATTACATTTTGTCTTCTGTTTTTAAATCATTCTACCCATTCATACACTCTCCCATGACGCAAACAACTGCCCGCATACTGATTTTTAATGCTTCTGTACATTTCACAAGTTTCCTGCCCTCTGACCACAAAAAAAACACGATTAATCGCAGGTTGCTCTTCTTCGGTGCAATTCCGGTGTTGGGTGGTCATTTTGTACGCTATAATGCACATGCACATACTGCTCGATCGTCACAATCCTACATGGTATATTGCTAAAGAGCCATTTTGTGTCCTGAAATAAGATTGTCCGTTGTAAATATTCTTTAATGCTCTTTAAAATAAAACTGAGTTTACTTAATGGCTGTTCCTCGTATCAACTTCATTGTTTAGTAGTTCACGTATGTTTCAGTACAGTTAATTTTCAGTGTTGTTTCTCTGGGCCAGTGGAATTGTCTCTGTACATTACATTCTAAAAGTTATGTAGTGCTTGCTCTGGAGTATGAATCTGCCTGCGTGTGGACATGGCAGAGTTGACACTCTTCAGTTTTGTGTACTTGTGGCTGCAACATCGGTTGTGTCCATTTTATTTCGGTATGTCCTCCGCCTCCCAAATATATTGCCCCTACAATACGATTCCTCTGGCACACAGAAGAGGCCCACTGTTTTCATATAACTATGTCGAAAGAAGCCACTAGGAAGGGTTGTGACTGGATCTGGCATGTTGTTGCAAATGCCACTCGAGCTTGAGTTAGATACTCATTGTCTGTGGTGAAGTATTACAGTTCCTCTTTTCATCGGTGTACTTGAGAAGGCAGCCCGGCATCCTCCAGACTGTAGTGCAAGGCTCCTCAGTAAGCTCACCACTATGGGGATCACAATGTTGATCCCCATGTCGTTAGCCAGCCTGCCGTGAAACAGCCTGTTTCAAGAGAGAATGGCGTGGAAGTGAGGTTTATGTCTTGTTCAGTATGTTCCACTTGACCCTGACTAGCATAGCCTGATTGAACATTGCCTGACTAAACATCTCCTGACTGAAAATCTCCTGATTGAACATTTCCTGACTGAACATTTCCTGATTGAACATCTCCTGACTGAACATTTCCTGACTGAACATTTCCTGATTGAACAAACATCTCCTGACTGAACATCTCCCGATTGAACATTTCCTGACTGAACATTTCCTGATTGAACATCTCCTGACTGAACATCTCCCGATTGAACATTTCCTGACTGAACATTTCCTGATGAACATCTCCTGACCGAACATCTCCTGACCGAACATCTCCTGATTGAACATTTCCTGACTGAACATTTCCTGATTGAACATCTCCTGACTGAACATCTCCTGACTGAACATCGTCTGACTGAACATCGGTCACCTCTTCGCGGATCTGACATGTAACAACCGTTGACATGGAAACCCTTCAGCACATAACTGGGTTCAGACTTCCCTAAAGGCTGGTTGGGTTAATCACGTGCAGGTTTCTTCACAATCTGGAAATATTAATTTTGTGATTCATCCTTCGAAAACTGTTGAAATGTTGAAGCGGAGGACGGGGTAATAAAAACAGCAGTTAAGATTTTGCACCGACAGTTTGTCTTGGGCGAATTGATGCCGATAGACACTGTGATTGTTAATGACTCCAATTCGGTTCTGGAGTTGCTGAAGCACACTCCATACAACAATAAGGTGATGCCCTTGGTGGGGAGGGTGATCAACTACATTATCACTGCCAACATGACTTAGCTTGGCTTGGCTTCGTTCGTTCTCCGTCTCCCGCTACCAAATACTGAAAGGGCTTAAGTAGCAGAATGTAGTCCAGAGAACGGAATGCGTTGTGTCGTAGTTTACAGCTTGACTGCGATATTTGCACCTTTCGGTCCAACACATCCGACTTCAGCAAGAATTTGTTGAGTACCGGGTTAGCATTCCCTCTTCGATCCCTTCTCCTTAGCCAGTCTGCTTTGTTGCAGCCTGTTATCCAGGATCACCGCATGAAGGTGTAGAAGGGTCATGGCAGCTCTGGTTTGCTGGCCCTGAAGCTAGCAGTCAGCTATGGGTCGCTGATCGCTGCAGCTCATGTGCTGCTCAGCGTCTTGATCCCAACTGCCAACATGATTAATGTCCCCTTGCAAAGGATCCCTGTACAAAACCGGCTACCAAGAAACGGGATGCCTGACAGATCCCTGACAGATGCCTGACAGATTGGCAAAAACAGGAGCCTCCAAACAACAATTGCAGTAATTACACCGTAAAACGAATTAGTAAGAGTAATACCAGGGAACTGTTAATGTGTGCGATAGGAACAACGGGTCGCAGTGTATTTAGCGAAATGTTACAGCCAAAACGAAATGAAAACATAAATAAACTACATTTGAAGTGATGAAAATCTCAAAGCTCAGTTCCGAACAGGACACACCACAGTCAACAGCTACTTGAACCGTATAAATTCTCATCATATGCCATTATGCAGACATTGCTCTCATCCTGATAAAACAGGTCGACACCTACTCATTGAGTACAAGGCGCTTCCTGGCATGACAAAAAGATTCTTACAAGCACTGCCGACAATTGCAAACACACTGTACGGAGCAGAGAAACAACTGAAGACGACCTGTATCTATATACGTATGGCATTAGACTGCCAAGAGCAGGATTGCTCAGCAGCTATGAGATAACAATAACAACAGCCTAATGCAGTGTTGTACTTACTCCACAATCTGGAGTTTCATGAACAAGACAAAGACAATGCATGATGTCTTGGAACTACAATTGCAGTAGTTCTTTGTTATAAAACTTCAGCAAGACCAGAACTGTCAACCTACATGCGCCCCTAAAAGATTGAGGCCTTATGTCTGACATCCACTTATACCATAGTCATTCTTTCTCTCTTTCCTAAAACACCGATTGAAACAGATGGTATGATTGCCCTAATTAATAGATTCTCAAATAAGTATCTCATAGCTAAAGTATGTGTTGCAATGCTCATTCGCAAAACGTAAATTAGATGTTCAGGTCGAGTCCCGATGTGCTTTAATAGAAGTTGATAAGATAATCATTGTAATAGGTAAATTAGACTTTAACAAGTGTTTGTTTATTTTTAAAGTACAATCCGTCACATGAACAAGAAGCTAGATTGATTAATGTTGTAAAGTTGTAGATTAAATACAGGAAATATTTTGCTTTTCTTTCAGAGTGGAATGCATTGAAACAAGAAATAGTAGGGGCAGTGTTGGTTATTGCATGCAAATAGATTGAATGCAGTTGTTTTTAGTTCAAGTTTAGTTAAAATTAACTAGTTTTGTTCAGACTGCATAGCCCTGAGTCCAAGTACAAGGGCAGATGAGCAGAAAGGTGACACTCGAGCAGAAAGTACCCCAAGGGGGAGTACTGTCACCCACACTCTTCCTGGTGTATATAAACGACATTACAGAGAATATACCAAGAAGAGTCCATAGCTCAATGCTTGCAGACGATCTGGCTATGTGGACCTCTGAAAAGAATCTCATAATAGCAAGAAATCGGATGCAGCAGGCCCTAACATCGCTGGAAGATTGGGCGAACTCATGACTGATCAAAATAAACGAGGAGAAAACCACATGCACAATATTCTCGCTTTCAATCAAACCCCAAAATACCAAGTTACGTTTAAATGGCAAATTCCTGCAGCCAAACGACAACCCAAACTATCTGGGAGTCACATTTGATCGGCGCATGACATGGAAAAGTCAGATCGAGAGAAACCGAATGAGAGCCAGAGAAAGAATGGCAATCATAAGGAAACTTGCTGGCACAAGCTGGAGAGCAGACGAAAGCATACTAAAGAAACTGTACACTGGAAGAGTGAGACCAGTTCTCGAGTATGGCTTTGCGGCATGGACAACACCAGCAAAGGCGAACTTCGATAAAGTTAGAAAACTTCAAAACCAAGCCATGAGAGTTATAACAGGAGGCATGAAGTCAACGCCAATTGTAGAACTTGAAAAGATTACAAAACTGCAATCCATGACCGATAGAAGAGACTGCAGAGCCCAGCTGCAGTCAGAGAAACTCCGAAGACTGACCGACCATCCAATGCACCAGAGACTAAACAATTTGGGAAATGGGAAACTAAAGCGGAGAAACTTTGCAGAAATAGCCAAAGCAAAGATGCACGAA
This sequence comes from Ariolimax columbianus, assembly GCA_036924085.1. Lineage (NCBI taxonomy): Eukaryota > Metazoa > Mollusca > Gastropoda > Stylommatophora > Arionidae > Ariolimax > Ariolimax columbianus. The sequence goes on from JAVGWX010000002.1 coordinate 90,320,071, forward strand.
GATCCAATAAACGCACTAACAACACCAAAACCCATCACTACTGTACGAAAACCTACCTGGAGGCAGGATATATTTCCAGAGGTGGTAGAAAATATACCAGGTATTGGAAACAAAAACGGCCAGACTGAAAAAGAAAGGAGATATACTACTCTAAGCTTTATATCGGAAAACTACCCAAGCATGGACTGGACCCATGCATACACCGACGGTTCTGTAACAAACACTACACAGAACGGAGGGGCAGGAGCATTCCTGAACCTACCAAATGGCAGAAAAATAACACTGTCATTCGCTACTGGTAAGTACACAAGCAATTTCAGAGCGGAGGCAGAGGCACTGAGGGCGGCAGTGGAAGAAATGGTGACACATAAAGAAAATGAGAGCCATATAGTCCTGCTTACAGATGCTCTCGCCGTAGTCACAGCGCTAAAAAGCCAGAAAAACACTGAGCTTAATGACTTAAGAGCAGCACTCTGCAAACTGTGCCAGCAGTCCGCACCAAAAAGGGTAGTGGTACAGTGCATCACACTGCAACATCCAAGGCAACGAGGAGGCAGACAGACTGGCAAAAGGAGGTGCAAGACTACCACAAACAGATACTAGTATGACGTACGGAGAGTCAAAACGGCTTATCAAGGCCAGATACATGACCAAATGGGAAACCGAACATACTGGTTACACCAAAAAAGATGCCTATTACCAGTTGAACCGAAGAGAGCAGGTCGTTGTCTTCAGACTTCGCACTGGCCACAATAGACTGAGGTACCACCTATTCAACAAATTGAAGATAGGTGGTACCGACGAATGCCCGTGCGGTACCGGTAAAATGACCGCTGAACATCTGCTGCAGAACTGCCCGACATACGAGGATCAGAGAGAGCAGATGTGGCCATCACCAGTGGAACTGCAAGACAAGCTCTATGGCAGTGGCGACAGCCTCAGGATGACCGCCGCTTTTTTCGAAAAAATAATGGTTACTGTCTGACTGCGTACGAAGAAGAAGAAGAAGAAGAAGAAGAAGAAGAAGAAGAAGACTGCATAGCATTATAAAGCAGTAGTTAAGTTGAAAATAGCTATTTAGATACAACGGATTTACGGCCAAAGATCGACCACGAAAAAGGTGGCTTACAAAAATAGCTGAGGCTGTGAATGCCAATGTGTTTCAGGCACACAGTCGGGTTTCGTTCTGGAGATCTCTTCATAACCTAATGGTGAAAGGCATAACAGGATAAGCAAAATGAAGGAAAAGAGAATTGAGATCGGACACAATGCCCTTCCTAATCATTGAAGTCTGCGATAAGTACGCCAGAGCTCAAATCATTGCCTCAGTTTTCACTCTTATAATGGAGGAGGTCGTGTACACCTAACCCGTGCGTACCACCAAGTCAAAGGTCGTATGTCGTGTACACCTAACCCGTGCGTACCACCAAGTCAAAAGTCGTATGTCGTGTACACCTAACCCGTGCGTACCACCAAATCAAAGGTCGTATGTCGTGTACACCCAACCCGTGCGTACCACCAAGTCAAAGGTCGTATGTCGTGTACACCTAACCCGTGCGTACCACCAAGTCAAAGGTCGTAATTCGTGTACACCTAACCCGTGCGTACCACCAATTCAAAGGTCGTATGTCGAGATCAATTGACTTAACCTGCCAATACTGTAGAATGACTGTCAAATTGAGAGCACTTCCGTTGGGTCCAATAGTGAACGTGTGCTGGTATTAGACCCACGGAAGACAGGACAGTCACTGACAAAACTAAAAAGCCCTCTATTCATACGGGTGCTGGAAATAGACCCTCGGAAGACAGGTCAGTTTTACCTTACTAATGACAGGGCGTTGCTACGGTAATCCTGCTTAACTCGAGAGGAGCCGCAGACATTTGGTTCACGTACTAGGCTTATAAGCCAACGGCGCGAGGCTACAAGGTGAGGGATTACGGCCGAACGCCTCTAAGCCAAAATCCCGCCCAAAAGCCCAGCACGATTGCAAAGGGAGGCTTCGACATGGTGGGGACCTGGGGCTCCCGCTCCAGCCCCGCCCGGTCGAGCCGCAGAATGAGGTCTCTGCCGTCCGCCGATCAAAGCGGGCGGGAAGCTGCTCGATATTCACCCCATACGGCGATGAGGTATGAAACCATTTGTAGAAGACTTAGTTCTCGGTCGGGGTGCCCTAAGCAGTAGATCAGCTACCTCACTGCGAACTGCTGAGACTCAACCCTTGACCATGAGATATGTCCGCACCAGGCGAACAACATCTCCGTGCAATGACCAGGCTTGTCCCCTGGTCAAATACACTATTTCGAGACGAATCACAGGTCGCTGACATTTGGTCCACGTGCTTGGCTGATAAGCTACCATCTGAGGGACTACGGCCGAACGCCTCTAAGCCAGAATCCCGCCCTAAATCCCAGCACAGCTGTGATGGGAGGCTACGACATGGCTGGGATTTGCGTCTCACCCCGGCCCGGTCGAGCCGCAGGAATGCACCTGGTAAAATGCATTCCTTCCTCGCTCTTTGTCTCTGTCTGCTATCAGTCATTCCAATGGACGCAGAAGAGATGCAGTCCAGCGGAAATTGCACCTCCTGCCCTATTGTGACAACCTCCCGGGTGGCGGGGAATGCTAGGCGTACCATCACTGCAGATGAGCCGAGAAAATAAAGCGAGCAAAAAGATACCTCACTCATATGCATTTGCTACGTTTCTGGCAGGACGTGACGATCCTGGGAAAAAGTCACACTGGACTGCCTCTCTTCCGGGATAGTACAAACTAGTACATAGTCCATCATATCATTGCCAAACACTATAGACACGAGTAGGAAGACTCGATAGTCCTGCAAGACAACTTCCCAAGAGAGACAACTCTGACCAAAAACAACTGCTGCCTTGCAGTTAGGCTGGGGACAGCCAAAGGCTAAGGTGGGCAACCCTACAGAAACGCCTGTTGAAATCGGATGCACTGAGCCACTGGCTAACAAATTAAAACAGTGCAACGTAAATATCGCTGTAAACAGCGTACGATGAAGAAGAAAAAGTATGTCTAGATCACCTAACCCGTGCGTAGCATCAAGTCAAAGGTCGTATGTCGTGTACACCTAACCCGTGCGTACCACCAAGTCAAAGGTCGTATGTCGTGTACACCTAACCCGTGCGTACCACCAAGTCAAAGGTCGTATGTCGTGTACACCTAACCCGTGCGTACCACCAAGTCAAAGGTCGTATGTCGTGTACACCTAACCCGTGCGTACCACAAAGTCAAAGGTCGTATGTCGTGTACACCTAACCCGTGCGTACCACCAAGTCAAAGGTCGTATTTCGTGTACACCTAACCCGTGCGTACCACCAAGTAAAAGGTGTATAGTGATATTGTGTTAACCACTCTGATTCGTGCCTGCAAACATGGATAGTGTATGACAGACACGCCAGACAGTTAACTCGCTTTTATTTGAGCTGTCCGCATAGGGCTCTCAACGATTGCGGGCCAGGACATATTGCTTAACTGTGAAATCCTTAGCGAATCCATACGCTTCTGAAAACAGCCAAGACCAGAAGGACGGAACGTATTGTTCGCATGCCCGATGTGCTCGTCCCCAATCAACAGCAGTACGGTGAGCTCAGAACAGGCAGACGCTCATTAGGGGAACGGATGAAACGTTGCAGAGACTCATCGAAAGTGTCTCTGAAGAGTGTCAATATTGATGTAACCTTCTGGGAAATGATTACATAGAACATTTCCCCGTCGTGCGCTAGCCTCAAGTAGTGTTCTAAGATCGCAGAGCGTAACTGCCTAGGCTGATAGAAAGCGCACATCCATTAACGGCTACGAGAAAGCCAAGGTGAGGGTCTTGGCCAGTATATTTTGCCTGACCCTACCATGTCTGATCAGTATGTTGTGCCTGACCAGACGTTAGTCTTTCTCCCCAACCCTATGTGTGTATACAGCGGCCATGATTGAGATCCAGCCACGGCGACAGCCCTGTTCAATGCAGTCTCCGATAAACCCCTGATACTGAAACAGCCGCGCCAATCTACATGTTCATGCTGGAGACATTTGCCCTGTATTACCCACTTCCCTTTGCAATGAGAAATGTGTTGGTTAATTGTTGATATCCAATGTATAAAAATACAGTGTGGGCTCTTGGGCACTTGCCTATGTTGATTTTATAAAATTGCTTTGTAGCCGTGCCCAATTATACAATAAAACACATTTAGTTGTGGGGACATCACTCTTTATTGATCATTCTGTGTTGCGTGAAGTATAAGTTACCATTGCTGGAGTTGCCGCATGTTTGTTTTTTTTGGAGGGGGGGGGGGGGGGGGGGGGTGATATGGAGTACAGGTTTCAAATAAATCTTTACAGTGACTTTGTATCCTAGCTTTTGAAGTTGCTGATTATAATTTGTAATAGAAATTAAGAATAATAATATAGCGAAGATGTGGTGGTTCTGCGGATTAAAATGGAGCAAAAAACGGTTCAGATATCGCGTTAGATTGAAAACAAGAGCGAATTCCTACGTTTTAACGAAAAGACCTTCCTCTGGGACAGTAGAAAATATACATGTTAACACATCATGGTAAAAGATGAATACATCAAAAAGAGATGTGAACACATAATAAGGATATAAGGAATCATCATTATCATATAGCTTGTCCTTTACAGAACGTCGCTCTCATGACAGCCTGTCTGTAAGAAACTATCTTTCGCCAGTCTCCCGGCCTCCCCCTAGGTCAAATCCAGCGTCTCATTGATGTCTTGAGTCCATCGTCTTCTGGGTCGGCCCCTGCTTCTCTTCCCAGTGACCATGCCACTTGCGCCAGTACGTTGTGTCGTTTGACGTGTCCAAAAAACCTCAATTTTCAGGTCATTACGTCATTAATGAGCCAATTCTCCTCTACATTCAGGTCTTGCCAGATAGATTTGTTTCTTTCTTTCTTTGTCCACGGGACTCTTCTGTAATCACTGTGTTTCACAAGCACCGATCTTCGCTTTTATTGCGTATGTAATCGTCCATGTTTCAATCCATAGATTGCCACAGGACAAATGTATGTTTTTAGGATCTTTAGTTTTAGTTCCTTGTTTGCATTATGCCATCGGTTCTGCATATTCCGCATCGTCTGTATTTGCCATAATCAGTCGTCTTCTTACTTCTTTTGTGCAGTCTCCATTGCTGTTCAGTATTGATCTCAGATAATCAAAACGTGCAACATTTTCAATCTCTTCGTCAGCTATCTCGATTTTAGGTTGAAGTTTTGTCTTATCAGTTGTCATTATCTTTGTTTTCTTTGTATTCAGGGAGAAATTTTGAGTTTCATTATGTTTCTGGATCGATGTAATTATCCGTTCTAGGCCCTTCACGCTATTCGATTGCAATACTGTGTCGTCGGCATATCGTATTTCCGGTATCTCCTTTCCTCCTATTGTGAAACGATCGAATACAAGGAAAACAATGACAGCATAGATGAACTTGCCAGATATGGGAGGACAAAGATCTCTAAACTCAAAACGGGACATTACAGACTCAAAGACTCAAAGATCCATAGAACTGATCTTAAGGACACTGCTACGTGCGTTGCGGAGCACCCAAGCAATCACCAGAGCATATCCTGCAGAACTGCCTGACTTATGCCGACCAAAGAGAGTCCATCTGACCCGACTTGAAAAGATGAGGGGGACCAGCAAAGACTTAAAACGCTCACTCTCATTTATGAACCTCATCGGATTAGAAGTATAGCATCAGTTGATCGACGACAAAGAAGAAGAATATGAAGAAAAAGGAAAATAATAATTCTACATTCTCATATTATGCGCCTGAAGTCTTCTGCAGTCACCAGCAGCATGTCATCTCACTCTCGTAGAGAAGCCCCATCAGGCTTACTAACCGCTCAGAATATATCCATTTCCTGCTATCTACGACAACATCAACATCCGGGGCATTATCACTTATTACTTGTTTGACCTCGTCCGCTTTTCACATGCACCAGTCTTTGCATCCTCTCCTGAGGTTCATGATAACTCCGTTATAGTCTGTCATTTTATCTCCTGTGTGAATCCGTTCTTCTCAGTTATTTATGGGCTCCCTTGTGGCTACATGATCAATCGTTTGTCTGCCTGCGCCATTCATGACATACAAGAATATGAACATAACATTCCATCTCGTGTGTCCACGTGTGTCAATAGACGGCGTGTGATGGCTGCAATGTTCTTGTTGTTCCCCAGATGTATGGCTGTTCTTATTTCGTATCCATGCTTCGCTGTGATTAATAAAATTACTCTTTAACCGACCCACTCCGCAAAACCGATATATTGGTTCCTAAAATTTCGTATACTGACGTTGGGCTGATGCTTATATTGACTTGAAACAGTTGGCATAAATACGAGGCGCGTTCAAATGAAACGAAATTGCAACAAGTGAACATATGTACGGTGCAAATTATGACGTCATGTCTGGTGTAAACAGCACATATCAACCATCAAGTTTGCAAAATTTCATTATTCTCTGACTCATAGTTTCCTCAGCAGACCGTTAAAAACATGTGAGTGTGATACGGTATCCGTCCACAGTTGATCAGCGAGCGGTGATTCGGTTTCTAACAGCTGAAAGATGTCGACCAGTTGACATTCATCACAGAATGCAGACAGTGTATGGTGACAAAAGTGTGTCGAAGACAACAGTGAAGAACTCGACAACGATGATTAAAGAAGGACGTGGGTTAACGAAAGATCTTCTGAGACAAGGTCAGGGGCATATTGTGCGTTAACTCACGTCCGAGACCAGGTCAGGCGCATATTGTGCGTTAACTCACGTCTGAGACCAGGTCAGGGGCATATTGTGCGTTAACTAACGTCCTTCTTTAAACATCTTTGTCTAGTTCTTCACTGTTGTCTTCGACACACTTTTGTCACGATACACTGCCTGTATTCTGCGATGGATATCGAACAGTTGATGCAGCAATTCGGGTAGACCGTCGCCGCAGCTTACGTTCGCCATACTTTTGTCCCCATACACTGCTTGGATTATGCGATGAACGTCAATTGGTGAATCCTTCAACTGTTAGAAACCAAATCACTGCTTGCTGATCAGCTCTGGACGGATTCCGTATCACACCCGCCATGTTTTCAACGGTCTTATGAGGAAACTATGTGTCGGATGATAATGCAATTTTAACAAACTGGACGGTTTAAACTGTAAACTGTGCTGTTAACACCATACGGGACGTCATCATGTGCATCGTAAGTGTGTTCCAAAGTTGTAGTTTGGTCCGGTTTTATTTGAACACGCCGCGTACCTATACACCGTATCCATATCAATAATTCCTAAATAGATCTATAATATGGAGTCTTAATCGATATATACTTCTGCAGGGACGGATGCCCATGTGCAGGTCCCCGCTCTGGTACAGTGCAACAGAGGGTGGTTAACCGATGTGCGAGTCCATCTTAAAAGACTCAAACACGATAGAAAAGCAGACCCGCAGCCTGTTGGGCTCCATCTATTCTGCTCTTCATAAACAAACCTAGCCATGTGACACAGTTAGTTGCCTCTTACAACATACTCTCTGTGAGGCTGTGGTTCCATTATTATTATGATCATACACAAAGAGCCCAGCGGAACACTTGTATCTGTTATTTCTAGTAGCAATGTTATATTGCAGGAATTAATGTGGTGAATCGTTCTACGACTTTATTCCCATTGTTGGAGTAGTCGAGGGGTTTTTAGGCTGAGGATTACAACCACTTCGCCACTGCTGTCGCCACGTCGTGTGCTGGCTATGGTTGTTTATTTCACCCCCAACAGAAAAACAACATGCCTCACGGGTGATTCTACTCACTGCTTTACTTTAGGGCAGCCAGGCATCAAAATCATTCTCCCACGCGTAATATGTTTAGTTGCTCTAAGTATTTCGTAGTAAATGAGCTAAATTATCCCACATCCGCCTTCAAGTACTAGTTGGATGTTCTGCCTTTTAAAAGGTTCTTTTGATATAAATGAAATATCAAACATTCTGGTTTCAAAATGAGGACATTTTTAACCTCATGACAAACAAAATAGGAAATGAAAAGTTAGAGAAGATGGAAATATTGACATGCCTGAGAAGAGGAGTTAGACCTGACTGCAGAACAGACCGACATTTCAAGTAGAGTTAGACCTGACTGCAGAACAGACCGACATTTCAAAACCAGAATGAAAAAAGTCAGAATAGCCGCAGGTAGCTTAAACAACGTTTAGAACTCGTCGAAGTACATCACCAACACCAAACTAAAAATATACAAGAGTTGCAGGCTTTCTGTTCTTCTGTACGAGACAGAGTGCTGGAGTGTAGCTGTGAAACGAAACGTCAAAGTTGTCCGTTTTTAATACGGGATCAAGATACTGATCAGTGAATAACCGCAGCGGTAGCGACCCAAATTCGGGGGGGGGGGGGGAGGGGGGGGGGGGCGCTAGCGTCAGGGGCAGAGAACCAGAGCTGTCAAGATCCTTCTACACCTCCACGCAGTGACCCTGGACAGCAGGCTGAAACAGGGCAGATTGGCTAATGAGAAGGGATCGAAGAGGGAAGTCTGACCCGGTACTAAACAATTCCTACTGAAGTCGGATGTGTCGGATCGAAAGGTACAAAGATCGCAGTGGAGCTGTAAACTACGACACAACGCTTTCCGTTCTTCGGACTACATCCTGCACATTTTCCAAGCCCTTGTCCGTGTATAGTAGCTGTAGTTTGAGAACGAACAACAAAGAAGAAAAAGATTTTTCGTATACAACCTGCCTAAGGAAGATTCATATAATTGTGTGACCTTACACCATCACCAACTGTGAGCTGCTTGCCATGGGGCAATCAAGAAGACATAGACACCACCATAATCAGTAGACGCTGAAATTGGATAAGCCATGGCCTGAGAAAAGAACAAGACACCATCATAATCAGTCGACGCTAGAATTAGATAAGTCCTGTCCTGAGAAAAGATCCAGACACTCACCTGAACTGCCTTGGTATGGACCCCAGAGGGAAGGCGAAAGAGAGGTCCGACAAGGACAACTTGGTGAAGGATCGTCGTGGCTAAACTAGTCTGAGACGAATAAGAGCTGGAACACCTTACACAGGCTGGTTGCAAACACGATTAAGTGGAAGATGTTTTTTACTGCCCTTAAAAGATTTTATCAGGCGTGATATTAACATACCGCTTTTTCAGTCCGGGAAACTAAAAAGGGAGAAAGCTATTCTCGTATATTGATAGTTCGACGAACATGCTAAAGTTAACCAATGAACACTCACTGAATAGAATAAGCAATACACACATTCTTTTCGTTCCTTATTTCATCCTGCCTGCACTAAGGGAGCTAGCCTCCTTTAGGAAGTCGGGTCCAAGTCCGATGCGTACTTTTGCAGTGGTAGTTCACGTAGCAACGCTGCTGTTTAAAAACGACTAGTTTGCTATTTATAGTCACAACTCTCTTTAAACGACTTTTGAGACATGCGTGAAAGTGAAGGGATATTAATTTAACTTCAGTCAAATTGGGTCAGGCGCCTGAAAAGACGCGCCAGTTCTCGGTACAATGAGCTAGATAAAGATCCATACCGTCACCATTTCCTGTAAATGAGCATACGCGGAGTAGTGTTGTCCATGTTGCATAACATGACTTAGGGGTTGGGACAAAGTATCTAACTCTAACATTTTTAGTAAGTCCAAACATGTTGAGCATCCACAAGCAAAATGCTGAGAAAGGATGGACAGGTGGCTCGCATATACAATGAGCAACTCTCGAAGCAGCTGCTATGCAGGGAGCTCAAAACTGTCAGTGGTACATACTAAACGCTACATAGATTGCGTCTGGTGAGATTCACTAGAAATGCTCAACATGTCCACAACGGACAGAGATCTGTCACACTGGACGATACAACAGAAACGACTAGGTCCTGAGTTGGGGACCGACACAAGGAGGACCACCCCTTGTCGAAGAACGGGTCCAACTAAGAACTACTCTGCTCAACATAACCATACACGCAGAACCTAAATACTCATTTTAAAATGTACTTTTTTTCCCAGAAGGCCTGGGTGAGTTTTCCCAAGTTGGCATTTAATAATTACTTTTATAAAGGAAATACCCGTTCGTCAAACCGGGTACAGACAGAGATATTGCTGTTTGCAGCCAAACAGACAACATGATTAACATAACTCACTGCGAAATCTGGACAACATATATGAACAACACACGAAATTTGCCTGATAGCCATCCAGGCAATCCAACTACTACAATTGCCTGAGCGAAAACACCACTTCACCGCTACTGAAGTGCCAACAAGGGAAACATTCAATTATTTTAGCGACTGTTTTGTCACTCAGTGGTATCGATTTGTGGTGAGAACGATTCGATCTCGCGTGCAGGCTCGGAATTTATTTCTATCAAAGAAGAGAACCAGCTATTTTTTTACTTCAGCGTTGCTCAGCCTTTTAGAGGCTCTAAGTTCAGTTATTTTCTATATCTTATTACCCAATCCTTAAAAGCAAAGAGAAGCGGAGTCTTGCATAAGCAAAAGATTTTATCTCTCACCTCAAAACGTCTTGTCTCTCACCCATTTATGTAAGATCTATAAATGCATCAGAAGTCAGGTCTATCAACCACAAACGTCTTGTCACTCACATCTTCAAGTTAGGTCTCTCACCTCCTAACGTTTTGTCTCTCACCCCTAGAAGTCGTGTCATTCACCTCCAAACGTCTTGTCTCTCGCTCGTTGATGTAAAGGTCCTTCACCTTCATACGTCTTGTCTCCCACTCCTTGAAGTAAAGTTTCAACTTCAAACGTCTTATCTCTTACCCCTATAAATCATGATTTTCACCTCCAAACGACCTGTCTCTCACCCTTAGAATTCAGGTCTTTCACCTCCAAACGTCTTGTCTTTGACCACTAGAAATCATGTCTTCCACCTCCAAACGTCTTGTCTCTCAAACATAGAAGTTAGACCTTTCACCTCCAAACATCTTGTCTCTCATCCCCAGAGGTCAGGTCTTTCACCTACAAACGTCTTGTCTCTCATCCATAGAAGTCAGGTATTTCACTTTTAAACGTCTTATCCCTCACCCTTTGAAGTTAGATCTTTCACCTCCAAACATCTTGTCTCTCACCCTTTGAAGTTAGATCTTTCACCTCCAAATGTCTTATCTCTCACCCTTTGAAGTTAGATCGTTCACCTCCAAACGTCTTGTCTCTCACCCTTTGAAGTTAGATCTGTCACCCCCAAACGTCTTATCCCTCACACTTTGAAGTTAGATCTTTCACCTCCAAACATCTTGTCTCTCACCCTTTGAAGTTAGATCTTTAACCTCCAAATGTCTTATCTCTAACCCTTTGAAGTTAGATATTTCACCTCCAAACGTCTTGTCTCTCACCCTTTGAAGTTAGATCTTTCACCTCCAAACGTTTTTGTATCTCACTCCTTGAGGTTAGGTCTTTCACCTCTAAACGTCTTGTCTCTCACCCTTTGAAGTTAGGTCTTTCACCTCCAAACGACTTGTCTCTCACCCTTTGAAGTTCGATCTTTCACCTCCAAAAATGTGTGTATCTCACTCTTTGAGGTTAGGTCTTTCACCTCCAAACGTTTTGTCTCTCACTCCTTGAGGTTATGTCTTTCACCTCCAAACGTCTTGTCTCTCATCCCCAGAGGTCAGGTCTTTCACCTCCAAACATCTTGTCTCTCATCCCCAGAGGTCAGGTCTTTCACCACCAAACGTCTTGTCTCTCATCCCCAGAGGTCAGGTCTTTCACCTCCAAACGTCTTGTCTCTCATCCCCAGAGGTTAGGTCTTTCTCCTCCAAACGTCTTGCCTATCACTCTAAGACGTTAGGTCTCTCACTTCCAAACGTCTTGTCTCTCAGCAACAAAAAGTCTCTCTGCCCTGAACGTCTTCTCTCACCCCTTGAAGATAGGTCTCTCACCTAGATATGTCTTGTTTCTCACCCCTTGAATATAGGTCTTTCATCCTCAAACGTCTTGTCTCTGGCCCCAAGAAGTTTGGTCTCCCACCCCCAAACATCGTGTCTAGCCACAATAAAAGTCGCTCACCCCAAACGTCTTGTCTCTCAACAACGACAAATTGCTATCACCCCCAAACGTCTTGTCTCTCACCCGCAAACGTCTTTTGTCTCCCAACAATAAAAAGTCGCTCATCCCAAACGTCTTGTCTCTTAGCAACAAAAAAAGTCTTTCATCCCAAACGTCTTGTCTCTCACCCCCATAAATTGGGTCTCAACCCCAGAAGTCGTCTATCTACAAGTCAGGCCTCTGGCCTTTATAAGTCATGTAACTCACACCTTGGCCTCTAATCTCTCGTCTTGAGAAGGCAGGTTTCTGTCACGTCACTCGCACCTGAAAGTCAAGTTTTTCGCCCTGAGAAATTTCTCGCCCTGTGAAGTCAGGTTTCTCACCCTGTGCAGTCAGGTTTCCGTCCTGAGAAGTCAAGTTTCTCGCCCTGTACAGTCAGGTTTCCGTCCTGAGAAGTCAAGTTTCTCGCCCTGTGAAGTCAGGTTTCCGTCCTGAGAAGTCAAGTTTCTCGCCCTGTACAGTCAGGTTTCCATTCTGAGAAGTCAAGTTTCTCGCCCTGTGAAGTCAGGTTTCCGTCCTGAAAAGTCAAGTTTCTCGCCCTGTGAAGTCAGGTTTCTCGCCCTGAGAAGTCAAGTTTCTCGCCCTGAGATGTCAATTTTCTCGACCTGTGAAGTCAGATTTCTCGACCTGTGAAGTCAGATTTCTCGCCCTGAGAAGTCTGGCTTTTCGCCCTATGAAGTCAGGTTTTTCGCCATGAGAAGTCATGCCCCTCAGATCTAGAAGTCATCTGGGGTAGTTGTCTCGCTGCGGCGACTCAATTTCAACCAGTGTTCGTAAAGCGATCTCAGTCCCGCCAGGCGGAGCGATAGCGCGGGCTTGCGGAAAACGCTCGCCTGCCTTTCCCCGTAGTGCGAATTGGGTGCGGTTTGTGGTAGTGGCTCCTCCACCGAGGTGCGCTAGTCTGGTCCGTATCAGGAAACGTGGTCCGTCCGTGGTGATTTATCTAAGGCTTATAGCAGAGCTACAGTACGTCTCGCTGGTGGTCCGACTCTCGCAAAGAGCTTGTGACCGGCAAATGGAAAGCAGGAATCGTTGCCTCGAGGGCAGGCCGGCAGGCCAAATTGTCTCCAGTCCCAGTGAAATTCATCGCCGAGGTCGTTGGGATCCGTTCTGAACAGAGCGCTGCCATCCCTCCTCGAGCGAGCCCGGTCGGTCGGTCGTCTGGTGCGTGTGGGAGGCCCCTGTCAGGCGGTCCTAGGTCGACGGAGTGAGGGACGGGTGGAACAAACCGTCCGTCCCGTCAGTCGGTCCCTGCGGCCGTCGTCCCAGCGAGGCTTTTTACACACCCTTCCTCCGCCGACCGGTGTGTGCTGTACGTACGTCTCCGACAGATATCTGGTTGATCCTGCCAGTAGTCATATGCTTGTCTCAAAGATTAAGCCATGCATGTCTAAGTTCACACTGTCTCACGGTGAAACCGCGAATGGCTCATTAAATCAGTCGAGGTTCCTTAGATGACACGATCCTACTTGGATAACTGTGGCAATTCTAGAGCTAATACATGCTTACCAAGCTCCGACCCTCGCGGAAAGAGCGCTTTAATTAGTTCAAAACCAATCGTCGTTTCCCCTCGCGGGGTTGCGGCGTCCCCACTGGTGACTCTGGATAACTTTGTGCTGATCGCATGGCCTCATGTGCCGGCGACGCATCTTTCAAATGTCTGCCCTATCAAATGTCGATGGTACGTGACATGCCTACCATGTTTGTAACGGGTAACGGGGAATCAGGGTTCGATTCCGGAGAGGGAGCATGAGAAACGGCTACCACATCCAAGGAAGGCAGCAGGCGCGCAACTTACCCACTCCCGGCACGGGGAGGTAGTGACGAAAAATAACAATACGGGACTCTTTCGAGGCCCCGTAATTGGAATGAGTACACTTTAAACCCTTTAACGAGGATCTATTGGAGGGCAAGTCTGGTGCCAGCAGCCGCCAAAAAGTACACCTTAGTGGGGTCTAATAGAGAACATGTGCTGGAATTAGACCCTCGAAAATCTTTGGGGCTACCCTTTAAGAAACTTGACTATCGCTAAGGGAATTGACGAAAGGGCACCACCAGGTGTGGAACCTGCGGCTTAATTTGACTGAACACGCCAATGCTGTAGAACAACTGACAAATTGAGAGCGCTGCCGTTTGGGTCTAATAATGAACGTACGCTGGTATTAGACTTACGGACGACAAGTCAGCTCAAATGAAAGAACGCTACGGAAATCGTGTTTAACTCCGCAGATTTCAAATACCTGGTCATTGACAAACAAAAGCCCTCAATAAATTCGTCTGACCAAATAGTGAACGGGTGCTGGAAATAGATCTGAAGACAGGTCAGTTTTACCCTACAAATGACAGGGCGTTGCTACGGAAAACCAGCTCAAATCGAGAGGAGCCGCAGACACTTTGGTTCACGTACCAGGCTGATAAGCCAAGGGCGCGAGGCTACCATGTGGGGGATTACGGCCGAACCCTTGAAAGCCGCAATCCCGCCCAAAATCTCAGCACCACTGCAATGGGAGGCTCCTACATGCTCGGGACCTGGGGCTTGCGCCCCAGCCCTATCAGGTAGAGCCACAGTAAGAGGTCCTTGCCGCCCGCAAATCAAAGCGGGCGGAAAACTGCTTGATACTCACCCTATACGGCGATGGGGTGCGAAAAACACCAACCAAAGACTTAGAACCTGGTCGGGGTGTCGAAAACAGTAGAGCAGCCACCACACTGTGAACTGTCAAGACTCAACCACTGACCATGAGAGTTGTCCGCACACCAGGCGATCAACATCTCTGTGACATTACCAGGCTTGTCCTCTGGCTAAATGCACTCCGGTTACGATATCTACCTCTGTACGTTATCAGCCATAACTATCATGCTGGACGCAGAAGAGATGCAGACCAGCGGACATTGCACACCTGCCCCACTGTGTCAACACCCCAGGTGGCGGGGAATGCTAGGCGTACCATCCCTGCATAGTGGCCAAGAAAATAAAGGGAAAAGGAGATACCCCACTCACATGCAAATGCTACGTTTCTGGCAGGACGTGACGATCCTGGGATACAGACACACTGGACTGCCTCTCTTCCGGGTAAACCAGTCCATCTCATATATCACATACCATCATTGCACCCTATAGACACGAGTAGTGAAGACTCGATAGTCTGGAAAGACAACTTCCATAGGAGAGAAAACTCTGATCGTAAACAACTGCTGCCTTGCAGATAGGCTGGGGACAGCCAAAGGCTAAGGAGGGCATCCCTACAGAAACGCCTGTTGAAATCGGATGCACGGGCCGCAAGCCTAACAAAACAGTGCAACGTAAATCACAGTATGATGGCAGCACAACCTATTCGAAAAACGTATGGCGCTCATCCTGAGGAGACCCGCCAGGCAGCGATAGCGCCGGGCCCCACGCCTCGAAGGGGCCCACCCTTGACTACTGGTGGTCACCCACCCATGTGTCGTGGAGTCAAGGCACATGGCTATGGGGAAACGACTATTGGCCAAAACCTCAAGACCCTCAGAATATTACAGTGGAATGCGGAGGGAGTCATTAACAAAAAACTTTCCCTAACACATCACCTGCATGAAGGTAAGATTGACGTGGCATGTATCCAGGAAACGCACCTCAACAAAAACCATAAATTCTCAATCAGAGGATACCAGACTTTCCGTCTAGATAGAGAAGGCCACAAAGGAGGGGTCCTGATACTGACCAGAAACAGCATACCGAGTAGCGCGGTACCTGTCAATCACACCGGACAAGCAGAAATTGTAGGAGTTGACATAATGGCTCAAGAGACGAAGCTCCGCATTTTCAATCTGTACGGACCACCAAACAGAGACCTATCGCTCTCGAGTATGGAGGTCAGAGACTCCAACTGCATCGTGGTTGGAGATTTCAACAGCCACTCGGAGAGATGGGGATACTCTGACACAGACAGCAGAGGTGACGAAGTGGAAGATTGGGAGATAGATGCAAATCTCTCCCTAATCAATAGGCCGGAGGATAGCCCTAGCTTCTATTCAAGAACATGGCATACCACCTCGACTCCAGATTTGGCCTTCTCCACACAGGACATACACTATAAAATAGACCGCCAGGTGCTAAACCAACTGGCAGGTAGCGACCACAGGCCGATCAGGCTAACCATTGACATGGAAGTAGGCCCACAGGAAACAAAACCGCTCCCACGTTGGAATTACAAACGAGCCGACTGGGACAGATTTGCAATCCTGACAGATGGGCTGTGTGAAACCATCAACACACGAAACACCAAAATGAAGCCCATGGTAGAGAGCCTAAGCAAGGCAATAATGCAAGCCGCCACTGAAACCATCCCAAGAGGAGCTAGGAAAAACTATAAGCCCTACTGGAATGATGAGTTACAGAAAGTGGAAGATGCAGTAACAAATGCGAGGAACATGGCAGAACGAGAAAAATCCGTGGAGGCAAACATCGCCCTCAAAGCCGCCGCGGCGAAGTACAAACACACTCTCAAGCAAACAGCAAGAGAAAGTTGGAAAAATAAAACGGAAAGTTTAAACCTGGACAAAGAAGGGAACAAGCTATGGAAGCTAGTCAGAGCCATGAACGACGAAACCCCGTCAAATAAACAAATTACTATCAAGCAAGGCGAGAACTTGATCACAGGTAAGAAAGCCGCAAACGCCTTTGTCGATCACTATGCCAGAGCAAACCACATCGAGGTCCCTGCAGATAAGCATACAGACATTAGCGAAGAGCTAAAGGGGCACGAAAACATAAATACGGCTCCTGAAGAGCACATGATGGCCAAACTAACAATGCGCGAAATGGAAGAGGCTATGAGAACACTAAAGAGAAGGAAATCTCCCGGAAAAGACGGGATAACAAACGAAATACTGATGGGGCTGGGCCAAACAGCGAAGGAAAAACTACTATCAGTCCTGAACCAAAGCTGGAAAAGGGGTATTGTACCCCAGGCATGGAAAGATGCAATACTGGTACCAGTACCAAAAACAGGAAAGGACAAAACAGATCCGAATGGATACAGGCCCATAAGCCTACTGAGCTGTGTCGGCAAGCTGATGGAACGGATGATAAACACCAGACTGATGTGGCATCTGGAAGAAAAACGAATACTAATTCCACAGCAAGCCGGCTTTAGACAGCACAGATCCACTGAGGACCAGGTCATCCTCATAGCCCAGGAGATAGAAGATGCCTACCAGGCACAGAAACACACAGTAGCTGTTTGGGTGGATCTGGAAAAGGCATTTGACAAAGTCTGGAAGGATGGACTTAGAGTCAAGCTAAGAAGAAGTGATGTTTGTGGGAAGATGTACAAGTGGATCAACCACTACCTCAAACAAAGAACGGCCAGAGTCCAAGTACAAGGGCAGATGAGCAAAAAGGTGACACTCGAGCAGGGAGTACCCCAAGGGGGAGTACTGTCACCCACACTCTTCCTGGTATATATAAACGATATTACAGAGAATATACCAAGAAGAGTCCATAGCTCAATGTTTGCAGACGATCTGGCTATGTGGACCTCTGAAAAGAATCTCACCATAGCAAGAAATCGGATGCAAACGGCCCTAACATCGCTGGAAGAGTGGGCGAACTCATGGCTGGTCAAAATAAACGAGGAGAAAACCACGTGCACAATATTCTCGCTCTCATTAAAACCCCAAAGTACCAAATTAAGCCTAAATGGCAAAATCCTGCAG
Organism: Ariolimax columbianus; assembly: GCA_036924085.1. Classification (NCBI taxonomy): domain Eukaryota; kingdom Metazoa; phylum Mollusca; class Gastropoda; order Stylommatophora; family Arionidae; genus Ariolimax; species Ariolimax columbianus. Next base: position 90,337,867 of record JAVGWX010000002.1, read on the forward strand.
CCAAACGACAACCCAACCTATCTGGGAGTCACATTTGATCGGCGCATGACATGGAAAAGTCAGATTGAGAGAAACCGAATGAAAGCCAGAGAAAGAATGGCGATCATGAGGAAACTTGCTGGCACAAGCTGGGGAGCAGACGAAGGCATACTAAAGAAACTGTACACTGGAAGAGTGAGACCAGTTCTCGAGTATGGCATCGCGGCATGGACAACAGCAGCAAAGGCGAACTTCGATAAAGTTAACAAACTTCAAAACCAAGCCATGAGAATCATAACTGGTGGCATGAAGTCAACGCCAATTGTAGAACTTGAAAAGATTACAAAACTGCAATCCATGACCGACAGAAGAGACTGCAGAGCCCAGCTGCAGTCAGAGAAACTCCGAAGACTGACGGACCATCCAATGTACCAGAGGCTAAACAATTTGGGAACTGGGAAACTAAAGCGGAGAAACTTTGCAGAAATAGCCAAAGCAAAGATGCACGAAGATCCCATAAACGCACTAACAACACCAAAACCCATCACTACTGTACGAAAACCTACTTGGAGGCAGGATATATTTCCAGAGGTGGTAGAAAATATACCAGGTATTGCAAACAAAAACTGCCAGACCGAAAAAGAAAGGAGAGACACTACCTTAAGCTTCATAACGAAAAGCTACCCAAGCATGGACTGGACCCATGCATACACCGACGGTTCTGTAACAAACACTACACAGAACGGAGGGGCAGGAGCATTCCTGAACCTACCAAATGGCAGAAAAATAACACTGTCATTCGCTACTGGTAAGTACACGAGCAATTTCAGAGCAGAGGCAGAGGCACTGAGGGCGGCAGTGGAAGAAATGGCAACACACAGTGAAAATGAGAGCCATATAGTCCTGCTGACAGATGCTCTCGCCGTAGTCACAGCGCTAAAAAGCCAGAAAAACACTGAGCTTAATGACTTAAGAGCAGCACTCTGCAAACTGTGCCAACAGTCCGCACCAAAAAGGGTAGTGGTACAGTGGGTTCCGTCACACTGCAACATCCAAGGCAACGAGGAGGCAGACAGACTGGCAAAAGAAGGTGCAAGGCTACCACAAATAGATACCAGTATGACGTACGAAGAGTCAAAACGGCTTATCAAAGCCAGGTACATGTCCAAATGGGAAACCGAACATACTGGTTACACCAAAAACGATGCCTATTACCAGTTGAACCGAAGAGAGCAGGTCGTTGTCTTCAGACTTCGCACTGGCCACAACAGACTGAGGTACCACCTCTTCAACAAATTGAAGATAGGGTGTACCGACGAATGCCCGTGCGGTACTGGTAAAATGACCACTGAACATCTGCTGCAGAACTGCCCGACATACGAGGATCAGAGAGAGCAGATGTGGCCATTGCCAGTGGAACTGCAAGACAAGCTCTATGGTAGTGGCGAGAGTCTCAGGATGACCGCCGCTTTTTTCGAGAAAATAATGGTTACTGTCTGACTGTGTACGCAGAAGAAGAAGAAGAAGATCTAGAAGTCAGGTCTCTTGCCTTAACGTCAGATCACTCATAACTAATTGACTTGTCTCTTTCCCAATCACGTCTCTGATTCCTTGAAACCAGATCTCTTTTTCCCCAGAAGACAAATGTCTTAATTCTAGACAGCTCTCATTCCCAAAAGTCAGATCTCTCCAACTCTGAAGTCAAGTCTGCAAATCCGAAAAGTCAGATGTTTAAGCACAAGAAGTCATGCTTCTCAGTCCACGAATACACACATTACATGACTAAAAGTTTGGTCTCCCTCTCCCCCTCAGCTAGATGTCCATCCCCCTGTTATCACAGGCTAAGAATTAGTGCAGTAGTAGAATCGTCCCCGGCCTTCAATCAAATTGAGGTCCAAAAGGTGACTTCCGTCTGTATTTGAGTTCTTCAATTATGGTAGCTGTCATTGTTTTAGATTTCCTGAAGTGACTGCCGCCATAACATTGATCTTGTCCGTCATTTTGTTTCAGGTCGGGGAGATTAAGATACGAAATAAAGTTGGAAGTAAGTAGTTTTTGTCCGACCGGTAATCTGCATGGCTCTTTGTCTGTATTGTCCGAGTTTCCTTCCGATAAGACAGATGTGTCTTTTGTTTGTTTTTCTTATAATCAGGTTTGCTTGACTTTACTGAATTTATTCTTCCACTGATGTGGTGAATGGTGGTGGGGAGCTGCAGGTCTCGCTCTATGGCCAGGTGTGTTGCCATGGTTAATGTCAGCCCATGCAGGTAAATGATACTTTCCTGTATCCTTCTAGTGATGCAAAGAAACGTGGTGGGGAGATGCAGGTCTCGTACTTGGGCCACGTGTGTTGCTGTGAGTCCATGCTGGTAAAGGATGCGTTCCTGTATCCTTCCACTGATGTCGTGAAGTGAAGTGGGGAGATGCAGGTCTCGTACTTGGACCAGATGTGTTGCTGGGGTTGATGTGAGCCCATGCTGGTAAATGATGTCTCTGGAGTTTTTATCCATTTTTCTCGTGGTCTCCCCTTTTTCTCTGAACCCCATATCCTACTGTTTTATGTTTTAAATGAAGCAGATCTGGTTTCATTCCCACGAGATGGTCCAACCACTTTACTTTCTGTACATGCATGAATTCTTGGGAGTATGTTGTTTCAACAATGTGTCTGATGTCGGTATTTTTTCTGTATGTTTTTTCTCGTGACGTTAGTTTCTTTTCTCGTGCGTCTCATTTCACAGTTTGCAATTTTCTTTTCTTGTCTTTGGACAAAGACCAGCTTTGGCACTGATAGCAGAGTTGGTAATAAAATAGTGTCTATCAGTTGCCGTTGTATTTCTATACTGATGTTTGAGTATTAGTGACAGTTGGTAGGTCATTGCACTTACTTGTTGACATCTGGTTTCGATTTTTCTCTCCAATCATGTCCTCGATGTGAAAATCGTGCTGCTTTAGGGAAATAAACAAATCTAACATTTATACCACGTGTCGACCCTTAAGACAAGCGGCGTTTATTCTTCAACCCGATACATTCCTACACCGGAGAGATTGAAAAAAAGCAGAATGTCATCACTATCATGATTCCAGAACGTAGTCTTCAACACAACAGCTTTGTATACATCGCAGATTAGGATCAGTGGACGAGCGTCATACAAAGACATCGCACGCCTGTCCGTAATAGCCTAATGCCTTTAGGCGGGGTCGACCTATTGTCCTCCTTCCAGGAACCATGCCCTTCATTATCCCAGTCTCTAGTACGATTATTGCTATTTTTATTTAATTAATTTTCTCCATTGACCATATTTATTATTTTTTAATTTTTTGCGTTCGCCTTATTTCTCTAGTCCCCAAGGCGGTGTGATTGCACTGTGGTTTTTATTTTGCGCCTGTCGGCCTAGTGCATCCGACTTCAGCATACATTTTATGTAAGCGTCTACTTCCTCCTGCATCCCCGGGGTAACGACTAGTGCTGTGATAGGGATCGAACCCAGCACTTTCGGATTGTGAGCCGTGCCACTTATCCACTAGGCCACGCCGTCCCCTTATTGACCATATGACTTTGAAAAACGGGTGGTCCATCGGGTTGTTTTCTAGTTTCCTGACCATGGATCACGGGTTTTCAAAACCCTGATACAACAAAACCAAGTTTTCACATTGGGTAGAAACTGCATGGACAAGTTGCTTTTAGTTTTAAGCGCTTTAAATACGCGGCAGATAAAAGTATATGCAAAGAATAACCACAATTAATTATCGGAAATACTCGTGTTATACTTGCAAAGGACAATGTCTTCCCCGTGTATCCTTAATAAAATGGTATATAATGCAGCAAACACCACGCACAGCCATTTCGAATCACCTGTTACGTCATGTCTACTAACTGACAGTACATAAAGGTATGGTCGATGGTTAAGGAACTGCTTGAGGATATATTTGATGGTCAAAAGGTCTGAGCGAGAATATTTCGATGAGCAAAGGTTGGCCTTCAGTTTAGTCGCAATACTGATTCCTCGACGTCCCCACACTGTCAGCCAATCTCATAAACAATCATTTACACAAATCACACTAACCACCACAATAAGAGCGACTTTCGTGTTTTGATTCATATTTCCATTAGGGACCCGCAAGCAACAAAACTGAGACAATAAAATGTAGCCGTGTTAGAGATCAGTGAGGTCACTTCCGTTTATGTTTTGAGTACTTCAAAAATGGGAACTGTCATTATTTTTGTTTTGCTAAAAGGATATGTGATGCACCATTAACCTTGCCAAGCCTTTTCATTCTTTGCCAACTCAAAATTTTGAAAAGCGGACACGATAAGGACTTAACCACATGAGGATTTGAAAGTGATCGTAGAAATGGATATAACACATAGTAACAAAAAACAACTTTGCCAGGCATGCACTAGATTGGAACGCACCCACATGGGAAGATGTGAGTGTGAAGGTCGAGAAGCCAGACGAATAGCAGTGCAAGAAACGGCAGCGTGGGTCGCTAATGTAAAATTAAGAAATGTAGTAGAGGCAGTCCCATAGCGGACATGCCGTCGTGGATGAAGTGAGTAGATCTTCATTTTTATGCTGTCACGGTGTTATTTTTTTTTAATTATTTTTTTGCGTTCGCCTTATTTCTTTACTTCCAAATGCGGTGAGCGCTGCACTTTGTTTTTATTTTGCGCCTGACGGCCTAGTGCATCAGACTTCGGCATGCATTTATGTAAGGGACTGCTTCGTCCTGCATTTTCTAATGGTTTGCTTCTCCAGGGTAACGGCCTGTGCTGTAATGGGGATTGAACCCAGCACCTTCAGATTGTGAGCCGTACCACTTAACCACTAGCCTACGCCGTCCCCGTCACGGTGTTAACGAGATGTGTGTTGACCAGAGTTCTTCCTGACTGTCTTGTTGTCTGTGAGTCAATCAATACAAACCCATTTTCCTCTGGATCATGGGACATTGATCCCATCCCGCCATAATATACGGTCATGTGCCACTCTTTGCTTCTCCCCATGTGTAACCGTTCAATTAAGTTACCTGTCGCATTCTTTTCTCCGTGTACTATTAGGGCTACCTCTCGTGCTCTTCCCTTGAAGATTCCATGTGAGAGCCGGCGTGGCCTGGTTGAACGGTGCCATCCTGAGCGAATGTCCCATATAGACCCATTTACTTCTTCTAATCTGTTGTTCAAGGGATTGATGTTGACACCTTTCTCGTAGGTCGTTATTTCGCACCATGTTCTTGTGCCGAATATCCTTCGTAGACATATGTTAAAGAAGGGCTGGAGTCTATGTGGCATAGCTATGTCCGTTCTTCATATCTCCCCTCTATCCAACATTACGGACTTCTTCTGCTTCGTTGTTAGTTCTCAAATCCCGCTACCAAACCCTGAAAAGGGCATTGCAAGTAGCAGAATGTAGTCCGGACAATGGAAAGCGCTGTGTCGTAGTTTACATCTTGACTGCGATATTTGCACCTTTCGTTCCGACACATCCTACTTCAGCAGGAATATTCGAGTACCACGTTGTCTTCCTTATTCAATCCCTTCTACTTGCAACCTGTTATCCAAGATCACATCGAGGAGGTGTAGAAGGGTCTTGGTAGCACTGGTTCTGTGGTCCCAGTGCAGCAGTCAGCTAGTGGTCGCTGACAGCTGCAGCTCATGCGCTACTGAGCGTCTTCATCCCAACATCACCGACTTGACACTGGCTTTGAATATTGGAACTTTGGTGTAAATCTTGATTTCTCTAGACCTCCTTATGATGTTTAGTTTCCCTGTAGAAAACATTATGTTTTCATGGCAGCCTGACTGACAAGGCGGGAAATCGCCATGATCCCCGTAGTAGTGAGCGTTACGCAGATGAAGCCAAGCAAAGTACAATCACATGGAGGAACTCGGTCCGCCTTCATCAAGACGCTCGGGAAGTGAAGAAAGCTACAAAAACACCCCACTAAAAGTCATTTTCAGGAAGCACAAAAGATTGCCTACTCATAATGGGCATTCAACAACAACAACAATAGCAACAATTATCAGGAAAGCCTTCCTTGCATTTCCTAATCGGGTCTCTACATCTACATATACAATGCGTGTTCAAATGAACTCGGACATAACTGCACAAGAAGCTAAAGTATCGTAAGGTGTTCGCAATGGGTACCGATACTTCAGTTTCTTGCTAACCACTATTTGAAATGTCCATTGCGAAACAGCGAATTCCTCTGCTAGCTAGTTTAAGCTCCGGCAACGGTCCACCAGAACTGCTGCATACATTTTGGCGATGGCTTCTTCTGAGGCAACAATATGAGCCTGATCTGGTCAATGAAGATCTTTCGATAACTCACGTCCTTCTTTAAACATCGATGTCCAGTTCTTCACTGTTGTCTTCTACACACTTTTGTCACCATACACTGCTTGCATTCTGCACTGAATGTCAACTGGTCGACACCCTTCAGCTGTTAGAAACCGAATCACCGCTCGCTGATTAACTCAGGACGGATTCCGTATCACACCCGCCATGTTTTCTCCGGTCTACTGAGGAAACTATGAGATGGAGGATAATGAAATGTTGCAAACTTGACGGTTGGTATGTTCTGTTTACACCTGATGTGATGCCATCATGCGCATTGTACGTATGATCCCTTGGTGCAGTTAGTTCCGGTTCATTTGAACACGCCTTGTAAATACCCCTTACGTGTCAATTATCCTGCAGTGTTGTACCTCACAGTAAATCAATTACTAATTTGCAGCTGGGTCGACTAGAACGTGTCACTACGGACACAAAGCCGCCCAAAATAAAACTGGAAAGAAGAAATGCAAACAAAATCTATATAAGACCTGTTAATGAATGAGAGGTAGCCTGCACCATCGCTGTCTGAGCAATACATCTGTACTTGTCCTTATCGCTTGATCACTTCTCGTGTTAGCCCACTTCTCCTAGACTTCTAGGACTGTGAAATAGAATTATCCAGTTTGAGAGATTTAAGAATGAAAACAAGAAAAGGGCGGAGCTGTAAGTTATGGCGTTCTCTTGATTAAAAGCTGTAATGATTTTTTTTAATTCGCAGTAATAAAAGCGGGTCGGCGCGCAGAGGAAGTTCATAAAAAATCTCGAACTAGTTTCATTTGTTTCGGAATTCAGAGGCGAGTCTACTGCGATTGATTTCGAAGGGGGAGTGAGGTGTGGAATTCCTGTTGTTGTTGCTGGCAATGGGAAAGCTGACTAAATAAGTGGGTGTTTGGATCAGCTGGCTGTTAACAATGGGGTTCGCGGCTGTGAAAGAGCGTTAATGTTTTAAAAGGCATCAGCATCGAACCTTAGGGGCGTGTGTTGCTCTACCGTCATGGCCATGCCTGAGTCATTGTCTATGAAAGAACTTGTATTTCAGCAGACATATAGACTCAAGCTGTAAGGGACTTGTTTTGCTTCGTGGTCATTGCTAGTCATGCCTGGGTCTATCTCTGAAAGAATGCCATGAAATAGCTCATATGCCAGGAAATATAGATGTCTCAGAGCTTTCTTCGACTTTGTTGACATACTGTACTAATCACGTTGAGGTTCGTGTCAGTGGAAGCGCTTGTATTTCAGCAGACCTGAAAATTCGCTGCGTCCTAAGATGTGTGTTATTGAGGATGCTAGATGATTTTTATAAGTATCATATATTTCCCTCATGATAGATCCATGCGAACGGGTTGTGTGGAAATAATGCTTGTAATATTGACGACAAAACGATAATTGACTAGGTCTATGTGGCCTACAGCAGTCAATGACATAGACAACAAAAACCGGCTGGAATGGATGGCGTGGAACGTTGAATAGGGATAAAAGGTACGCACAAAAACATCACACTGAATAATGAACACAATGGATGATTCCAATGCACGAATCAATTTCTAAAATTGACATTGATTGGCGTTATGACATAAATAATTGTGCAAACCCGTTCGAGAGTTGAAAACATGATGAAGGAACTATACTTACTTCAATAAATGCATGTCTTTTATTGATACTCTGTTGAGTCTTCTAAACCAGTTTAAAAACGTTAAGTTTAAGTTTTAAAATATACATTTAATTCTATGACAGTAAAGAACATCACAATGAAAGATTGGGTGAACAAAACCTCTCCAAATATGTTCCACCATTGGTTGCCCGGCATTGAAATAGCAAAAGGAATCCACATCAGGCGAGGGAAGCAGATGTGATCATACAAACAACTGGACGAAAGCTGGAAGTAGCGTGTGAGGCGCATGACCGGAAACTCAACATAAGGTGCAGACAGACGGAGTGGTATAAAGCCGGGCGGTATTAGTGAAATAATCGTCCATGATCAGTACTGACTCTCTGATCAGGAAAGAACTGGTCAACGACAACCATAGATCCATTAGTCTAGACCAATAAAGCGACAACATGACTGCGCCGAGGGAGGGGGGGGGGAATGAACATTCCCATCGTCTGCTAGTCACTTTGTCACAAAACTACACAACTGAAATGTCACACTGGTTGTCTACAGACTCTGCAGAGACTTTTGTGGGTCGCTGTGGTCAAAGCAAAGAACAGAAACGGTGGACTATCGAATCCCACGAGTTTTAAACTGATCCCTAGTCTTACTGGAGGTCGGACCAGAGTGTCTGCATCCTAATTTACCTCAAGTCGTCATGACTAATATCTTGACACTGATCCAAAGTAGCTTGGGACCAGAGAGTGAGGTTGAGGACAAGCGCAGTTTCTTCCTCACTATAATCCTAATACAGCGCAAGTTACATCATCAAGACAAAGCCGTCTGTTCATGTCGCCATCGTCGCTTACGATGGGCAACTAATATAATTTCAATACACATAAACATCAAGCTATCAGCGACTTGTGTTACTTTATGTTTCTGGTCACGCTGAAGTTCGCGTCAGTGGACGAACTGGTAGGTTCTTGTGTTGATCCTGGTCGCGCTGGGGAAAAGCTTGTATGCCATCAAACATAGAGACCTCAAACTGACACGGTCTTGTATCCATGCCATAATGTTCTTCATAGCAATAATTAAATGCACTGATCCTAGGATTCAATCAAAATAGGAGGGGCGTTCAATCCAAACCAGGACTTCTTTGTAATGAAAACAAATAATTTCAAGTAGCCAAAATGCCATTTATTTTTGTATATATTCTCCTGCAACGTTTATATACTGATCCCAGCGTTTAAGTAATGCTTGAAAAGCTTCAACGTAGAAAAATATGTCAGTATGTTTGAACCAATCCAGGACAGCTTGTTTCTCTTTGTTATCAGTGTCGAAATGGTGACCTCCAATGAATCTGTTAGGGTTTCAAACAGGTGCAAATCGCTTGGAGCGAGGTCTGGGCTGTGAGGTAGATGTGGCAATACCTCTCAGACGCGTTGCTGCAAATGGAACATAGTGCGGTGAGCCGTATGAGACCGAGTATTATCTTGCAGAAGAAAGACGGGATCATCACTAACCTATGTCCGGCCTTCTCTAAAACGTTTACACCGTTCAAATGTCTTACTGCGGCTGAGTGTCTCATCACCATATTGTGATTGTAGTCTTCTGTAAATTTCCGCAGGTTCCATGCCTTCTTTCACATCTTGTTCTGATAGAGACATTAGGACATCGAGCTTAACCTCTAGACAAGTAATACATCGGCTATGTTCTGATGTTTTGTTTGTGGCAGTTTTTCTCGACCTAACTGACGCCTTCGACCATCGACTGTTCCTTGTTCCATTGACCTTCGGCGATGTTCGTCCAGCCTTTTTGTCATAGACTTTGTTTACATGTAGTCCATTGCCCATCTACCATGTCTCAGTGAAACGAGTTAACCATCGACCATGTCTTGACCCCTGTCTTTGACCAACGTCTGTGTCCTGGCACAGTCCTATGACCACCAATCATGTCTTTACTCAATCTTTGACCACTGACCATGTCCTGACCCAGTCCTTTGACTTACGTCCATGTCCTGACGCAGTCCGTTAACCACCAACCATGTCCTGACCAAGTTTTTGACCAGTGACCATGTCCTGGTTCAATCCTTTGACGACCGACCATGTCATAGTTAATTTGTTAACCATGGACCCTGTCCTGATCCAACACTTTGGCACTCGACCATGTCCTCATGAACCGTTTTGACAATCGACCATGTCCTTATAAATCATTTACACCATCGACCATGTCCTTATAAATCATTTATACAATCGACCATGTCCTTATAAATCATTTACACAATCGACCATGTCCTTATAAATCATTTACACAATCGACCATGTCCTTATAAATTATTTACACAATCGATCATGTCCTTATAAATCATGCGGTTGTGTTTCCGGTTGTTCGGCGGTTGTGTTTCCGGTTGTTCAAGATGGTGGTTGGTTTAAATTGACAGAACAGAGATTTATAACGTTTCAGATAAGTATTAGTGTTGAAAATTAATTTGTGTAATAATAACATAGTTGTGATTGTAGTTTATTGTAGCATACGTATTTTCAAATATAGTGGCCTTGTTATAACAGATAGTTAGTGACTTGACAGAATTAAATAGCGTAGAACAGTGAGCGGTAGTAACACTCAAGTAACACTAGGCCTAGTCGTTTTGATACTTTGTAGAAAGGTAAATACCAGCGACATTTGTTTGTTCCTTTTTTGGCGTTACTTTAAGAAGTATACATTTTATTAGGTATTAATATAACTTATTGGCTAACGGAAATAAATAGCAAAATTAGTATGGCCACTAAGACGAGACGAACTGCTGCGAAGAAAGGCCAAGTCAGATTATGTGATTTGTGTGGCGAAAATGTTAGTATTACTACAACGTTGGAAGATGAAGGAACCGTTTTATGTAGGATATGTAGAGTTGAAGAGAGGCAGGCACAAATGGAGTGCAATATAAGGGAAAATGAGAAGAGATTAGAGGAGATAGAAAAGAGGCAGATGGAAATAAAAGGGAAACAAGTGAAAATGGAGGAAATTTTAAAGAAGCTGCAGTCAAGGTGTAGTCAAGTAAGTAAGGGAGATTTGAGTGAGGAAACAGCTCACAGGGCAGAGAGCTTTGGAGAGAAGTATGCACATATAGGTGAGGGGTCAGTTTTGGTAGTAGGAGATTCAATGGTGAGAGAGGTTGGAGAGAGGGGAGAATAAAGAGGTTAGATGACAAAGGAAACAGTCATGTGGTAGTATTGGCAGGTACAAATAATGTAAAGAGAGATGGTACAGAAATAATTATGGATAAATATAAAAGTCTTATGAGAACACTTAAGGACAAAAAGTTTAGAAAGGTCACAATGATGGGCATTTTAGACAGAGCAGATGGGTCAGACTATCTAGATAGCAAAATAATAGGTATCAACCTTAGGTTACAGGTGATGTGTGCGGACATGGGAATGGAATTTATTGATGTTAAAGTAGACAAAAGTAAAATGTTAGATAGGGGAGGTTTACATCTAAATGAGATAGGACAGCATGTTGTAGCAAAGTATATGTTCTATCATTGTGTTAGAAATTTAAACTAGTAAGGCCTATGAAGTATGAGACTAAAGATAGGCCTACAATAGGGTGCTGTAGAGGATGTAGTCAAAGGGGTAATTTGGTGTCAGGGAAGTGTGAAATACATAGTAGAAAAGCAAACACTAAAATGATAAAGCAGAAGCAAAAAGAGGAAAACCAACAACATTACAAACTAAAATGTTTTTATGCAAATGTGAGAAGCATAGTAAATAAAAGAGAAGAATTGGAACTGTATGTAGAAGAAGAAAAACCAGATATAATAGGGTTAACAGAATCATGGACATATGAGGAGATTGCAGATAGTGAACTTGAAATTGAGGGATATACAATGTTAAGGAAAGATAGGATAATTGGAGACAAGACTAAGGGAGGTGGCGTTTTATTATACTGTATAAATTCTGTTAATATAACGATCAAAGATTATTTATCATGTGGTAACAAAAATGAAAGTGTATGGGGAGAAATAGAAAGTGGGGGTGAAAAAACAGTGATTGGAGTGTGCTATAGATGTCCATCAAGTCAAAAAGAGGAAGATGAGGAGCTGATTAGTAGCATAGCAAAGGCAAGTAAAGGGAAATTATTATTAATGGGAGATTTCAACTATCCAGAAATAAAATGGGATATGGCAGAAGCACTTGTAGAGTCAAAACCTTTTGTTACGTGCATAACTGACAATTTTTTAATTCAACATGTAGAAGCAGCCACCAGAGGCAAAAACATACTCGACCTAGTTTTTGCTACAGAGGAAAATATGATTGAAAACGTTACCGTTGGGGAACTGTTTGGCTCAAGAGGCCATCAAATCATCCGTTGGGATCTTATTGCAGGGGAAGAAGTAAACATAAACACGCTAACATACGACTACTCTAAGACAGATGTTAAGAGGATGAAAGAGGCAGCGAACAACATAATCTGGAAAGATATTATTGTAGGAACAGATGTTGAACAGGAGTGGGAAAGTTTTAAAACAGTTCTAGAAACGCTAAAAGAGGAATGCGTTCCATGTAGGGAGGTAAACCCCAAGCGTAAAAAGTGGATAACTAGATTTGTAGTGAAATGTAGAAGAGCAAAAAATAAAGCATGGCAAAAATATATAGAGGCAGGTAAATCAAAAGAAACATATGTAAAATATTTGGACAAGCAGAACATTTCTCAGAAAGCTAATAAAACAGCAAAAATAGACTTTGAAAAAAAACTTGCTCAGAGGATCAAGACTGACAGTAAAAGCTTCTTTTCTTATGTTAGAAATAAACAAAGAACGAAAGACAAAGTAGGCCCTCTCATAGACAGTACAGGGAAAATAATAAGTGAGAATAGGGAGGCTGCTAATCTGCTCAATCAGTACTTTGGCACAGTCTTCACAAAGGAGGACTGCTCCGAGATCCCAGAGCCTATAGATATTTTTCAAAGAGACATGGATACAGCGGGATTAAGATCAATCTGTATTACAGAGGAAATGGTTTTTAAAAAATTGGAGGGGTTGAAAGTGAATAAATGTCCAGGTCAAGATGGTATTCAACCAAAATTGCTGTATGAAATTAGAAACCAACTAGCAAAACCATTGGCTATATTATGTTCTCAATCACTTACAAAAGGGATTGTTCCACGGGATTGGAAAGATGCAGGAGTGATCCCCTTATTCAAAAAAGGCAAAAAATCAGATCCGGCAAATTATAGACCGGTGAGTTTAACGAGCATAGTCTGTAAATTGTTAGAGTCAATAATCAAAGAAAACATTGTAATGCATTTAGAAAAATGTAATCTAATTAGAAATAGTCAGCATGGGTTTACTAGAGGGAGATCATGCTTAACAAATCTATTAGAATTCATGGAGGAGGTTACTAAAATAATAGATAAAGGGGAGCCAGTGGATGTTATTTATCTAGACTTTGCAAAGGCCTTTGATAGAGTACCTCATCAAAGATTATTTCGAAAGTTAAAATCACATGGAATAGGTGGCGAAGTTGCCAAATGGATTGAAAATTGGTTAACGGGAAGAAGGCAGAGGGTGGGCATAAATAAGGAGTACTCTGAGTGGAGTGAAGTGAAAAGTGGTGTGCCACAGGGCTCGGTTTTGGGACCAATTTTGTTCTTGATATATATAAATGATTTGGACATTGATATGAGATCCATGATTGCAAAATTTGCTGATGACACAAAACTATGCAGTAGTGTCTCATCTAAAGCGGAAGTGGATATATTGATGTCGGATTTAGATAAAATTCGAGAATGGTCTGTAAGCTGGCAAATGGAGTTTAATGTAGATAAATGTACAGTCATCCACATGGGTAGATCCAATATGGAACATAATTACAGAATGGGAGAAAACAATATTAGAAAGATAGATAAGGAAAGGGACCTAGGGGTTATAATAGATCATACAGGAAAGGTGAGTGAGCAAGTTAAGGTAGCAGTGAAAAAGGCAAATGCAATGTTAGGTATGATAAAAAGAAATATTAAACATAGGAGCAAGGAAGTGATCGTCAAACTGTATAAAGCTTTAGTTAGACCTAGATTGGAGTACTGTGTACAGGTGTGGAGTCCTTATCATAGAGGGGACATAAACATGCTAGAAAGAATACAAAAAAGAGCGACAAAGATGATAGTGGGATTCCAGAATTACAGTTATGAGGAACGACTCAGAAAAACCGGCCTACAGTGTCTCGAAGAGAGAAGAATTCGTGGTGACTTAATACAGGTTTATAAGATGATCAGAGGAATCGATAAATTAGACTATAACAAGTTTTTTAAAATACAGCCACCTACAATAACACGAGGGCATAGCTACAAGCTGATTAAAGAGAGGTCCAGGCTAGATATTAGGAAATATTTTTTTAGTCAGAGAGTGGTGTCTGCTTGGAATGCATTGCCAGGGGAGGTGGTGGAGGCAGGGACAGTTAATGCATTTAAGAATAAACTGGATGCGCATAGATTTTATAGCAAGGTGATGTAAATGTAACTGGTTGTATACAGACTCTGCAGGGTCTTCTAAACCAGTATAAAGACGTTAAGTTAAGTTATTTACACAATCGACCATGCCTTTATAAATCATTTACACAATCGACCATGCTCTCATAAATCATTTACACAATCGACCATGCCTTTATAAATCATTTGCACAATCGACCATGCCCTTATAAATCATTTACACCATCGACCATGTCCTTATCAATCATTTACACAATCGACCATGTCCTTATCAATCATTTACACCATCGACCATGTCCTTATAAATCATTTACACAATCGACCATGTCCTTATCAATCATTTACACAATTGACCATGCCCTTATAAATCATTTACACAATCGACCATGCCCTTATAAATCATTTACGCCATCGACCATGCCCTTATAAATCATTTACGCCATCGACCATGCCCTTATAAATCATTTACACCATCGACCATGCCCTTATAAATCATTTACACTAACGACAGTATCCTTATAAATCCAATATATCATCTACAATGCCCTGATAAATTTCTTTGGTGTGTTTCAGGCACTCCCCCCACACCCTTTTCCACTCCCTCCCCCTTTCTCCTGTCGTATTAAATAACATGCTATAAATAACAGTTGTAACGTGTTGCTATTTGTCCTCAAATTATGGCGCTTTTCGATCCCTTTGGACATGTACGATATTGACAAGGATGGATAAACAAAGAAAGCTGTTTTTGCTGCAATTAACGAAACTAGATTCCCCTCAACTCTCTTCGCCCAAATTTCCACTTCCTGCTAATGGCTGTCAACTCAAACCGTATTGTATCGTCGTTATATATGCGTCTTGTTTTTTGTTCTTAAGATTCGTTATTTGTTTTCGTGTGTTCTTTGTCTCTGGCGAAAACATTATGATTCTGTAGTGGGTTTTGCTTTGTTTATAGTTAGGTGTGGTCATTGAGCCAATTACCTATGTATGTTTGTGTGTTTTTTTTAATCTACTCTTTGATAAAGCAATAAAGTAGGCATTCAGGATAGTGTCAGAATGTCTAAAAGCCACCCCTATGCTAAAAATACTCTATAATTGGCATACCTCACCTGGGGTTAGAAGAAGCGAGGCTGCTGAAATTGAACGAAAGAAACAAGAAAATGACCTTAGACACCCAACGTTTGGACACCAGGTTCAAAACAAAAGACTCCCAAGTCCAGACAAAGTTTCTTTAAATCAACATAGCCCATACAGTCGAGTCCTGAAAGTCGTCGCAGTGAATTATGGCACGAAATGATAAATGACCCAGAGAACCAGATACATGAGGAACCTGCCCATGGACATCACTTGCGCTACTCACTTTGGAAGATAACAAATAGACTTGGAACTAGCGTATCACGATGTAGGAGAAACATGAAAAAATGGGGTCTCTCGGGCGGCAATACATGTGACTACTGTGCGGTACAAGATACAGGTCCTTTGATGATATGTCATAACTTTCCGGATACATGTGACGAGAGCGAAGTGCTGAAGGCGAAAGGCAGGGCAATTCAAGTTGCTGAACACTGTATGAATGCTATATGACGGGACGACTGGACACGGAAAGTAAATCCCATAAATAATATCAAGCTAAAATTTGTGATGGGAAGCACATCAAGACCCCATTCAGCTGAAGATTAAAGTGACAAAGTGAGCATGTATATACACACATGTACTATTTTGACTGTAGCTGACACTGCCCGCGACGATGAAGTGTCGGAGACTTCGTTGTGCACCAACTCAGCTATTTTATTGGAAGCCGAAAAGGAGTGGCAAGGAAAAGTGGTTGTATCAGTTTCTTTTCTCGCCTCCTAGCCATCACATCTGTAATCCATGTACTAATTTACAGTTGAGTAAACTAGAACGTCCCCTAATTTAATCCCAATGCCCGTTACAGTAGAATAATGAATGAAGCCACTAAACGTTCATGCATGTCGTAAAGGCAACTAAAGAGAGTTGTGAATGGGGCTAGCACAGTCATCGTGTAAAAAAAAACTGCTAGAGACACCAACAAAAGTGATGTGACGGTGATTTCGTAAAGGTAGATATATGTTGTTCCAATCCTGTACTCCGACTGGAGCCACAGAGAGACAATAATAAGAGGAAAGAGGGTATTTCCCCCGAGCTAGATACACATGCAACTTAATAGTCGCTTGGACAAAATCCAACCAGGACATTTTGGTTATGCATGAATCCCTCTGAAACTGTTGAGCGTCATCTTTTTGTTCATGTCCGGCGCTTGCTGGTGTTAAGTCAGCGCTTCTTCCTCCGAGGCCAGAAAAATGGAACACTCTGTTTGGGAGTAGACAACAGCTCACAAACACTTGCAGACACGACCATATGGCATTGGTTCAAAGGGCAGGGCCTACAAGCTGCCAACCAACCCACGCAGGCTTCATGTTCAAACTTGATTCATTTCTATGTAATGTGTACGATGCCTAAGGATTTGTCAGGTGAGACCGCCCATGTAAGGTTCTGTCATTCTTGGCCATGTGTTAAGTCAAAGTAAAAAGTAAGATGGCCGCACTTTAGTGACTGCGCTCTCGGCTATCTCCGCTGTTTGTGTCACGTTTTTCGATGTTTGGTGGTTGCTGTTCGGATTATATTTCACAACTCCTTCACCAGGTAGTATCAAGTACTTTATTCTCTGGATTTGATGTGCTATCGATCGGTTATTCTATTTGTTATGCTGTATTTCGCTGCATTTCATACCTGGCTGAAGCAGTGGAAAACCAGTCCATGACGGAGTTCAACGTTCCGCTTAACTGCGCACCAGAATTGGGTAATGGGCGCTCCACTTGAAGTCCGAACATAGGGTTTCTTGGGTCATTGACCTGTTCTCTTTCTATCTCTGACACGACAGTTCTTCGTATCTCTGGTGGCGCTTTGCCGATTATGGGGTCTATTTTTTCAGTTAGTGTAGGTTTTAGGCATCCAGTAACTATACGGTCTGTCTCATTTATTGCTGTATGTTTGACATGTGCAGAGTTCTTTCAGACCGGTGCGGCGAACTCATCTACAGAGAAACACAGAGCCAGTGCGGATGTTCTCAAGATATCTGGCGCTGCTCGCCATGTTGTGCCCGTCAGTTTTCGGGAGAAGAAGATGACGATGAGGAAGAAATTCAACAAATGTGACCCCTTATTCCCAAACTGGATAAGATGCAGTAAGAATTATAATAACGCCCCTTTCGCAGAACTCGCATTGACCTCAAATAAATACCCGCCGCAAAAATATTCTGGATTGGAATGGAAATGAGGAAATGCTACTTTTTGTAAAGTTTCCCAACGAAACGAAATTATCTAGGAAATTAAAGAGGCATACGGCGGATATGTGAGCGAATGATGACGGATTTCAAAAACGCCTTTATTTTCATCGACTTATTCTTCTTTTTAAAGGAAATGATCACATGCAGCGGAGAAGAAGGACAAAATCGAGAAGTTCCAAAATAAAGAATGAACGGGAGTGGTGTAGGAGAAGTGTCCAGGAAGAAGTGCCTTCTACCACGGAGCGTTGGATGTTTTTATTTGATCTATATTTTTGTTGTAGTTTGTAATATATGCATGATAATTATGCTTTTGTTGTTATTGTTTGCCCACTTTCAGTATCAATACTCTTTTGTGCGCATGAAAAGGGCCGTTGGGGTGAGGGTTGGAGTAACTTTTCTCACATCCTGTGCATGATGATGAAGGTGGACCGGGGTCCCCCAGGCGGTTGTGTTATGCCTGGATTCATCTGCCTGTCGATTACTGTAACAGGGATCACGTCGATCCCCCACGTCGTTAGCCAGGCTGCCATGAACACTATCCGTTTCCAGAGAGATCTGTGGAAGTGAGGTCGGGGTCTTGTCAGTATATTTTATCTGACCTTAAGATGTCCTATAAGTATATTGTACCTGACCCTGACTATCATGTCCGATCATTATATTGTACTCGCCCATGGCTAAAATATATAGTATAGTTTACCTGGCCCTGACTAACATTGTTTGATCATCATTTTTTGTTACTGACCTTGACTAACATGGTCTGATCAGTATGTTTTGCCTGACCTTGACTAACATGGTCTGATCAGTATGTTTTGCCTGACCTTGACTAACATGGTCTGATCAGTATGTTTTGCCTGACGTAAGTCTTCTCTCCCCACACTATGGAGAGCTCCATTCCCGAATTCCCTTAGTCTGACTTGGTTAGGGAGTGGATGGAGTGAGCTAGTGGTTAAGAGACACGGCTCACAGCTCGAACGTGCTGCGTTCGCACCCCATCACAGCCCCGGCCCTTACTCCCGGGAAGCAAACCCTTAGAAAATGCAGGAAGCAGACCCTCGCAGAAAATGCATGCCGAAGTCAGATGCGCTGGGCCGACAGGCGCAAAATTAAAACCGTAGTGCAACGTACACCGCCTTGTGGAATAGAGAAATAAAGCGAAAATATCTTGGCTAGTCGCTCGCTCGTCCTCTACCATTGAGTGTACATGTTTTCTTTTCTGTTATTTATCACGCTTTGAGATAGAATGACAGCCTACCACCTGGTTATTTTCACTCTGGTGAGAGAATGCACAGACTGATACAGTGGGCCAGTGGTCCTCGTAGACAACTAACTAGTGATAATATCCAGGGTTCTGATTCTGTGATATATCATCATCATCATCTGTCCCGTATCCAGAAACATCATTAGGGCACAAATGTTGCAGATTGTTGAACCCGCTACTCCACTCGGTTTTTGCCAAGAAATTTGTTCTAGCTTTGGACCTTCCCGTCCACTCTCTCATGTTGTCTTCGCATATCTTTTTCTGCCTCCCTCTCTTACGCTTCCCATGAATACTGCTTTGCAGGATAAGCTTGGTCAACCAAGACTATCTTGAAACATGCCCATACCATGTGAGCTTGCGTGCTTTAACCACGGTAAATAGATATAAACCGATGGATATGTGCTACTCGGTAAGAAAGCCGGCGGAGGCTTCTCTGTTAGAAAGAGAGGCAGGGTCGTTGCTGAGATGAATGGTGCATAGTCCATAAATGGTTGGACCTCTTTAATGGGGGTCACTATCGTCTCTGACTCTCAATCCTTCTTTTGGGAGGTGCAAAAATGGCTGGCTACGGCATCAGTGGATTGTGAGAATAGAGCCCTCGAACCACCATAAACATGCGTGGATCTACTGTTCTGGCCGTGAAAGAGTTTTCGGGAATGAGCGAGCTGACATCCTTGCCTCAGAGACAACCACAATGGAAATATAAGTAATGGATAAAAGCGTCATTTTGAAGTAGATCAACGACGGCCTTTTGAGTGAAGACACTGCAGTCGATGAACCAGTAATGCACATATTGCAGGATTGGAAATCATACTTGCGTCCAACGGAGAAAAGGTCGGAGCAGGAGTGTGTACACACAGCGAGCTACAGGAACCATCAGTATCTACACAGAGCTCCTGTGGATCTACCTAAAGTGCAATGACGTCGATTATTATTAAACAGAACATATATATATGTATAGGATGACCCAGTGATCTCGAGGTAAGATGTTCGCTTGAGTGCTGGAGGTCGCTGGTTCTAATCATGGTTGAATCTGGGATTTTTTCACGTGGATCATCCGGTAAAAATGTATCCTGTTCTCTGTGTAGTGAGATGAGACACCCGCGAACAACTGCGCGCACGTTAAACATCTAATGGCAGTTGGAAATCGAAAAGAGTAGGCTTAACCGCCGTTGCCCGCGCAAAATTCAGGTTAAAAATCTGCTCAAATTGTTCAATGGATTCTCGCCCCGCATAGAATTTGTCGCAAAAAGGGGACTTTGTGGCTATAACATCAGGTCTTGGTTATGTGGTTAGAGGAGCGGCAGAGATGGCGAATGACAGGCTGCGGGTCTACTTTGCGTGTCCACCATTATCAGTCCCAAAAATAGGCGATTGAATATTTCAGGGAATTCCAACCTAACGGTTAGTAACAGATACTGGTTTGACCTGGCAAGTCACCAGCGGATTTTCGCCTGCCAAATAAGTATGAAACGTATGAAACCTTCCCACGATATCTAACGATACAAGCGGACTGAATATATATTTGTATGTATGTCTTTGTGTATATATATATATATATATATATATATATATATATATATAACTACTCTCATTATTATGTAAGGAGAGTCGCTCTGTTTGCTGGGCTCGTGAAACATACAATTTTGTAATTTAAGAATCCCTTATTGAATCCTCAGCACCACCGTTCGTTAAACAAACAGAGAGACAAGGGTTCCGGAGTCTTCATTGTTCCCGAGATTAGCTTTTGTTTAGATGGGAGATTTCATGGCATGTAATGTCTGAGAAAAGGAAGTGTTGCAGGTATCGCATTGCTGGGTTCATTACATTTTCAAGTACTTATTTGTTAAACAAGGATTGCTCTAAATAGCAAATACTGTCGAAACGAGGAAGTGTTGAATATTTCTTGTGATTCTGTCTCTAGAAATTACCATCGAAAATTGATGAAGTGGGAAATGTTATAACCAATAGTGTTCTACCGATGAAGTGTTGCAGATTTTTCCTATCACCGTTTCTTAATTTTCTTTCGATAATTTGGGAAGTAAGAAGTTTCATTGCAGAAAAGACTGTAATCGATTACGAGGTAGAGACGACTTCGATCTGCGATCATTACGAACCTTCATACAAAGATATGTGGGAGCCTTGAGAACTCTCCACTGCAACAACTTGTATCCAGACAACTGAACTTCACGTGTAAGCATAATCACATAACGTTACAAACGAGATTAAATGAGAACTGCGTTTTTAATTATAATTTTTATTTCTGGGATGAGAAGTTTCGAAGTAGGGGCTGAAGGTGCAGTAGTGAATTATCTGACAGCAGCCAGCGTCTCATAGCTGTCTGTTTGCGCTAGAGTCAGCAAACCAGAGCTGACTAAGACCTCATTCCGCATTCAAGGGTCGGTCCTGAAAACAAGCTGCGCTAATGTAATCTGGTTAAGAGAATAGGGATCACGATGGATACCCAAAACGCAGTACTCAAAAAGGTCATCTGAAAGCTGATGTGTTGAGCCGCAAAGTGCAGATATCTCAGCCTTGCTGTAAACAACGACACAGTAGGATAATGTCTTTTTCATAATTTGATTCTTCTTCTGCATTCGTTCTCAATCTCCAGATGTCAAGCCTTGAACCGGGCTTTGCAAGTAGCAGGATGTAGTCCAGAGAACGGAATTCTGTGTGTCGCTAGTTTAGAGCTTGACTGCGATATTTTCACCTTTTAGTCCGACACATCCGACTTAGGCAGTTTTCCAGCACCAGATAAGAAGAGGATAAATACTAAGTTTCATAGCCGAAAGTGACATCTTACAACTGTAACCAATGCTCGTTAAATGTTGAATATCAGGTGCGAAATTTGATAACAGACACTGTCGTATGTGATTTTATAGGTAGAGAAAACAATGACGACAAGTGAGACGATATTCAAGAGAAAAGACGGGGTCCAAATTGAGCATACAATGACATATTACCACAGACGTACTGACACTAGACAGGACATACAGTGAGTAGCGCAAAGGGAACGCGGGTCTCTGATAAACGATAACACCCTGCAGAGTGATACTATAAATGGTATTGATGGGTCTGTGCTACGCAGTTGTCAATCAGATCCCTGTAAGATTTGTAAGTCAGATTGTGGCTGACCAGAGTGGCATGTACAGAATAACAACCTCCAGTACGAGACTAGTGATGGAAGCAGTGACTGTAGCTCTGAGTTGTCGGTCGGAGGCAACGTTAATAAGGACAATCTCCATATCTTTACTTTAGAAGGGATTGCATGGCATTAGTGGAAGGGAGCTGTAGAGGTCTCAAACTTTTGGAGCTGGTGTGGGTTTAATGTCCTTGTCTTGTTATGTTGGGGTTCGGGGCAAAATAAGAGCCGAAGAAAACATGGAAATAGAAAACAGAAACGGATAATAGAGAAAGTGAAACAGAAAGATAGAAGCATAAACAGATACTATAGAACGGACAGTAGAGAAACATAAAAAAGAAAAGAGGCGAAACAGAAAAGTGAGACACAGGAAAGATTGAGATAGACACATTGACAACAGCGAAAAAGAAAACAGATAAATAAAAAACAGACAAATTGAAAACAAGGGAGAATTAATGGCGCTATTCTTCGAGATATTGACATATGAACATATTCATAATAGTTTTTTTTTTAAAAACATAAAGGTTTGTCCCATAGCAATTACACTACTGTCGGAGAATGAAGTTGTTAGAGACTTCAGTATACTCAGTCAAGGTTTGCCGCATAGTAGTTACACTACTGTCGGGGAATGCAGTTGTTAGAGACTTCAGTATACTAAGTCAAGGTTTGTCGCATAGTAGTTCCACTACTGTCGGGGGAATGAAGTTGTTTGAGACTTCAGTGTACTAAGTCAAGGTTTGTCCTATAGCAAATACAGGACTTTCGGAGAATGAAGTTGTTAGAGACTTCAGTATACTAAGTCAAGGTTTGCCGCATAGTAGTTACACTACTTTCCGGGAATGAAGTTGTTAGAGACTCCAGTATACTAAGTCAAGGTTTGCCGCATAGTAGTTCCACTACTAGCAGGTGGTGAAGTTGTTAGAGACATCAGTATACTAAGTCAAGTTTTGCCCCATAGTAGTTACATTACTGCCGGGGAATGAAGTTGTTAGAGACTTCAGTATACTAAGTCATTCAGTATACTAAGTCAAGGTTTGCCGCATAGTAGTTCCACTACTGTCGGGGAATGAAGTTGTTAGAGACATCAGTATACTAAGTCAAGGTTTGCCCCATAGTAGTTCCACTACTGTCGGGTGGTGAAGTTGTTAGAGACATCAGTATATTACGTCACAGCTTGTATCAGGTAGGGTGCTCAGTTCCTTTCGTCGCTGCCTTTTGTCTTCCCTAGTCGTTTATCAGGTATTAATTTATCGCTGAGTCGACTGGAACGTACCAATAGCCGAGTTCGTACCCCGTACCTTTTCCATGAAAAGCAATGTGCTCTACCACTTCGCTAATCCTAGTTCATTCTTAATGTTTACCGTCATCAAGGCCGCGTAGTTCTGTCCGCATCCATGAAAGCCTTCAAAACTTTACTTACCGTTTAATTATACTGGTTTAGAAGAGTCATCAGAGGATGTAGACAACCAGTCATATCTGCATTAACCTAATATAAAAAATATGCACATTCAATATATTCTTTAATGCATTAACTGTCTCTGCCTCCACCACCTCCTGGGGTAGTGCTTTCCAAACATTCACCACTCTGGCTAAAACAATATTTCCTTATATCTAATATTGACCTTTCTTTACTTAACTTGTATCCATGCCCTCTTGTTCCGTTGGTGGTTACATCTTGAAAAACTTGCTATAGTCTAATTTTACCTTCTCTGTTATTATCTTATAAACCTGTATTAAGGCACCTCGTATTCTTCTTCTTTCTAGACACCGTTGGTCGATTTTTCTGAGTCTTTCCTCGAACCTGTGATTCTGGAATCCCACAGATGTGTCGCTCTTTTTTGGATTCTTACCAGCATATTTATATCTCCTCTATAATAAGAACTACACACCTGTACACAGTACTCCAATCTAGGTCTAACTAATGCATTATACAGTTTGACAATCACCTCCTTACTGCTATGTTTAATATTTCTTTTTATCATACCTAACATTTGCCTTGTTCACTGCTACCTGGACTTGCCCATTCATTTTTCATTTATGCTCTATTATAACCCCAAGGTCTCTTTCCTTATCTATCACTCTAATATTGTTCTCGCCCATTCTGTAACTATGTGGCATAACTTTGGAACTTTGGAATCCCTGACAAGGCTCTGGGCTCTATCCCAGCCCGTCATTAAACAAACACAGGGACAGAAAACAAAATAGTTTGAGCATCACACAAAATGAGACCCAATTAGCTAACAGCCAGAGGATTGAAAATATACAAAAATTGGAAGGAGTTGCTCAAGAGGAAAGTAGACGCGGATGTTACGGATTACACAAGGCGCACCGGCTTCTTTGCGGATCGTAGGGCTTCGTTAATCCATTAATCTAGATCTTTTCAGCTCCCTGTGGACGACAGGTAAACAAGAAATGTATGCCAAGTCACAAAGCGTTGCCCTGTCTATATTTGGAGAAGTTTGGGTGGCTTAAGATTTCTACAGGATGTGGTCACCAGCTCAACCAATGCCCAATCCTCCTTTGTGGATTTCCACGACAAGGTTGACAGGTTACAGTGTTGCTACTATTTGCTTCATTTTCGGGCACGGTAATTCACGTTATGACTGTTACAGAGAAGGAAAGATTACCTTAGGGCCTCTTACAGAGAAGGAAAGAATATATTAGAATGTATTACAGAAAAGGAAAGATTATCTTAGGGCCTCTTACAGAGAAGGAAAGAATATCTTAAAGCCTATTACAGAGAAGGAAGGAATATCTTGGAGTCTATTACAGAGAAGGAAATAATAGAGCCTATTACAGAGAAGGAAAGAAGAACCTATTACAGAGAAGGAAAGAATATCTTAGGGCCTCATACAGAGATGGAAAGAATATCTTAGAGCCTATTACAGAGACTGAAAGAATGTCTTTGAGCCTATTACAGAAAAGGAAAGAATATCTTAGAGCCTTTTACGAAGAAGGAAAGAATAGAGCCTATTACAGAGAAGGAAAGAATATATTAGAACGTCTTACAGAGAAGGAAAGAATATCGAAGGACCTATCACAAAATAGGAAATAATATTTTAAGACCTCGCAGAGAAAGAAAGAATACATTAGCACCTGTTACAAAGAACGAAAGACTATCTTAGGACCTCACAGAA
Source organism: Ariolimax columbianus (assembly GCA_036924085.1). Taxonomy (NCBI): domain Eukaryota; kingdom Metazoa; phylum Mollusca; class Gastropoda; order Stylommatophora; family Arionidae; genus Ariolimax; species Ariolimax columbianus. The sequence continues at coordinate 90,363,096 of JAVGWX010000002.1, forward strand.
AATGAAAGATTATTTCAAGCCCTCTTACAGATAATGAAAGATTATTTCAAGCCCTCTTACTGATAATGAAAGATTATTTCAAGCCCTCTTACAGATAATGAAAGATTATTTCAAGCCCTCTTACAGATAAGGAAAGATTATTTCAAGCCCTCTTACAGATAAGGAAAGAATACCTTAGGATCTCTGACAAAGAAAGACAGAATATCGTTGTGCCTCTTATGAAGAAGGAACTCATAAAATTCTACAGTTAGGCATTTCAAATAACCGCTTATATTTTCCTGTATGGGTGTGAAAGCATGTCACAAACTTCTCACGCCAACATACAGTTTAAATCTCTAAAACAACTGCATCTGTTTACCTCATACACTTGACTTCACACTGGATTTTCACTGGAGATAAGATAGCAGACTACCACCAGATCGTTATCACTCTGGGGAGAGAATACAAAGACTTTTGCAGCGGGAAACTGGGCATCCAGGCTACATAAGCTAATCAATTAAAGTGTCCAGGATTCTGATGCTGTTATATGTAACGATAGATCTGTGCTACACGGTATGAAAGCCGACTGGGACTTCTCTGATAGAGTGAGATCCAGGGTTGCTGAGATGAGCGGTGCATACTCAATAATTTCTTCTTTTTCTCCTTCTTCTTCTTCGATCAACTGATGCCATGCTTTTAGTCCAGTGAGGTTCAGAAAGGAGACTGCGTTTCAAGTCTTCGTCGGGCCCTCACAGCTTTTCGAGTATTGTCGCTTCGCCAGGCCAGACTGCGTCTTAGAATCGGGCCGTGGTTCGTGCTAAGTGTGACCGCTTCTCCAGCCGACCCAACTGTAAATGGATACCTGACGTATGAGTTGGAGAAGACAAAAAACAGCAAGGAAGGGAACTGGCGACCCCATCTCACAAATGCTGCAGCATGGTTCTCTTCATCCCCGACGACATGTGTTGCCATGGACCCGACCCTTACCTTTTTACTTATTATTGTCTTCCTGGGAACAACTCCAGTTGTAAAATGTTTGTCAAATAGAAAGCAAATCTATTTCCCTTGTAAATCGGATAGTCTGTCTCGTCACCATACAGTTTGAGTGTGGTAGACAGTATAGCCATCTCTACCGTCTGTCCCCCATATGTCTCGTTCCGCAACCAGTTTGGGCCTGGCAAATCAAAAGCCGGAATAGTTTGCAAGACTGAAACACTGTGGAAATGACAGATGCGGGACTATAACTCTCTCTCACTCTCTCTCTCTCTTTCGCTCTCTCTTTCTCTCTTTCTTCCTCTCTCTCTCTCTCTCTCTCTCTCTCTCTCTCTCTCGGTCCGTGCGATGTTGCAGGTGGCAGCCTACGAGGGCTCAGGTACCAATTCGGCAATGCCCTGCACCGAGTGTAATGATCTGAGTATTGCACAACGTTGGGGACACCCAACTCAGTTCTGCACTCCGGGAAACGTGTCTTTTGCCTTATTGCCAAACTTAAGCATGGTGGAACTGAATGAATACGAGAGTCATTTCTAGATCCCGTAAGTTGGTGGAGACGGTAACCCTGCTAGAGGCTGCACAGAATTGATTTAGCTCTGCACTCGACATTGCACACGGTCGAATTATTTATTGTTTCATACATAACTATTTCACGGTTACGCCCTTAAACGGAGTTGAGGGTCTGCTTACATCCGCTCAGAAGCATAGTGTAGATCTGAATCTTTTCCTGAATATAAAATAAAGACAAGGTTAATGTCACATATAAACTGCGGTAAACATGTATCATCCATTGATTTTGTGGTTGTTTCATCAACGAGTATACGCTGTTAGTGTTTGCTCTCTGTAAGACCACATTACGTGGCATTCTCCTTTGATACCCAATTCTCAATATGCGCCGTATACACCTCATGTAATAGGTGTTGAGCCGCCGTTCCTGTTTAGTGTAAGTGCTGCAAGTCTCGCTCCCATACATGAGAGTGTCAAGAGTGTAGGTCTGATAGACCTGGACCTCTCGTTAGTATATAATTTATTCTCTATGTTTCACGGGGTGGTGTGATTTCACTCTGCTCCTCTTGTGGATTCGACAGGATTGGATAGCATAGCGTGCCTTCTGTTTGTTCTTCACATACTGGCATATGGTCGTGTATTCAATTTGCTATTTGTTACCTAATGAGGGCTATGCATGGGTCTGGTAATCTCATTGGTTAGAATACAGTGGTAAAGAAATTACTACTGAATGAGCAACAACTGACATATTTTGGGATTGCTTTAAAGTTAAAGCGCTTATTTTTTTAGGGCAAAGGTACATGTTTCAGTCTCCGGTTTCAACACACAAAAAGTTCTGCCCAGCTGTAAATGAGTACCTGACTTGCTTTTGTTGAAGACAAAGGACCTAGAAAGGGTACTAGTCAGCCTATCATTTAAAATTAAGGCTAGGGTTTATTAAATGACGTCTTTATCGAAGACCAAAGTGTACAAGGACTGTTCAAAATATTCCAGAACTTTTGAAATTGCGCACCAATACGAAATCATTTCAACAGAGAAAATATAGTTGGTTATCAACAATACAGATCCATGGCACATTTATGAAGAGTCCAACTAGCTTAGGTTGACCACTGCTTTCCTAAAATATTTTCCATTTGACGTCTGATAGCCAGAGTTGGTCTATCCTTTAAGCAAAATTAGCGCGTGCTTAGAACACCAATAGAAAACGTTCAGCAAGTAACATTTGTCATACAAATCGATTATAATGCAAGTCGTTTATTTTAAAAGTCGCATCTTACCGTCATGTCACAGGTGTATGGCCCCTTGACGATATAATACACTTTAAACTCACAAGACTATAAAATAATGGTGTGCATTTTCCTTGAACTTCGAAACTGCAAATCTTCAGACTCCAGATCTCTTCAAATACCTGTGTTCTTTGGAATGTTGTTCTCGTCCATGCCAATTGTATTGTGTTTGGGTAGCAGCTTGTCTCTGTCGTTTGTACTGAGTAGCAGTGTCTCCCTGTCAGCTGTCGTGTCTTTGGCTAACAGCTTGTCCCTGTCAACAGTGCTGTGTTTGGGTAACAGCTTGTCCCTGTCAGCTGTCGTGTCTTTGGGTAACAGCTTGTCCCTGTCAACCGTACTATGTTTAGGTAACAGCTTGTCCCTTTAAACTGTCGTGTCTTTGGGTAACAGCTTGTCCCTGTCAACTGTACTGTGTTTGGGTAGCAGCTTGTCTCTGTCAGCTGTCTTGTCTTTTGGTTACAGCTTGTCCCTGTCAACTGAACTGTGTTTGGTTAACAGCTTGTCCCTTTCAACTGTCGTGTCTTTGGGTAACAGATTGTCCCTGTCAACTGTGCTGTGTTTGGGTAGCAGCTTAACCCTGTCAACTGTACTGTGTTTGGGTAGCAGCATGTCTCCGTCAACTGTACTATGTTTGGGTAGCAGCTTGTCTCTGTCAACTGTCTTGTCTGTGAGTTACATCTTGTCTCTGTCAACTGTACTGTGTTTGGGTAGCAGCGTGTCCCTGTCAACTGTATTATGTTTGGACAGAAGCTTGTCCCCGTCGCCTTTACTTTCCAAGACTATTATGTTACCAAATTGTTTAGGCTGGGTAGACCATGAACCCGTTTTGCTATTGAAACAAAAATCCAACACCAACTGGGGACCGAACCTCAACCGTTTGACTGGAAAGCCAATACACCACTTCGCCAACTCGGTTCCATATATCTTCAATATGACATTTCAATCCGTGCAAAGAAGGTGAAATATCAGACGGACAAAACGAAGATGATGCGAAAGAAGAAACCTTATTGCGTCAAGTGGCCAGACTACAGAGCTAGAGAACACACCCCATTAATGATCCAGCCACATAAACAAACACATTTAAGACAGTAACCTTAAATCGATGAGACAGAGGGGACTATGGTCCTCACTGATAATCTGATGAAAGAGATAGATGTGTCTGTGTGATGGAGAAAGGGGAAATAACCGTGACCTGTGTTATTTAAAATTGAAGACGGGGTGGCTGGGTTGTGAAGTGTTCAAATTAACGGATTGCTATGGTTCAGATACCGCACTACATCACGAAAAAGGTCGAAACCCAGGTTACAAGCGAAAGGCCTTCTTCAAGGACAACATACAATACATATATGAGCTAACACATCGTGGAATGGCTCATTAGCGCAGTGGAAGAGCAATCGCTTTGCATGGTAAAGGTACGGTCTTCGACACTCATTACCAGCAGCTTCAGTCAACGCAGCTGTGAATGGGTATCTGACTCATGGTTAGGAAAGGAAAAGGCGACGAGGAAGGGAACCGGCCACCCCACATCACAAGCTGAGGCTTAGTATACGGAAGTCTCTATCACTTCATTCCTGACAAGCGGTTGTCTACGGAAGGACTTTCATTACCACGACGATACATCGTGGAAGAGTCGTTGAACACATCAAAAAGAGATCAGATATGAACATAAAAAAGAAGTATGTTCTCGGCATTCGTCCTAAAAGCATGATGAAATGATGTGGCGATATTTACAGCGAGGTTGCGATATGTGCGTTTCGGCACTACACATCGCGTTACAGCTAGTTTTTCTTAACACCGCATTTGTCTGTCACCTACGATTCCTATTCTCTTATCCAGCCACCACAAATGCAGCTTATTTCCAAGGCAGCCGCTTGCAGACGGATAAGGGTCTTTGTTAGATCTGGGTCTCTGAGCCTGATACAAGTAACCAGCTACGAGTCGCTGGCCGCTGTCACCTCTGGGTCTCTGAGCCTGATACAAGTAGCCAGCTACGAGTCGCTGGCCGCTGTCAGATTTGGGTCTCTGAGCCTGATACAAGTAGCCAGCTACGAGTCGCTGGCAGCTGTCACCTCTGGGTCTCTGAGCCTGATACAAATAGCCAGCTACGAGTCGCTGGCCGCTGTCAGCTCTGGGTCTCTGAGCCTGATGCAAGTAGCCAGCTACGAGTCGCTGGCAGCTGTCACCTCTGTGTCTCTGAGCCTGATGCAGGTAGCCAGCTACGAGTTCCTGTCAGCTCTCAGCTCATTCATTGTTGAATCTTCGACCAGTCAAAAAAATAGATATCACAAGGCACTTAGCTGGATCAATACCGTCTGCTGTGCGATTGTGCGGTATGACTGTGTTCGGATAACGGTTTCCCTAAAGAAAAATGTGTGTTCAAATTCCAGCACGAAGTAGCGAAGGAGTTAGTGCCATTGATACTATGCTAAGTTTGTGTTGGGATTCTTCAAGCACCAAAGACGTTATCCTTCAGAAAAGCAACCAATTTTTGTAAATGGGTACGGAAGCTGGATGCACGGGCCCTTTACACACAAAACTCAGTATAACACACTTCCTTAGCACAAAATGCGAACGCATACAAATTTTTTTTTTTTTAAATAGAAAGATTATTGTTCTATACTTCCCTATTGGGAAGAGGAACCTAACGTCTGGTCAGGCTTACTGATCGGACATGTTAGTCAGGTTCAGGCAAAACATACTGATCGGACATGTTAGTCAGGTTCAGGCAAAGCATACTGATTGGACATGTTAGTCAGGTTCAGGCAAAACATACTGATCGGACATGTTAGTCAGGTTCAGGCAAAACATACTAATAGGACATATTAGTCAGGTTCAGGCAAAACATACTGATCGGACATGTTAGTCAGTTTCAGGCAAAACATACTGATCGGACATGGTAGTCAGGTTCAGGCAAAATATACTGATTGGACATGGTCGTCAGGTTCAGGCAAAACATACTGATCGGACATGTTAGTCAGGTTCAGGCAAAACATACTGTTAGGACATGTTAGTCAGGTTCAGGCAAAACATACTGATAGGGCATGTTAGTCAGGTTCAGGCAAAAGATACTGATAGGACATGTTAGTCAGGTTCAGGCAAAAGATACTGATAGGACATGTTAGTCAGGTTCCGGCAAAACATACTGATCGGACATGTTAGTCAGGTTCAGGCAAAACATACTGATCGGACATGTTAGTCAGGTTCAGGCAAAACATAATGATAGGACATGTTAGTCAGTTTTAGGCAAAACATTCTGATAGGACATGTTAGTCAGGTTCAGGCAAAACATACTGATCGGACATGTTAGTCAGGTTCAGGCAAAACATACTGATAGGACATATTAGTCAGGTTCAGGCAAAACATACTGATTGGACATGTTAACCAGGGTCGGACAAAACATATTGAAGGGACATGTTTGTCAGGGTCAGGCAAAACATACTGAAGGGACATGTTTGTCAGGGTCAGGCAAAACATACTGATCAAACATGTTAGTCAAGATCAAGAAAAATTTACTGATCAGACATGTCAGCCAGGATCAGGCAAAACATACTGAAGGAACAGGGGACGGCGTGGCCTAGTGGTTAAGTGGCATGGCTCACAACCAAAGGTGCTGGGTTTGATCCCCATCACAGCACCGGCCGTTACACCGGGGAAGCAAATCCTTAGAAAATGCAGGAGGAAGCAGACCCTTACATAAAATGCATGCTGAAGTCGGATGCACTGGACGGACAGGCGCACAATAAAAACCACAGTGTAACGCACACACGCCTTGGGGAATAGAGAAATAAGGCGAACGCAAAATAAAAAAATAAAAAAATACTGAAGGAACATATTAGTCACGATCAAGAAAAACATACTGATCAGATATGTTAGTCAGGGTCAGGCAAAACATACTGATAGGACATGTTAGTCAGGGTCGGACAAAACATACTGAAGAGACATGTTAGTCAGGGTCAGGCAAAATGTACTAGCTAAGACCTCCACCTCGACCTTTTCGCAGTTCTCCCTAGAAGTGGGCAGTTTTCATGCCAGCCTCCATAACGAGGAGTGGGATTGACGTGATCGCAGTAGTGAACGACAAGCTGATGAAGCCAGTCATAACAAAACATCCTCGAGTACTCTGGTCTACCTTCATCAGCACACTCGGGATTTGAAGAAAGCGACCCCAACCCGCCACTTAACGCTATTTTCAGGGCTCACAAAAGAATAGATTGACTAATAACTCATTGTGGACATATACTATCAATCAATCAATCTCATCCTATGGAAACGGCTTGTCACAAAAACGTTAATAAATATAAAGTCAACTAAGAAGAACAATTATCCAACCACCCCAGACATAAGCAGGTCCTCTCTCAAAGAGGTCAAATGACGAGATGCTGAGAAAGCCGCAAGGAAGTCTAGAAGCTACATAGCGTTGTTTCCCTTGGAAAAACTATTCACCTATATTAACAGATGTACGATGTGCAAGATTACTATTTTGTGCGTCATGAAAAGGGCCGTAAGTTTCCGGTCGCAGTAGCTTTTCTCACATCCCGAGCGAGCTGATGAATGTGAATCGGGGATTCCTAGGCGATTGTGTTATGCTTGGCCTCATCTGTGTGTCGCTCACTATAATTTAGATTACGTCGATTCCCCATGTCGTTAGCCTCATTGCCATGTAAACAGGGAGGGCAGCGATCAAGTCGAGATGGGGGTCTTGGCCGGCAGGTTTTGCCTGACCCTGACTAACATGTTCAAACAGTAAGGTTTGCTTGACAAGACGTCAATGTCCTCTTCAGATGTTTTAAGCCCGGGTTCGAATCGTGGATATTGCACATGATAGCATTGGGGCAACGGGTAACGGGGAATCAGGGTTCGATTCCGGAGAGGGAGCATGAGAAACGGCTACCACATCCAAGGAAGGCAGCAGGCGCGCAACTTACCCACTCCCGGCACGGGGAGGTAGTGACGAAAAATAACAATACGGGACTCTTTCGAGACCCCGTAATTGGATTGAGTACACTTTAAACCCTTTAACGAGGATCTATTGGAGGGCAAGTCTGGTGCCAGCAGCCGCGGTAATTCCAGCTCCAATAGCGTATATTAAAGTTGTTGCAGTTAAAAGCTCGTAGTTGGATCTCAGGCGCAGGCGGGCGGTCCGGCTCGCGCCGGTTCACTGCCAGTTGTCTCCTGCCCTACCGTCTGCCGGCTCTCTCCCACGGCTGCTCTTCGCTGAGCGTCCTGGGTGTCCGGCGCGTTTACTTTGAAAAATTAGAGTGTTCAAAACAGGCCTCGGCTGCCTGAATAATGGTGCATGGAATAATGGAATAGGACCTCGGTTCTATTTTGTTGGTTTTCGGAACTGGAGGTAATGATTAACAGGGACAAACGGGGGCATTCGTATTGCGGCGTTAGAGGTGAAATTCTTGGATCGCCGCAAGACGAGCTACTGCGAAAGCATTTGTCAAGAATGTTTTCATTAATCAAGAACGAAAGTCAGAGGCGCGAAGACGATCATATACCGTCGTAGTTCTGACCATAAACGATGCCGACTATCGATCCGCAGGAGTTGCTTCGATGACTCTGCGGGCAGCTTCCGGGAAACCAAAGTATTTGGGTTCCGGGGGAAGTATGGTTGCAAAGCTGAAACTTAAAGGAATTGACGGAAGGGCACCACCAGGAGTGGAGCCTGCGGCTTAATTTGACTCAACACGGCCAACACTGAAATGACTGACATGCCGAGACCACTTTCCTTGGGTCTAATATGGAACGGGTGCTGGATTTAGACCCTCAGAAATCTGGGGTTATGCCCCCTGTGGCTCGGTTGGTCTGCATTCAGTGTTTGATAAAGGAATTGACGGAAGGGCACAACCAGGAGTGGAGCCTGCAGCTTAAATTGACTTAACACGCCAATACTGTAGAATGACTGTCAAATCGAGAGCACCTTCGTGAGGTCTAATAGTGAATATGTGCTGGTATTAGACCCACGGAAGACAGGTCACTTAACCCCCTAATGAAAGAGCGTCTGCTATGGTAATCTGGTCTTAACCCTGCAGAAATCGCAGGTTCCAGAAACTTGGCCATTGACAAACTAAAAAGCCCTCTATGGATACGTCCGGTCTAATATTGAACGGGTGCTGGAAATAGACCCTCGGAAGACAGGTCAGTTTTACCCTACTAATGACATGGCGTTGCTACGGTAATCCTGCTCAACTCGAGAGGAGCCGCAGACATTTGGTTCACGTACTAGGCTGATAAGCCAACGGCGCGAGGCTACAAGGTGAGGGATTACGGCCGAACGCCTCTAAGCCAAAATCCCGCCCAAAAGCTCAGCACGATCGCAAAGGGAGGCTTCGACATGGTGGGGACCTGGGGCTCCCGCTCCAGCCCCGCCCGGTCGAGCCGCAGAATGAGGTCTCTGCCGTCCGCCGATCAAATCGGGCGGGAAGCTGCTCGATATTCACCCCATACGGCGATGAGGTATGAAACCATTTGTAGAACTCTTAGTTCTCGGTCGGGGTGCCCTAAGTAGTAGATCAGCTACCTCACTGCGAACTGCTGAGACTCAACCCTTGACCATGAGATATGTCCGCACACCAGGCGAACACCATCTCCGTGCCGTGACCAGGCTTGTCCCTTGGTCAAATGCACTCCTTCGAGAGAAATCACAGGTCGCTGACATTTGGTCCACGTGCTTGGCTGATAAGCCAAAGGTGCGAAGCTACCATCTGAGGGACTACGGCCGAACGCCTCTAAGCCAGAACCCCGTCCTAAATCTCAGCACCGCTGTGATGGGAGGCTACGACATGGCTGGGACCTGGGGCTTGTGTCTCAACCCGGCCCGGTCGAGCCGCAGAAATGCACCTGGATAAATGCACTCCTGTCTTACTCTTTACCTCTGTCTGCTATCAGTCATCCCAATGGACGCAGAAGAGATGCAGTCCAGCGGACATTGCACCCTCTGCCCTATTGTGACAACCTCCCAGGTGGCGGGGTATGCTAGGCGTACCATCACTGCAGATGAGCCGAGAAAATACAAGGAGCAAAGAGATACCTCACTCACATGCATATGCTACGTTTCTGACAGGACGTGACGATCCTGAGACAGTCACACTGGACTGCCTCTCTTCCGGGATAGTACAAACTAGTACATAGTCCATCATATCATATCATTGCCAAACCCTTTAGACACGAGTTGGGAAGACTCGATAGTCCTGCAAGACAACTTCCCAAAGAGAGACAACTCTGACCAAAAACAACTGCTGCCTTGCAGTTAGGCTGGGGACAGCCAAAGGCTAAGGAGGGCAACCCTACAGAAACGCCTGTTGAAATCGGATGCACTGAGCCACAGGCTTAACAAAATAAAACAGTGCAACGTAAATATCGCTGTAAACAGCGTACGATGAAGAAGAAGAAGAAGAAGAATCGTGGATATTGCACATGATAGCATTGGGGCACATAATAATCAGTGTCGGGTGAAACATACTGATAAAGACTCAATCTCAGGTCCTCGTTTGTGCTCCAGGAAAGAGGCTGTGATATTGCAGTCTGACCAGCGAGGTAGGGATCAACACTATACTCCCCGTAGTGGTGAGCTTACTGATGAGTCTGTCATTGAACTATAGACACAAAGATCATGGTCAACCTTCTAAAATACACCCCCTGATGTGAGAAGAGCCACTATAACTCGCTACACCAAAGAATGGTTGAGACATCTCAACTCAGCACGAATAACTTCGATCAACAATATATGACAGTGTTGGAAATCTTAAATTGATCAAAGCTGTTAATAGTCACTGGAATGAATAAATCGACAATAGCTCACCAGCTGCAGAGGTTGTTGACACTGACACACGAGTGTGCAGATTAAAAATGTGTACAACAAGCGAGCTAAAGAAACTGTCAGTCTCTTAATCCTTACTATAGTATGTACTATACTCGGTCGATTGAATCCTCACTGTGCTCTCTATCTCGATCGAATCCTTTACTGTGCTCTCTATCTCGATCGAATCCTTCACTATACTCTCTATCTCGATCGAATCCTCCACTATACTCTCGATCGAATCCTTCAATATACTCTCTATCTCGATCGAATCCTCCACTATACTCTCGATCGAATCCTTCAATATACTCTCTATCTCGATCGAATCCTTCACTATACTCTCTCTCTCGATCAAATCCTCCACTATACTCTCGATCGAATCCTTCACTATAATCTCTCTCTCTCTCGCTCTCTCTCGATCGAATCCTTCACTATACACTCTATTGATCGAATCATTCACTATACTCCCTCTCGATCGAATCCTTCACTATACTCTCTCTCGATCGAATCACTCACTATACTCTTTCTCAATCGAATCCTTCACTATACTCTGTCTCTTCATCGAATCCTTCACTATACTCTCTCTTGATCGAATCCTTCATTACAGTCTATCGATCAAGCAAACGTATCTAAAGTTAGCGATTTCCACTAACTGTTCTTGTTTTACATATTTTAGAAACCCAAATGAGCCAAGAAACCAGACGTCATTACATGGGGAACAGGTGACAAACAGGTTTATTGACCTTACCTGGCCTAAGTATGTCAAGGACAGACAGGAATACATGCATATAGGTTGGTATATCTCTAATAAAGAAAAGCCTGTAGGCAAATATTATAATTGCTAAATTATTTGCAAGACTCATATGTACGTTTTCACGAGGACATCAGTAGGCTGCCACTCAGTTTTTGCATGTTATGGAAATCTGTTTCCAAGAAATTGCAAAATCATTCCATTTGTAGCTCTATTGTGAAGCAAATTCCGCAGTTGCATCTCGCCGCTTTTTAAGGAAGGTCGTTTCCAAGAATCTGCAATCATTCACCGTCTCCCTCCAATGTGAGGCATGTGTGATTTATCTGCAGCTGGTCCTTTTACATAAAGCATGTATCTGAGAGTTGACGTTTTTATTATTTAACATTTTCTTTATGGAACGTTGCTCTCATCACATCAGATCTGTAAGACTCGATCTTTTGTCACCTTTCCAACCTTCCGACATCCTAAAAACGTCTTTTATTTCCTGTTTGCCTTTTCTCCTGGGTCTTCCTCTTGTCTCGTTTGCCAGGTACCATACATTCCGGTATCTTTTCTTTCTACACTAATGTATTTGAATATCCTAGATCTAATATTGTTTACTAGTCAATTTTGTTCTATATTCAGCACATTTAGGATTTATGTGTATTTCTTTCTCGCTATGATATATATTTATATGTTCAGCACCTTTAGGATTTCTGGGGATTTCTTTCTCGCTATGAATTGTATTTTGAGCACATTAGTGAAGAACCTTACTCGAAGGATTCAATCTTCTTCCTTAGTGTTTGTGTGACCGACTATCCATGTCTCGCATCCGTAATTTGCCCCTGGGAAGATGCAAGTCCATGTTGTTGTTTTTGTTGTTATCCCATAGCTGCTGAGCAAGCCTGCTCTTAACATCCCAATGCCATTCTTATATAGATACAGGTCTTCTTTAGTTCTCCGTACAGTGTGTTGGCAATTGTCGGCAGTGCTTGTTAGTATCTTTTCCTCATGTCCGCAAGCGCCTTGCACTCATTGAGTAGGTGTCGAACTGTTTCATCAGGATGAGAGCAATGCATGCACAAGAGCAGGTGCTAGAGATTAATGCGGTTTAAGTGGCTATTGAATTTGGAATGTCCTGTTCGGAACTAAAAGATTAGACTTTGGTCTATTATATGTAGTTTATTTATGTCATCGTTAGTTTTTATCTTTGACATTTCGCTAAATAAACTGCGACCTGTTGTTCCCGATGCCCACGCGTTCATTCAGATTTCTCGAGTATTATTCTTAATAATTCGTTTTACTGTGTGGCTACTGCATGGTCTATGCAAGTCCATATAATTTTTATTTTTGTCATTTTGTTAGTGTTCTGCTATTGTTTGTTTCTTCCCTTTTAGATAATACCTTTGATATTCTTCTTCTTCCGTATCTCCAATTCTGCTTTAAATCGAGCCGAGATATTCAAAACATGTGGCGCTTCTAACATTCTGTTTTTTCTATGATGACTTTAGGTCTGCATTTACCTTATCAGTGTTCATTATCTTGGTCCTGCTGATGTTTAGATGTAGATTATGTCCCTCGCTGTGCTGTTTAACCGAAAGGATAACCTGTTTCAGCCCCACATCGATCTTGTATCCTAGTTCTGGTATTTCATTCCCGCCGACTGTGAACAGGTCGATCTGCTCATAATCGTTGTCTTGCTTGACGTTTCTCTTCGTTTTCAGTAAGTAGTTGTTGTTGCTTTTCCATAACTGCTGAACAAGCCTGCTCTTAGCAGCCTAATTCCATTCAGATACTTTGACTGGTGCTTGTTCGTCTTGATCAGTAGGGAATCCCATTTCTTCCATGTCCTCCACAGCATTTCGTGTTGAACAGTTAAAACTTTTAGTGTCCGAAACAAGTGTCTAAGTCGCATTGTACTCGCTCCACTTTTCGAAAATATTCCACATGTCAAGGATGTGATCCCTCGTTTCTCTGCCATGTCTAAATCCTGACGGTATTTCATGGCCATCCTCTTTGCGGTTGTTGTTTAAATTCATCAGGGTGATCGGTAGGATGACCTGCTAGGATGATCGGTAGGATGATCGGTAGGATGATCTTCTAGGATGATCTGTAGGATGATCTGCTAGGATGATCGGTAGGATGATCGGTAGGATGATCTGTAGGATGATCTGCTAGGATGATCGGTAGGATGATCTTCTAGGATGATCTGCTAGGATGATCGGTAGGATGATCTGTAGGATGATCTGCTAGGATGATCGGTAGGATGATCTGTAGGATGATCTGCTAGGATGATCTGCTAGGATGATCGGTAGGATGATCTTCTAGGATGATCTGCTAGGAGGATCGGTAGGATGATCTGCTAGAATGATTGGTAGGATGACGTATTAAAGCCATGATTCAGTAGTTGGTCCATCGCTTCCATTCTCTAGGAACATATATACTGTAATTCTGGTGGTCATTGAGGAACACTTTGTGCCCTATGCCAGGTAGAAACATCTCGTCTAAACTCGTCTGTCTGTTGCCTTTAAGTACCATTCCGGACCAAGGTTTTGTCTCCATCTCATTGGTGAACGTCCGGGACGACGATTATAGGTGTAGGGTCTCCATGACGTCACTTTACGTGTCCATCTATTGTCAGGCATGCGTACCACGTGGCCTGCCCACCTGTACTTTCTTAGCAATGCTGTATATGCGACGTCATTGAAGCAGGTCTGACTTCAAACGGCGGTGTAGCGGATGTGGTCTCGTATTGAAGGTGACAGTGTTCTACGCTCCATCGCTCGTTGACTAGCTTTGGGGCCGCGCCCTGTCACTTTTTCGTATTTTCCACATCTCGCAGAAATATACATTTGCTGGAATGACCAGACTGTTGAAAGTGTAAGCTCTCGCTTTGTTGCTTTTACTCTGTTGAAGTTCTGTCTTGATGGGGTTGAAGCTGAACAACCCCGCAGATAACCTTCATGAGATCTCTTTATGCAAGTCATTGGAGTTCGTATTTTCTTGGCCCAAGTAGATTATGCATATACACATATCTGTCCCATGATCTGGGCATTATTGTTCTGCGCCAGATCTTCCTGCACAGTAAGCGATACATGTTGATGCGAGGCTCTCCCCGCCTGACTACATTCATTCAGTATATCATCACATCCTAGTTATTTCCCCTTTCTGCAAGCTTTAAAATGATTATCGGACCTCATCTCCCGTTGGTTATGGTTCTTTGGCGTTGATGTTTACTTGATGAGATTACCAGTTCAAGCACACCCCTGTTCAATCTCCTTTTACAACAAGATTTGAAGATGATTATGTCGATAATGCTTCACTTGGATCGACAAGGCTTATCAATTTGTTCATTATTGTCATGCAGCATGTCATTTGCAGAACGTCGCTCTCATAACAGCGTGTCTGTAGGAAACTCTATCTTTCGCCTTTTTTCCGGCCTGCTCCAAGGCCAAATCCAGTGTCTCCTAGATGTCCTGGGTCCATCGTCTTCTCGATCGCCCCTGCCTCTCTTCCCAGTGACCATGCCTTCGATAACCACTCTCTCCAGTCCGTTGTGTCGTTTGACGTGTCCAAAAAACCTCCGTTTTCGGGTCATCCCGTCATTTATGAGTGAATCCTCCTCCACATTCAGGATTTGCAGAATATATTTGAACAATTTGTTGCTTAGATCAAATTTAAAAAAACATTAATTTAAGCAGTTTTACTAATATGTTTACAGTTTCATTGCCAAAATCACATCCTCCCCAAACATAAATAGTTATATTTATAACACTGACCATGTGATTAGCTACCAAATTATCAACATCATCACCTCCTTCCACAACAATTTACCATTCTAGGAAAGGAAACTCAAACGCTAGTCTAGTCATTCACAACAAACTGACCAGGATGTCACGGCAGGATCTGGTACAATATACTGACCAAGACCACTATCTCTCTTCCATGTAGCGCTCTCTGGAAACAGACGGTTTTCAGGAGATGAAGAGAGTCTAGCTTAGGAGATGTGGATCGACATAATCTCCGTTGCAGTGAGCGACATGCATAGCGTAACAGCTTTTGCAAAATGATGGGAATGTCTCGCAAGGCAGTGGCATAGAACCACCATCAGAGACGTCTGCATTGCTGAGGAACGCCGGGCCTCCGAGCCACAGAGAAAATGCACTTTGCGAAAAGACAAAACAACTGACACTCACATGTCCAATTCTGACTTTAAATGATACATATATGGAAGGGATTTCCGTGCCAGAATTAGGCTTTACAGACACCTCCGGACTCGAGGTGCAACACAACATGTCTGACTGCTGGTGTCATCATTGCTTGGGGTGGACGGATATTATTATTAGCAGCTTGGAGTACCCATCAGCTTGCATGGGATGGAAGGAAAGCTACTGCAACCCGCCACTTGACGCCCTGTTCAGAGTACATGAAAGTGTCACCATGCTCTCACTGTGTGCATTAAACAACAACCATTTCAGGAAATCAGCTTTTCATATGATCTGTTTTTTTCCCCTTCAGTGTATCATTCTACCATTCATTCCATCCATCATTCTCCAGTTGTCACAATGTTTTCCAGATCCCTCTTTCTTTCAATGTGTTTTTATAATGGTTAACAGTAATTATTTACTTTGGTTTTTATGTAATTTACAAGGAACAGTCATTGAGTAACAGCAATTTTATTAATAACATTTTTGCAAGAGTGCGGAATAGACATTTTGTGTGCCTTTTTTCAACATAGTCCCCGTGCCCTTCAACACACCTTGTCCACATGTCCACTAGCTTGTGGTTGCCCTCTAGAAAAGCCTTTTGGTATGACCATTAACCAATTTTGAACCGACTCCATTACATCGTTGTCAGCTGTCTTGTGATCCATCTGCTGCACACTTTCCTATTAGCAAGGTCATCATTGTGTGCAGCTCCGTTGCTCATGTTGAAATCTACGGATATATCATTCATTGTAACTCACATGTTGCCACGGACTAGCTGGTTGATCTGCTGTGTAAATGTGTCAGAATTACCACTCTTGCTGGTCTCAAACGCCTTGACTCGTCAATGATATTTCGTCCTCCGTTTTGAAATCTTTCTACCCATTCATACACTCTCTTCTGACTCAAATAACTGTCTCCTTACCGAACTTTCATTCTTCAGCAGATTTCAGGTTTGACACCCTCTTACCATACAAACAGATAACGCCTCGCCATTCTTCCATTGCGCATGTGCATACTGCTCGATCGACACAATCCCTACATGGAGTTTTGCTAAAGATTCATTTTGTAGTCCTGAAATAAGATTTCTCGTTGTACATACTTTTCCCTGCACTTTATAATAAAATTGATCATACTTAATGACTGTCCATTTAACTCATTCACTCCAGAATACTTTAAACCACAGAACACATTTATTTTTGCAATGCAAAGCTGCCACTATGAAGTACAGGTATATTTATAAAGGTAGGAATACTTGGTGTAGAAAGAGTTGTATGTATATGTACCACAACTGTTGAGCCAATGCATCAGCTCTACAGCATTGTCAGAAAGTTTAAGAGCCAATATATCGGCTCTGTGGAGTGAGTCAGTTAACAAACTGCTATGGACAATTAGGGCTAGCATCAAAATCAAAAAACAAATAAAGACGCGCATCCAGTGACAACTAACATATAAAGATAATAAGAGACATAATACAGACGGGGACTCGGATAAGGCAGATAAAGAAATAAATATAATGAGAGACATAATACATACATGGACATAGATAAGACAGATAAAGAAATAAAAATAATGAGAGACATAATACAGACGGGGACACATATAGGGCAGATAAAGAAATAAAGATAATGAGAGACATAATACATACATGGACATAGATAAGACAGATCAAACAAAAAACAGAGACACACATTGCCATACCAGTTGCTATTTAAAATAATTTGAGTTTATTTATGAACAAGGTCTAGCGGTTTGGCCTTATGGCTCCAAACAAAACATTTTTTTAGTTTACAGCAATGCTGTAATGGCGCATTGTCATTGGTTGCTTTCTAACCGCTCCCTATCTGCCATTATCGTTCCGCCATCTAAATCACAGTTGTTAGCCTCGATTCATTCGTAAATAAAAAATAAGAGACGACAAGATAGCGTAGTTAAACATTACAATTCGGACTAACAACATGACAGGATCGATGTTAAAGCTTATAATAAATATTGCAAATTATAAATTCTACATAATAGTAAAGAACAGCGAAACAAAACTAGTAGCTTATATTTATTTATAGGATAATAGTTTGTCTGGTACTTACTTCCGCCCCCTAGTCGTCATGACCTTGACTTACCACTGGGGTCGGGCAGTTCGAGACGAGAGAGTGAGGATAAAAAGTAGCGCAGTTAATCCTTACTAAAAATAGCGATGGCAAAATTAATTATGCCATCATCGTCTACGATGGACGGCGGCCTTTGCCTTTGCTTACTTACTTTCCGTGTCCAAGCACCAGGTAATACAGTATGCAGTCAGTATTTTGCGACTTGGATTGCCTATCATTTGCCTCCAGCATAACTCGAACTTAATGCATGTTTCCTGGAGGTTGGGGTAGGTCATTATGTGGTCTGAGTCTTGTATTGCGCCACAAGCACACGTGTCATCATCTGTGTCATCATCTCTTCATGTTCTCTTGCACCTTGATACAGAGTCTATTCAGAAACTTTCACTTTGTGTATGATACATGATGTCCCGGGAAAGGCTCCTCCCAAAGTTCCATCTCTGGGGCGTGCATCAACTCATGCCATCTTTCGATACGGCGGTTCTCAGAGCTTGTCTGTATCGGCTTTGTTGATCTTAAGAAGCTATGTCTGAATTTGAGTCTTGTGCTCTGTACCTGGTGTCCAAACATTGAGTCGTGCTTCTGTAATTCTTGTTCTAGCTCTGCTGCGACCATTCTTCCCATCTCGGATGGTGATATGCCAATTATAGGGTATATTAGTCTGGTGGCTAAATATTGACTACACTAACAATCAATAACACGTTTTTTCCCCCTCATTTTTCTCAAAATTCGGGTCGCATTACATTCCAGTCGTCTTATATTCGGGTAAATATGGTACTCACTCTGACCAGTGAACGAATTCAACAGAATCAGTAAAGGAACAGACAAATAAAGTAAAGCTGAGAGCAGCAGAAGACATAGAAGAAGACACCAAGCAAGCTAGCGACTGATATAGATAGATATTCAATTTAACGTGAATTAATCAGCTCAGACAATGATCTGTACAAGAGAATAATAGGCACATTACATACATTTACGAACGTATATATGTATGTATGTATGTATGTATGTATGTATGAATGTATGTATGTTGGTATGTGTGTGTGCGTGCATGTCTGTTTATATACATATATATATATATATACTTGGAATGAGATAGAGAGAAAGAAAGAAGTAACGAAATAAGAAAGATACATACTTCTACTAATACTATCCATTTTATGATTTTCCTTCAACAAACGAAAAATGTCCAGAAAGGGAGGCATAGATATCAAATTTACTGACCAAAATCATTTAATGATTTTCCTTCAATGAACTGACGTCAACTATTTAATTATTTTTCTTCATAGAACTAACGCCAATTATTACATGATTTTCCTTCGAATAACTAACGTAAATCATTTGATCATTTTACTCCAACATTTAACACTAATCACTTTGTGATTTCTGTCTAGAACTAACGTTAATCATTTGATGATGTTTCTTCAAAGAACTCACCATAGGCGTCTCTATAGACTATGCGCGTGGCGCTCTGTAAGTTCTGTCCAGCTCTGTCTCCTGTATTTCGACACTGCAAACACTGCTATGGATGTAAAGGCCGATCCGCCAGTGACAGTCCCTCCCACCCCACTGATGAGGCTGGCTTGCCTGGTTGTTCCTTGATCGCTTCAGTCTGTCTCTTTTCTCTGTAGCCAGAAGACCTCTACGAGCGTCAGCAGCCACTATGCCCCCTCCAACTGACTGTCTCCAGATAGCTCGATCCTGAGCAATTTCTTCCCAGCCCTCGGATGGGATGTCGCATGACTTCGTGTCACTCTTGTATGACACTTACCTTTGCGATCCAATCTCCAATATACGCCATAGGCACCTCGTGTAAAAGGTGTTCAGCCGCCGTTCCTGTTTAATATAAGTGTTCCAAGTCTCGCTTCCACACATGGGAGTGCCAAGTCTCGCTTCCACACATGGAAGTGCCAAGAACGCAGGTCTAATAGACCCAGACCTTGATGTAGCGAGACAGGGCAGTGTTTTCCCAGACTTTCTTCGTCAGGCGGGCCATGATGGTACTTGTCCATCTCCTTCTCGAGTGAGAGAGTGTTGCTGATGGCAGAGCCCAGATAAGTGAAAATATTGACGACCTCCAGAGTGACGTCATCAATCTTTATGGAGGACACAGTGGTAATACCCTGTGCGCAGACCTTTGTCTTTTCCAGACATATGATGAGACCAAACTGCTTGCATCTCTCGGTGAATCTGTCTCCCAGTCTCTGCAAAGGCCTCCTCACAGTTGGTCACTAGACCTGCATCATCCGCAAATAGAATCTCTCTAATGAGCACCGTCCTCACCTTGGTCCTCGCACGTAGTCAGGACAGGTTAAACAACCGCCCATCTGACCTGGTGCACAGATAAACATCGTCCAGAAGATTCCAAAGAAGGTCGGGGCGAGCACACATGCCTGCCTCACTACACTCTTGATGGGAAAAGAGTTTGAAAATGATCCATCGTATAGAACTGAGCCCTTCATATCAGTGAGAAAAGATTGGGAACGACGTGGGCTAGTGGTTAAGAGACACGGCTCACAACCCGAAGGTGGTAGGTTCGATCTACATCACAGCACCGGCCGTTACCCCGGGGAAGCAAACCCTTAGAAAATGCAGGAGGAAGCAGACCCTTACATAAAATGCATACCGAAGTCAGATGCACTGGGCCGACAGGCGCAAAATAAAACCCGCAGTGCAACGCACCCCCTCTTTGGGGAATATAGAAATAAGGCGAACGCAAAACAAAAACAAAAAAGGTTTCAAAAGAAATTATCATGCAATGCAGTTTTGGGGGGTAGCCGATCTTCTCGGGGCGTTTAAATAGACCCATTCTACTAACCAAGTAGAAGGCCTTGCGGAGGTCTAGAAACATCACCAAGAGCGGCTGGTCTTCTTCTCTGCACTTCTCCTGGATATGGCGAAGCGAGCAAATCATATCCGTTGTTGATCTACCTACTCTAAAGCCATACTAGGATTCTGGTTACATCCTGTCCGCGAGCAGTCT
Source organism: Ariolimax columbianus (assembly GCA_036924085.1). Classification (NCBI taxonomy): domain Eukaryota; kingdom Metazoa; phylum Mollusca; class Gastropoda; order Stylommatophora; family Arionidae; genus Ariolimax; species Ariolimax columbianus. Next base: position 90,383,688 of record JAVGWX010000002.1, read on the forward strand.
CAACCTGTTTAGTAGCATGCGGGCGTAAACTTTGCCTACAACTCTCAGGAGCGAGATCCGTCTATAATTATTGCAGCCCCCACGGTCACCGTTGTTTTTGTAAATAGTCATAATGATGGCTTCACGCATATCTTGGGGGGACCGGACCTTCCTCCCTGCAGAGGCATAGAAGATCAAACATCGGGTGGGATATTATCTCCGCCTGGGGCTTTGCTATGTTAGAGGTAGTTGATAGCCTTATCAAGTTCATCCAGAGTAGGTGGTCTGTCAAGTTCCTCCAGAGTAGGCGGTCTATCAAGTTCCTCCATAATATGCAGGACCTGTAACCTGCACAAAGCCTCATCAGTGACCACAGTTTTCCGAGAGTAGAGCTCAGAGTAGTGATCCACCCATCTGGTCATCTGCTGGTCACGGTCCATGATTCTCGCAACTGTCAGAGGTTGCAGGGGGGCAGCACCTCTCGCAGTAGGGCCCAGTGCCATCTTTATGCCAAAACCAAAATCCACAAGGTAAGCATATGTGCTTTTCTGTATGTGGATGACTGTGCCTTAAATTCCAATCTGGCAGCGCATTAGCTGCAGTGGTCAGGGACCCATAGTTTTCCTTCAAAGAACTAGCACTAACTATTTGTTTATTTTCACTCAGAACTAACACTTATCATTTGATAGTTTTTGTTCATAAACAAAAGTTAATTATTTGAGGATTTTCCTTCAAAGAAAGTTAACAATAAAGAGACATATAAACACCTACTTTATTAACATTAACTAATTTGTGGTTTTCCTTCAAAATAAATCAGAAATTTAACAGCAAAAGTATGCAGAATGGTTGCAAGAAGCTTTATTTACTAACACTAACCACGTGATCACTTTTCTCCAAAGAAAGTACAGGAGCTTTTATTATCATAAACAGAATTGTCAAACTCCGTAGGGAAAAGACCTAGCATACATCATCACTACCGCACTCAGAAGCTGGCCCTCTGGTTCGACCTTATCCCCAAAATCGACAGGGACGACGGTTCTGAGAGGTCATCACATCTACTGGAGAACTCGGAGAATGCTTCTAGCTTCGATGACTACCATCGCTTGATCCCAAACATCTTCATATCACCTCCTCCGATACCACCTGTGTGGCCGACGACTCATTTTGGGCTCAGTGATCGAGGCCACCACACAACCCAAAGGTATCACTCCCAAGTAACAGACGTTGAGACACATACGAGTGGGTCCGGGAAAAACGAAAACGATCCTGAAAGACTTCATCAAAGCAGTGAACCCAGTGGTAATCCTCCTCACATCGAAGAAAACATCACTGTTGAACCGGCAGAATCTATAGGGAAGGGTAAAGCTTCTTCCGGTGTCCCACTGAGCATCGTCGTCGCCATTGGGGGCTCTCTTCTAATGATAAACGTCATCATTTTTGCTGGGCTGTGTTATCAAAGGGAAAGAATCAAGAAATTACGACTCATCAATAAGCCTTTATCTTCTGCTGAACTTGACTTCGACCACGCCAGATTCAGGAGAGTGGAATCGAACCAAAGTTCCCCATGCCCTGCAAACGACGATGGTGTAGGACATGAGTGCGTTAGCCTGGTGTCGGGTACCTCAGCCCACCAGCATGCATCGCCTATGAAACCAACTCACCACAGTAACACGCACGTCCACAATCCTAGCCCTCAAATGAGCGTACACAGCAGGAGGGGCCACTCTCAGCCTCGAGCATCGCCACCTTTGGAACCTGTCACGTGTAACTACAGCGCCTTGCCGACTAATGTGACCTCTCCAGTGCACAGAACTCACGTTGGTGTCTCCAAGGTTGGAGTTCCTTTAGGGCAGATCACTGATCCTGTTAACGCCAGCGCCAACAGCAAGGTCCTTATACACGCTGGCAATTCTCGTGAGGCAGCAGTAGACGTTGGTGTTGGCAGCGTCGGTGGTATAGGCAGTGGGGGTGTAAGTACATTCACTGCTGGCCACCCAGTTATGGGGGGACGTAATAGACACGCCGGAGCTGGAACCGGTGGTCCTGTTACTTCAGCACCTACCACAGGTGGAAGCAACAATGCTGTAGCTGGTTCTGGGACCACAGCAAGTGGTGTTCCTGTGAGCGGTAGTGTCGCTACAACTGGTGGATCCAGCGGTGGTGATCCTTTATATAAAACAATTAACAGATCCGGCCACAACAATGCTGTTACAATTGTTTAGCGATGAAACATGTCAAAGTGACTGAGATTTGTGAATGAATACTCGCGTGTATGTTAGTGAAAGAAATATAGAGACTTATAGGAAACACTGCTATTGCAGATAAAGTGTAAAGAATCCATTGTGCGATTTATCAGTGTGTCGTTTCTTTGGAGACACTGCTGATGTAGGAGAGGTGTGAAAACATCGTTTTAAGATATCTCAGATTGTCTGAGGTGTGTGGCGTCATTGCGCGACGCTGCTGTTGCAGAGAAAGTGCAGATGTGCCATTGTAAGATGCCTCAAATTATCTGAGGTTCGTCGACCCATAACAGACGTTGTCCTGGGGAGGGGGGTGGGGGGTGAAGTGTTAAAGACTATATAAAACGATGTCCAAGCTTCACAGGCGAACGTGCTGCTTGAGATGAAGTGTTAACTACTTCACTGTAAAATGGCACATCTTTTCTGAGCAGCGAAGTCCTTTGAGAGAGTTAGGAGATATTACGAAAAGACATTCACATTAGATTTGTGACATGTAAAAAGTGGACAAATATAGACACAGGGTACAGGAAATAAATGTATAGTGAATGTCCACAAAACAGCTCTCACTGACATACACATCTGTCAAGAGTTGCAGCTCCTGATACGTGAAAGCGTCTTACTGCTGAGGTGGGCGAAAATAAACTTTCGGAATTTGCTCCAGTTGCGAATCTTACCCAATCTTTGCATACTTAAAATGTATATTTCGAAAATGTTTAAAACTGTTTCGATTGTACTCAACAATGAGTTGAGACTTATAATGTATAATATTTAATAACCCGTGTTTCACATAATTAAATTGAGTTTCATAATTCAGTTGAGTTATCTGTATACAAATGATGTTTTGTGTAGAATTGATAAAGGTCATAATTTTATAACTAGTTTTGCAAGAATAATTTTTTCTATAAAAGCAGTCTCTTCATAAAACTTGACTTTTCTTAATTATTTCACAAGGAAGACAAACATGTTATATATCAAATTAAAGGGAAATGAATGTGCATTCAGAATATGAAGGTCATGTAGAATGTAATAAAATATTACAAGTAATTATTAATATTTATATCGTCATTTTTTTAAATAAAAACTATTTTTCACACACAAAAATGTCATTAATCCATGAATAACCACTGAAAAGTAATCCAGATTGGTCTAGTGTACTTCAGAATAACAGTAATCCACATATGAATAATATCTACAAGAAAATATTTTTCTGTACCAGTCAGAAGGAGTTGATGTGTTACTGAGTTGCAGGTCTCCATTCACTCCACACGGTCAACCACATTTTGGCAGCAATCTGAATGAGTTCTGGGTTTGAGTCAGTAAGTGGTGATGAGATATGGTACTGAAAGCCATTAGCTATCATGTTCTCTCGAGTTTGCTTTAGAAAGATAGTATCTTTGTTTCTCTTTTGGTAGTACAGTCAAACTTTTTTACCTTTCAGCAGCACTAGGTTTTAGCTGTGACAATATCCCCTTATTCAGCATCAGATTCAGTAGACTGAGTCGGTTAAATAATATTATGTTCTGTGTCTAACTCCGATTCAACATCAGAAAAATGTGAAACCTCGTCACTGAATTCATATAGTGTACACAACTCCCTAGCCTTTTCTACAGATAAAAACCTATTAAACAATCTTGATGTGCCATGTTCGCTGTACATGTTTGTGATTTTATTTTTAAAATGTGATTGACTAGAAAGATGACAAATGTTTTCCAACTTTCACAACACAAAAGCACGTTTTACAAAATGAAACATAATTAAAAGAGTCACTTCCCTTGCCATATAATGTCAATTTAGAATCTAGAAACACTGAAAAACGAAACAAATTTCGTTCAGTGTGCTGTAAACGATATGAGCATTTTTCTGGCACCAAGCGGACGCCAGGAAGAGCGCCAACAGCGTTCTAATGGCATTTAAGAGTTAAATATAGTCAAGCGATTATAACATTTAAATTTGTGTGTGTGATTGAGTGCAAGTAGAGAGGACGTATATGGGGTGAAGAAGAAGATTAAATGTCACGTAGACAGATGTGGACATGGTGGAGCATAGTGTACATAAATACAAAATTGTGTGAATATCTTTTATTGATATCTCCCTTCTGCGTACAATGTTATGGATTTTATTGTACGTGGTCACAGTTTTTGGGACTAGGGGAGACCAGTTCCCCACCTCCTGCTTGGTCTTCATGAGAAGTAATGGTAGTCATAGACTAGGGAATGGTATTGAGGATCAAATGTTACCAGGTGTCCAATGTTAGAGGGGAAATGGTACCAGATGGCAAATGTTAGAGGGGAAATGGTACCAGATGGCAAAAGTTAGAGGGCAAATGGTACCAGATGGCAAATGTTAGAGAGGAAATGGTACCAGATAGCAAATGTTAGAGAGGAAATGGTACCAGATGGCAAAAGTTAGAGGGCAAATGGTACCAGATGGCAAATGTTAGAGAGGAAATGGTACCAGATAGCAAATGTTAGAGAGGAAATGGTACCAGATGGCAAATGTTAGAGAGAAAATGGTTACCAGATGGCAAATGTTAGAGAGGAAATGGTACCAGATGGCAAATGTTAGAGAATGGTACCAGATGGCAAATGTTAGAGAGGAAATGGTTACCAGATGGCAAATGTTAGAGAGGAAATGGTTACCAGATGTCCAATGTTAGATGGGAAATGGTACCAGGTGTCCAATGTTAGAGAGGAAATGGTACCAGGTGTCCAATGTTAGAGGCGAAATGGTACCAGGTGTCCATTTGTTAGAGGGGATATGGTACCAGATGGCAAATGTTAGAGGGGAAATGGTACCAGGTGTCCAATGTTAGAAGAGAAATGGTACCATGTGTCAAATGTTAGAGGGGATATGGTACCAGATGGCAAATGTTAGAAGGGAAATAGTACCAGGTGTCCAATGTTAGAGGGGAAATGGTACCAGATGGCAAATGTTAGAGAGAAAATGCTACCAGATGGCAAATGTTAAAGAGAAAATGCTACCAGATGGCAAATGTTAGAGGGGAAATGGTACCAGATGTCAAATATTGAAAATGCTACCAGATGGCAAATGTTAGAGGGGAAATGCTACCAGATGGCAAATGTTGAAAATGCTACCAGATGGCAAATGTTAGAGGGGAAATGCTACCAGATGGCAAATGTTAGAGAAGAAATGCTACCAGATGGCAAATATTATAGAGGAGAAATTGTACTAGATCTCAAATGTTAGAAAGGCCGAGTGATTTTAGGTCCTCAGATATGGTGTGTTTTATTTCAAAGTTATTAGATATCAGCTGGTCCGATATCAAAACACGCCTGTATTGGATAATGTCAACTAGAGGCATCATAATTCAATGTTTTTCGAAGAGGAGGTGACAATTTCCCTTCCTCTCTGCCTTCCCTTCCATAACAGTAACTCAGTTACTCATGTACAGATGGGTATAAAGTGGAGAGCGGCATTGCAAGACCTTGCATTGTCGTGAGAATTACGTGCTGTAACCACTCTACTACTAAGATATATGTTAAAAAATAACAAAATAAGGTTGTGTATGGGGGCTGACAACCTCATTGTGTTTTACAGTGTGTTTTCAGATCAGATTTCTACTAGTACAGATCAATGAAAGGTTTACATGCTTTCCCCAAGGACAACAACTACATAAATGAACCCGTTGTTTTGTTTGAGTGAAAGGGCACTTATTAAAGATGAATGAACCATTTACTTGCATCTTAAGATAAATGAATTGCTCTTGGCAGGTTTTCCAACGGTTTTTAATTATATATTATCATTCTATTGTGTGTTTTTTATATGTTTGTGAATACAAAATGTACTCTGTGTACTGTGCCTACAAACAGTGGAGTAGCGAGGGAGTGTCAGTGGGTGCCACAATGTTTATAGGACCAGGACGTTTGAGTAATCTGGTGCCTCTTTGAAAAGTTTGAGGACAAACAAAGTGTTTAACGAATTGATAGTCGGCTGTTTAAGCTATTCTGTATCTATTTGCAAAGATAAAAGACAAAACTGAGAACCGTAAGTATAGTAGGAAAGTAGAATACAACATCAAAGGCTCAGAGTTAGGACATATTGGATCTATTAACGGGCACAATTCTTTGTTTAAAAACTGTACATGTATGACAAGTATAGGCCATACGGCGCTGGTGAAAGATTAAGGTAACGCCATAATTGAATGGATAACATCAAGAGACGGACAGTTAAAGGTCCGATATGAAAGCAAGAAATAGAGAATTGTGGAGATGTTAGTCTGTTGCCCATCACAAGCGATGAAATCGACATCATGAGACTGTTTTGTCTTGGTGCTGCAACTTGCGCTGCATTTGGATAATAGTGAGGAAGAAACTACGCTGGTCATCAACCTCACTCTCTTCTCCTGAACTATCATGGACAAGTGGAAAGACATAAGTCAAGACGACTGGAGGTAATTAGGAATGCAGGCGCTCTGGTGCAACCTCCCTTTAGACCAAGGCTCGCTTGAAATCTGAGGTATTCCATCAAACTAATGTTGGAGATAGACTGCAGTCAACCGACGATGTGTAGATGACATGTGATCTCAGCCGAGAATTGGCAGAGAAACTGTTGAGAACGTAGCTTGCAGTTACAAATTTGATCAATTTGCAGGAGTGGAGTTACGAATCGTGAACAGTGTAATGAAGACATCTGGAGTTTAGAGCTAAAAAGAACACAATTTAGAAGAAGCATTTATCTTTTGTAACGTCTATATTAGACTCGCAAATTAGATTTGTCCTCAATAATTCAAAGTCCTGCTCTTATTGTCAGTTTATATTGGTTGCAACAATTGATATAGTTATGTCCTTCTATATTTGAATTTATTTACAAAACCATCATGTAATTTTCTGGCAGTGACCAGTTCATTACAAACCCTCGGTACGCCACTGACTACAAATAATAATTCATAAAACTGTCAATTGTTACTTTTTTGGCTTGTGTGTTGTGAGTGAGTTGAGGTTCTTAGAGTGGGTTGTGGTTTATTTATTTTGAGTTTTTGTATTGTGAGTTAGGTTTCTTGTACCCTGAAATATTTACACACTAGCTGTATTACCCAGCGTAGCCTGGGATAGTTATGTAAATCAATGAACCCATTTCCTGCCCATTTCTTCCCAACCTCAAACTCGTCAACATCAAAGTCTTCCCCACAACCAAACCATCGCTCCGTCCATCTCCTCCGCCCCTATACTTGCCCTCATCCAACTTTTCTCTAGTATGCCTACTTCCCGGTAATCTCCTCACGCCTTGACTAAGAATCGATGGACCGTTGTACGATAAACGACAGTCCATCTTGTCGGTATTTCCCGGTAAACAATATTTTTTGCATATAATCAGTTGCCCATAACTCGTGAAGGAAATGATAAAACGTAAAGAAAATTACATAGCGACTTGACATAAGTTTCGTTGATCTAGCAATTGATCATATAATGTACAGAGAAAAGTTCAACCTGATATGTCGTTTTGTTCACGAGTTTAGCGTCTTTAGACAAATATACACACTTTCGGAAATATAGTCGAGATTATAATGATATCTGTTATACGGAAATAATATGACTGTACTCCAAGAAAATGTATAGGTGAACAATATTTTTCAGCAGAAGCATGCATAATAATAGTTCCAGAAGCTCATTGGTTCTACATACTCTCGCTTCTTTTTCTCAGGCGACTTTCAGTGTTTGATACGCTTCAAATTTAAATAGCATTTAGCAGTCTGTTGATTGATGGTTTTTCAATGGAAATGTCATCACCCAACAGAAAATCATTGATGGATTTCAGTATCCCATAATTCATATCCAATACCGCAGCTAGGGATATTTTTGAGAACAGTGTTTCATATATTACTGCTATATTTGTGTTACTGTAATTACTGAAACTACTTCTCATGATTTCTTTTCTCTTAATGATTGTTTCCTCAATTCATCTTGCAGCATGTTCTTTGCAGAACGTCACTCTTATCACAGTCTGTCTGAAAGAAAGTCGATCTCTCGGCAAATCTCCAGCTTGCTCCAGAGTTATACCCAAGCATTCCTTGAACATTTTCGCATCGCCTTATTGAACTGCACATGTATCTCTTGCCTGGTACCATACCTTCCATTAAAGTTCTCCCAAGACTGTTGTGTGTTTTTATGTGGCCAAAGTATTTCAAATTTCTGTCTATGGAGTAATTTTTGAACCAGTTCTCCTTTATGCCTAACTCTTGTGGAATGTCTGCATTCTTCTTTTTTCGGTCCAAGGTATTCTTAGGACCTTTCTAAAACATTTCTACTCGAAGGACTCGATTCTCCTCTTTGAGGTCTCGGGTAACCTCATATCATGCAAGTTTTCTCAATAAGTGTGTTAAAATGGGTCTTCTGTGTTCCTAGTCGTACTGAAGAAGATGAATCTGCGCCCTCCTGGCTGTACTGCAATGCTAGACTTCTCAATTCTCAAAAGAACCTCAACTATGGAAGTCACAGTGTCGATACCACCTTGTTTGTCAGGCACGGTTAGCTTAACCGACGTCATAGCACTCAGAATGGTCTGGCAGCTACTTATTACATCTGTCCATCCTATACGAGGCATTCCCCGGGGACATCAACCGTTGACGGTCAGCAAGTTCTCATGTGGTACCTTTAGCTACCTGCTATATATCAGGACTGCTACTGTTATTTGATCTTATTATGCCCTCTGTTATCATATCAATAAATCAATCAATTAAATACGCATGTAACCACAACAGAGCATACTTCTTCATCACATACTTTCCAATTGTTCCGATCTTCTTCTCCTTCTTCTTCTCCTTCCTTCCTTCCTTCCTTCCTTCCTTCCTTCCTTCCTTCCTCCCTCCCTTCCTCCCTTCCTTTCTTCCTTTCTTCCTTTCTTCCTTCCTTCCTTCCTTTCTCCCATCCTTCCTCCCTCCCTTCCTTCCTTCCTTCTTCCTTCTTCCTCCTTCCTTCTTCATTCTTCTTCTTTCTTCATACTTCCTTCTTTATTCTTCCTTCTTCTTCCTTCTTCTTCCTTATTCTTCTTCCTTCTTCTTCCTTCTTCTTCCTTATTCTTCTTCCTTCTTCTTCCTTCTTCTTCCTGCTTCTTCTTTCTTCTTCCTTCTTCTTCTTCTTCTTCCTTCTTCTTCCTTCTTCTTCCTTATTCTTCTTCCTTCTTCTTCCATCTTCTTCCTTCTTCTTCCTTCTTCTTCCTTCTTCTTCCTTATTCTTCTTCCTTCTTCTTCCTTCTTCTTCCTTATTCTTCTTCCTTCTTCTTCTTCCTTCTTCTTCTTCTTCTTCCTTCTTCTTCCTTCTTCTTCCTTCTTCTTCCTTATTCTTCTTCTTCCTTCTTCTTCCTTCTTCTTCCTTCTTCTTCCTTATTCTTCTTCCTTCTTCTTCCTTATTCTTCTTCTTTCTTCTTCCTTCTTCTTCTTCTTCTTCCTTCTTTATCCTTCTTCTTCCTTCTTTATCCTTCTTCTTCTTCTTTGTTTTTTGGATGGGAAGCTAGTCTGACGTCGAACCCGTCGTCTTTATTCATCCGCTATTGGAGACGTTGTCCATATCTGCTGATCTAATTATTAGTTTCTTTGAAGCCATGTTGTCAGCTATATTATTTCCAGCATCCACAACACGACCATGACTGCAGTTCCAGATTTATTCATGACTGCAGATCAACAACCCATCCATCACTGCAGATTCCCAACCCGTCCATGATTGCAGATCCAGACATTTACATGACTGCAGATCCAGAACTATATATGACTACAGATCCAGACACATCCATGGCCATATACCTAGCCGTCAATAACTGCAGATCAAAACCCGTCCATGATCGTAGATTCACAGCCGTCCATTACTGCAGATCCAGATCCATCCATGATTCCAGACCTAGACCCTTCCATGACTGCAGATCAAGACGTTTCCATGCTGCAGATCCAAGCCTTGTCCATGACTGCAGATGCAGACCCATGCATTTAAGAATGAGATCTCTTCTCTGCTATCCACTTATGTCGTGGCAGTCTGCACTTTGTTCTGTTCTTTTATGTTCCTAAGAATTGTCTTGATCAATGACCGCCTATTTTTTTAATGAAGTCACTGCAAGCGGTTAACCAGCAATGCACAAATTGCAGGATTTCGAAATCGAAAGCTGGTTCAGCAGAGAGGGGCGCCTGAAAGGACGGAGCAGGAGTGTGTACAACCAGCAAGATACAAGAACCATCAGTATCTACACTCTTGACCATTGTTTGCTAAGAGGGACTAAACACCTATTAGTCTGCCTGGAGCCCAATAAGGTCGATTGTCAACAGAACAGAAGAAGCGACTTAATTGTACTCCTGCCATACTCATTGGAGCTCAGTCGCTCTCAGTGAATGGCGTTGTTTTGGTTATTGTTATCCCATAGCTGCTGAACAAGCCTGCTCTTGGCAGCCCAATGCCATTCTTATATAGATATAGTTCTTCTGTAGTTGTTTCATTGCGCTGTACAGTGTGATGCCAATTGTCGGCAGTACCTGCAAGAATCTTTTCATGTCCGTATACGCCTTGCAGAGAATTAGTAGGTGTCTGTTTCATCAGGGTGGGAGGAATGCCTGCACAAGAGCAGGTTCTGGGGATTGATGCGGTTCGAGTGGCTATAGACTCTTGTGTGTACTGTTCACAACTGAAAGATCAGACTTTGATCTCTTCTATGTAGTTTATTTATGTCATCATTACTTCTTGGCTGTGAAATTTCGCTAAATACACTGCGACCTGTTGTTCCCGTCGCCCACATGTTCATCCAGATTTCCCTGTGTTATTCTTAATTCTTCGTTTTACTATGTGGTTACTGCAAGCGTTTATCCAATTGTTGCGAATGACGTAAGGTGGGAACACTGATGGTTCCTATAATTCGCTGATTGCACACACTCCTCCACCCTCACATACGCCTTACTCCTTTCGGCCCTGGTTTGATCTGAAAGTTCTGCCGTCTGTGAATTTCTGATTCTCAATTGCAGTGTCATTTTTCTTGAAGCAGTCATCGATAAACTTCAAAATGTCCCATCTATCCATCTTTAATATGCCCTTGATGTTGCCAAGCTCGTTGGCAAAATAGTAGCTCGTCCATTGCCAGGAACATCAACATAACCAGGGCAGTCGATCCACACTAGCCCCTGTCGTTTGAGGCATATACAGACGATATCCACTTATACCTTACACCTATTCCCCCGGGCAGTCGACTGGAATCTTGACCCCCTCAACGCGTACCAGGAGGGTATAGCTATTGATCAGTCAATCCTCACTGATCTCATTTACGGGGACAACAGTGTCCTGTTTGGCACAGACAGCTGCATCGCTCTCTGGAAATATTAGACAGCGATACGGCCTCCCTAGTCCTGTCTATATCCTGGGCTAAGAACAAAGTTTAGAAACAAATTTCCTATACAGCATCCAATGGTATTGAAACCCAAGGTCACACTGTGGAGGGCATCAACTAATTCATCTATCTCGATAGCGTGATATCATCCGAGGGTTGCAGCGGCCCTATCTCGATAGCGTGATATCATCCGAGGGTTGCAGCGGCCCTATCTCGATAGCATGCATGATATCATCCGAGGGTTGCAGCGGCCCTATCTCAATAGCGTTGTATCATCCGAGGGTTGCAGCGGCCCTATCTCGATAGCATGATATCATCCGAGGGTTGCAGCGGCCCTATCTCGATAGCATGATATCATCCGAGGGTTGCAGCGGCCCTATCTCGATAGCGTGATATCATCCGAGGGTTGCAGCGGCCCTATCTCGATAGCATGATATCATCCGAGGGTTGCAGCGGCCCTATCTCGATAGCATGATATCATCCGAGGGTTGCAGCGGCCCTATCTCGATAGCTTGATATCATCCTAGGGTTGCAGCGGCCCTATCTCGATAGCGTGATATCATCCGAGGGTTGCAGCGGCCCTATCTCGATAGCGTGATATCATCCGAGGGTTGCAGCGGCCCTATCTCGATAGCATGATATCATCCGAGGGCTGCAGCGGCCCTAATATGTCAAGATGGAACCCACTAGCTGCGTCTGCTATGTACGACCTCCGACATATGTGGAGTAATGGCAAGATCTTCCATGAAACAAAAATCCGCATCTGCCAGTCCTGCGTGTTCACAGTCATGCTTTACGGCTCGGAATCATGACATGTCGAGACTGGAGGCCTTCCTCATGATGAGCAACCAGCGGCGTATCCTAGGCATCCGACGGTATGACCACATCTGCATAGTAACGACACATCTGATACAAAAAAGAAAACGTCACCTCCCCACGTGGTCTAACTACACATTAGACACACTAAGGAAAACAACATCTTCCCACGTGGATTAACATCTGACCTATCTAGTGTATATCATGAAGGTAACAGAGTTAAACAACTTGTACTTTCAAAATCTATGTCGTAAATGGCGACTAATGTGGGGTGTGTATAGAGTTATCTGACCATTTGATGTAAAATAAATCGCTATAGTAACCACTACTGCTAAATAAATGTACGATGCATGATTTCTGTAAAGTTAGCTACAGTTTGTAATTAATTCGTCGTGTGCATTCGAATTTGTGCAAGGGGGAATAACCGTCTTAATTTGTCTTTTCGGCGTACTAGAGTTACGTCCCACTCGTTTCATTAAAAGTGAAGTCCTATCATACCGATTATTTATGATAGTTATACGCCATGACATAATCAAAAGAACTCTGTCTCTAGACACGTGTGAGAAATTAAAAGGCCTCAGACGTCTTTGTCATTATTTAAAATGAAAATATATATCATTATTGTTCAGACTGTCAACAACAACAAAACATGAGGGCAGGTGAATTTTAATATTTGGCCATTATTATTCCTAGAAAACTATATTGGAAATCTTTAGGCTGACAAAATAGTTCTATTGATAGATATTAGTTAGTTGCCCATCGGGGTCGATGATGGCAACATCATCAGGCAGTTTGTGTTTTGATGATGTAATATGCGCTGTATTTGGATTAGAATGAGAAAGTGGTTGCGATGGTTATCAACCTCACTCTCTCGTCCCGAACCACAATGGGCCAGTTGCAAGACAAGACGACAAGGTAGTTCAGGATGCAGGCACTCTAGTCCTACCTCTTTGAGACCAGGGGTGGCTTGAAACCTGCGGTGATCGAGCCCACGCCGTTTCCGATAATTGCTTTGAGAGGCGAGTGCCTTATTTCCCGACCACAGCGACACCCAAAGCTAGGATATGAAAATGCAGAAAGTCGAATTTGACGAAGATAGTGATGAGGAAGAAGAGAAAGAATAAGAAGAAGATAACAACGAGAAGATGCAGACAAAAATAGGCATTGTTATGAAAGACAAAGAAAGTGAAACTGTTAAAATAGAATAAGCCAAAACAGACAAATATAAAAATGAAACAGTTTATGGTTGAGAATGTGAGAGAAGAGTTGTGATTAAGCAAGAGGAATGAGACAAGAAGCAGAAAAGAAAGACGAAGAAGGAGATGAAGAAGATGTCAACAGTGACGATAAAAGTGGAAAAGAAGAAGAAAAGGATTAAGGAAAGAAGATAATGAAGGTGGATAAGAAAAAAAAAGAAGAAGAGGATAAAGTATGATAGTAAGCAGAAGAGGATGGAGGTAAGAAAGAAGAGGAAGGAGAAAAACAAGAGGATGAAGGATAGGAAGAAGATGGGGAGAAGATGAAAAGGATGAAGGATAGGCAGAAGTGGGAAATATAATCAGCACTTATCAGGGCTAAATCGAATTAGTCTGCTACACGCAGTTATAATCAGCACTTTTCAGAGCTAAATCCAGGTAGTTAGATACATTAAATCAGCACTTATCAGAGCTAAATCAAGATTGCATGCTACACTTGAACAAAATCAGCACTTATTACTGTTAAATCCATGTCGTTTTTACACACGTTAAATCAGAACTTATCAGACCGATTGTTTTGATATGTCAAATGTTTGTGTTGATATGTTAAATGCTTGTATTGATATATCAAATGTTTGTGTTGATATGTTAAATGTTTGTGTTGATATATCAAATGTTTGTGTTGATATGTCAAATGTTTGTGTTGGTATGTCAAACGTTTGTGTTGATATGTTAAATGTTTGTGTTAATATGTCACATGTTTGTGTTGATATGTTAAATGTTTGTGTTGATATATCAAATGTTTGTGTTGATATGTGAAATGTTTGTGTTGGTATGTCAAATGTTAGTGTTGATTTGTCAAATATCTGTGGTATAGGTCACGTATGTATGGAGGCACGTTACAGGTCATCCATGTGGTACCGACGACCCACAATGTATCAAAGAATAATATGTCATCCATATAATACGGGATGACAAAGGAGCACTAGGCATAAATCCATGGTAGCTGATTGCTCAAAACCGCTCAGCCTGACCCCGATCCCGTCACACTAGGTGCTCGCTCGCATCAACGGCTAATGAATCATCGCTACGACGCAACAAAGATCGAGATGCACGAAAGAAAGAATGCAAGACGGGCCAGTTACTGACGCTTTTCACATGAGCGCTCCAGACGCTCAAAAACAGCTGGTGCGGAGTGGTAGCGAAGGGGATAGTGGGGATGGCTCCCACTACAAACTAGCGGGGTTCGGATTCATGAACCAACAAGTTCGTACCCCTATGAGAAGTCAAGCCATTTTTAAAGTGCGTGCTTAAACTGTATGCACTAGACGAGCGAAGGCTCTCCTCGGAGACCAGGCTTCGTATGTACTCCAAAACTAAGAAGACTGACAGACCATCCAATGCATCAGAGACTAAATAGATTTGGAAAAGGGAAACTAAAGTGGAGAAACTTTGCAGAAATAGCCAAAGCAAAGATAAGCGAAGACCCTATGAACGCCATAACAACACCAAAGCCCATCCCTTCTGTACCGAAAATCCCCATGGAAGCAGCATATCATTCCGGAGGTGATAGAAAATATACCAGGTATTGGAAACAAGGACAGCCAGACTGAAAAAGAAAGAAGAGACATAACACTGAGGTACATAGCGAAAAACTACCCAAGCATGGACTGGACCCATGCATACACCGACGGTTCTGTAACAAACAACACAGAACGGAGGGAGAGGGGTATTCCTGAGCCTACCAAATGGTAGAAAAATAACACTGTTGTCAGCGACAACTGGAAAATTCTCAAGCAATTTCACAGCGGAGGCAGAGGCACTGAAGGCTGCAGTAAAAGCAATGCTCACAGGCGAAAGCAATGAAAGCCAGATAGTCCTGTTTACAGATGCCTTGGCTGTGGTTACAGCACTAAAAAGCCAGAAAAATACTGAACTTAATGATTTAAGAGCAGTACTCTGTCAACTATGCCAGCATTCCGCACCAAAAAGAGTAGTGGTACAGTGGGTTCTATCCCACTGTAACATTTAAGGCAACGAGGAGGCAGACAGAAGGTGCAAGACTACCACAACCAGATTCTAATGGGACCTACGAAGAGTCCAAAAGGTTTATTAGGGCCAGATACATGGCCAAATGGGAAACAGAACATACTGGCTACACAAAAAATTATACCTATTACCAGTTGAACAGAAAAGAGCAGGTTGTGGTCTTCAGACTTCGCACAGCTACTGATAAGTACACAAGCAATTTCAGAGCGGAGGCAGAGGCACTGGGGGCGGCAGTGGAAGAAATGGTGACACATAAAGAAAATGAAAGCCATATAGTCCTGCTTACAGATGCTCTCGCCGTAGTCACAGCGCTAAAAAGCCAGAAAAACACTGAGCTAAATGACTTAAGAGCAGCACTCTGCAATCTGTGCCAGCAGTCCGCACCAAAAAGGGTAGTGGTACAGTGGGTCCCATCACACTGCAACATCCAAGGCAACGAGGGGGCAGACAGACTGGCAACAGAAGGTGCAAGACTACCACAAACAGACACTAGTATGACGTACGAAGAGTCAAAACGGCTTATCAAAGCCAGATACATGACCAAATGGGAAACCGAACATACTGGTTACACCAAAAACGATGCCTATTACCAGTTGAACAGAAGAGAGCAGGTCGTTGTCTTCAGACTTCGCACTGGCCACAATAGACTGAGGTACCACCTATTCAACAAATTGAAGATAGGTGGTACCGACAAATGCCCGTGCGGTACCGGTAAAATGACCGCTGAACATCTGCTGCAGAACTGCCCGACATACGAGGATCAGAGAGAGCAGATGTGGCCATCCCCAGTGGAACTGCAAGACAAGCTATATGGCAGTGTCGACAGCCTCAGGATGACCGCCGCTTTTTTCGAAAAAATAATGGTTACTGTCTGACTGCGTACGAAGAAGAAGAAGACTCCGCACAGGCCACAACAGACTGAGGTACCGTCTATTCAATAAACTGAAGATATGTGGCACTGACGAATGCACCTGTGGTACAGGGAAAATGACCGCTGAACTTCTGCTCCAAAATTGCCCGATATACGAGGACCAGAGAAAGCACATATGGCCATCACCAGTGGCAACACTAGACAAGCTCTATGGCAGTGTCGACAGCCTCAGGATGACAGCTGCTTTCTTCGAACAATTTCAAGTTGACGTATGACAGCGAATGAAGAAGAAGAAGAAGTATGTACTCCTCCTGCATCACTAGACCACCGAAGGCTCTCCTCGGTTACCAGGCTTCGTATGTACTCCTCCTGCATCGTCCCCATCTTTCATTATGGCTCCCAGCCTGGACACTACTACATCGGGAACCGCACCGTCTTGAGGCTTTCCACGTGCGCAACTAGAGGCGCATCCTCTGGATCCACTGGCACGACATGATGTCCCCCAACAGTGAAACAGTGAAGTAGTTCGACATACTCAACTTGCAGGTACTGCCTCAACAACTGATCGCCGTCGCCTCTCTCTCTTCGGTCACGCCCTGATCCTGGAGTCGTCCTCGGGCCACCCTAGCAACACCCGGCTAAAGCAGATCGACATCTCCCCAGCAGAATTGCAGGCCGCCTGCGACGCGGACATCAGACGTGGACATGGACATGGTCATTCGACGCGACGGGTCCCAGTCGCCCAAGCATACTATTGAAAGGCACAAAACACATTACAACTCACTCTGCCTTAATAAAACAAGCTGAACGAAATGTCTTTTTTTGAACAACCACAACAGAACAATGTGAGTGATTTTAAAACTCTCCCCTACGCTCAACATTGAAAATTTGGTATAAACCTGATTCGATACAAGCATTTCGTGAGCTTACTTCTTAGCTCTCTTGTCTCCCCCCCCCCCCCCCCCCTCCAACAGAGAGGCATAGGTCCATACACAAAGCTGTTATCTGTTAATTTACGAACGAGGAAAAATAAGTCCTTTGCCATCAACGGACGTCATCCAATCTGTCCATACAGAGTATATTATATTATTTTACAGATATGCTTGCTAAAAATGCTTGCTGAAGTCGGATGTGTTGGACCGATGGTGCAATTATCGCAGTCAAGCTGTAAACTGCGACACAACGCATTCCGTTCTCTGGTCTACATTCTGCTATTTAAGCCCTTTTATGGCTTGGTAGCGGGAGATTAAGAACGAACGAAGCCAAGCCAAGCCAAGCCATATTACATATTTGACATTTGATCTTCGAGTGCTGAATGTGTCCTTGACCCCACTTTAAGGTTATCAAGTTCAAAGGTAAACAAACATCTGTGTCTTTGACATATCCTTCTATTTTCTTACTTATTTGTTCTGGTTCCGGACATGCAAGGGTCGAAGGCAACGAGACAGCTGACAGCTTGGCGAGAACAACAACGGCGGTTGGCGACAAATCAATGGACGGAGCCGATATCATAAACGCCATTAGGGAAATCGGTCAAAAAGAAGATTCAGACGTCCATTCACGTCCTTGACGCGACTGGTCGAATTATGGGTGAAACGAGTGGCAGTGAGATGGGAACACTATAGGGGGATCAAAGGACGTCTTGTCTTGTTAACCAGCACCGAACGGGAACTATCATCATGTGCTGGTGGAGATACTGAGGATGAGGTTTGAGTGCTTATGGATTCGTTCGGTGTGCAATGACTTACGACTTTTTTTTTTTCTGAAACTCTAAAATTCATAATATTCACTCTATTTTCTGTACTTGTAATCCTGGTATTCAAATAAGGCATGTGTAATGTCTATTGCCGGGTAGCAAATGGCTTTGGTCTATATCTAGAAGGTATTTTAGAACTTCCTGAGGCTGATAAGGCAGAACAGATTTTGGTACATTTTTAATTTGGATTTTTTCATTTTGTCCAGGCACCGTACGTTAAGACTACTCTTTTCAGTTTCTAACTGCCAAGAGATATTTAACGTGCTCGACACTGAAAACGGAAGTATAATCTCACTATGAGAATTTTTACAAGACCACTGTAAAAAACAATCTCGGTCTCCACCGTGATTCGATCCCGGGTCTTTCGGCTCCCTAGGCGGACACGTTACTTAGAGACCACAAAGCTCCTTAGTTTCTGTAATATATGAGAATGTATCTGTTTGTGATCTGCACCACAACTTTGGACGGTCATTATACCCCAATGCGAAGAACAGACACAGATTCAAGCAGCTTTGGCTACCTGGCATCAGGCAACCAGGGTTAAAATATTCAAGCAAGTGTAAGAGTATGTTGTAACATATTATTAACAGAGTGGTATAACCTTTCCTTTCATGAATCGAAAGAGCAGACAAGTTAGCAAAAAAGATACCAACACGAGAACAAAAAGAACAACCCATTAGCTTCCACCCGGTCAATCTTCATCAGCGCGCTCAATGTGGGAATAAAACTGTTGTAACGCGATTTCCAGTACGCACAAGAGAGTACAGGTACTCATTGTAAGCATTCAACAACATCAAACCCAACAATCAGGCAATTAGAAAAGTTGCTCAAACGAGAGACAACTATCACTGTCTTGATCAAACTTACAAGTGAACCTGTTCCGCGTGAGAACGGGACGTAACAGATTGAAAGGGCACTTACACTGGCTTAAAATTGGCTTAGTCTCCCACGTGTTTGTGAGAACAAGCAGCTCAGATAGCCGAACATGTACAACCTAGACAATTGCGTTCTGGGAACTGGCTCTCACACATAGCTAATTTGTAGCCTTGAAGAATTCTTCCTCTAAAGCAACCTTTATCCAGACAACTATATTTAGTGTGCAGATATGATCACAAATGTGACGAACGAAGAGAAAAAGTAGAAGAAGAAGAAGAGCAGGAGGAGAAGGAGAATAAGAAGAAGAGGAGGAGAAGCAAAAGAAGGAGAAGAAAAAGAAGAATAAGAAGAGAAGGAGGAGAACTAGAAGAAGAGGAAGAGAAGGAGAAGAAGAAGAAAGAGGAGACAAAGTAGAAGAAGAAGAAGAGCTGGAGTAGAAGGAGAAGAAGAAAGAGGAGGAGAAGAGAAAGAGGATAGGGGAAAGAAGAAGAAGAAGAAGAAAGAGGAGAACGAGAAGAAGAGGAAGAGAAGGAGAAGAAGAAGAAGAAGAGGAGGAGGAAAAGAAAGAGGAGGAGGAGAAGAAGAAGAAGGAAGAAGCGTAGGAGGGTGAAAAGAAGAAGAAGATGAAGGGGAGGAGGAAAAAAGAAGAAGAAAAAGAAGAAAAGGAGGAGGAGAAAAAGACGAAGAAGATAAGAAGAAAATGACATAAATCTGTCTGTTTGAATTCAAGAATTAAATTTGTATCGTCCATCTTCAATATGACTAGACGCTGTTTCAGCTTCTCTTTAGACCAGCGGAGACAAAGAAAGACAACCATGTTAAAAAAATATACAGTCGCTGTTGTTTTAGGAGATGGAGAATTGGACGGGCGTCTTTCTGTAAATATATTTATAAACAAATGCTTCCAGATTACGATGAGAAGTGTTTGTTGAATAAAACAGTGAATAACTGTGTCGATCAGTTTCTCAAGGACGCTCAATCATTGCTAATGAAGTCTGACCTGGTCGTTCTGGACAACACCAGAAGCATCTGTGCGACGGATGGGGACGATGATTCTAACTGACAGGTGAGTGATGATAGATAGTGTAGTAACTGCAATATGGTGTTTGCTTGGCTTAGCCTGCAGCATAATGCATGATTCTACCTTGTCTGAAGACGATTCACGAAACATGAAGTGCAAATGTCGCCGAGACAGCAGACCAAAGACTTCCGTGCTGCATGTTTTGGTGTACTGATAAAGTGACGGGACAAGTGTATCAATGTCGGTGGAAATCATTTTGAGAATTAATGGACAATGTTCGAGGGATGGTCGTCAAGTTTTGCACTTCAGTATGAAGGCGTCAAGACACTTACCTGGAAATTGGTATGAGCTTTAGTCCTTCTCTATGTTTTCCCGACCAAGGTGATAAACTTCTTCCATCTATTCTTCACCTCCCTGATGCCCTGGCTGCTGAACTTCTCCGTCTGGGCCCTGAACCACGTCTCCAGTTCAGTTATAAAGTCCCGGGCGTCGGAAAAAGATGTCCACGAAGCATGATTTCATACTCGCACGTTTTTCTGACGTCCAGAAATGGATTACTGAACTAAAGACCTGGTTCCATGTCTAGACGGAAAAGCTACAATCAGAAAGATGAAGAATAGATGAGATAAGTATATCGTCTTGCAGGGTGAATACATAGAGAAGGACCAACGTTCACATCAATTTCCAGGCAAGTGCCATGGCTCCTTCATTATCAACATCATCATGCAGCATGTCCTTTGCAGAACGCCGCACTTACAACAGCTGATCTCTAAGACTTGATCTCTAGCCAGAACTCCCGTCTCTGTTGCTGTCATCTTCAAGACATTCGTCATGTATTGTGTCCATCTTTTTCCCGGTCTTCTTCTGCCCCACATTCCATGCACCACGCCCACCAGCATCGTTTTCTCTCTAAGCCGTTATGACGTTTGATGTGGCCAAAATATTTTAGCTTTCTGGAAAAGATATTGTTTACAAACCAATTTCCCTTGATCTCCAGTTCATTTAGGCTCTCCGCATTTTACCTCTTCGCTATCCATGATATTTGGAACACTTTCCTCTAGCAGTTTAGTTCCAAAGATTAAATCCTTTTTTTTTCGTGGTTGCGTGGTGGGGACATCCGTACGATGCCATTGGGAAGATGTAAGTTCGCAAGATTATTATTTTTGTCACTTTATTAGTGTTATGCTATAAGTTTATCATTGTATTCAACTTCTACATTGCCATAGCCATTTTCATTCTGTCATTCTTCAGGCAATCTCAATTGTTGCTTATAATTGAACAGAGGTACTTCAATTTTGGGACTTTCTCAATCTTCTGTTGTTCTAGATTAGCTTTAGGTTTGGTTTTTGCTTTGTCTGTGCAAAACCTCATACTAAACTGCAAAACCACTCGACCATCTTTCGTAAGTGCAATAATAAATGGGTTTCAAGTTTGTATCTCCTTTAGTGTTTTTTTAATATTCATGTGTGACCTATTTACTGACTTGCCCTTTTATATAGAGAGGCCTTAGCGACTTATAATCTCGGTTTCTATAATAAGCCCTTCAACTCAGTCCACTATTAATTGTTCCCTCAGCACAGGGACACTGTATCCTGTCTGGCATGACGTAGGAGGCAACAATGGAGGATTTTGTCATATGAATAAAACACATTCCTGTAGAAACTACAAGTCACAGGACAACAGGTAAAATCACGTACAAGCGATGAAAGAACAAGAACAACAGTCCAAAGGATCCAAATCTTTATAGACTCATTGTCTTCCCTTCAAGCTCTAGAAGATGGTGGTCATTGTAAGCTTGAATTTGTCCAAATATCCCTAGATGCCAACCAACTTCTCATATCCCATGAAATCAGAATAGTTATACAATGGATCCCTGGTCACTCAAATACACCTGATAATGACAAGACATATTGGTTGAGAAGGGATCAAATCAAGAACAACAATACACACCAACAACAATACAGAGTCAAACAACTACTTAAGACTTCGAATAAAGATGCATAGCCTAATAGATGGGCAATGGGGAATAGTGGTAGAGAAATCTACAAACATATGGCCATCCCGAATCCCAAAAACAATATCAGTCTCCTGAAAAGGAGACCAGAGCACCATTTTCCGACTTCGCACTCAACACATACAACTTAACAGAATCTAACCAGGACTTCGCACTCAACACATACAACTTAACAGTCACTTGAACAGAATCAAACCAGGACTTCGCACTCAACACATACAACTTAACAGTCATTTGAACAGAATAAAACCAGGACTTCGCACTCAACACATACAACTTAACAGTCACTTGAACAGAATCAAACCAGGACTTCGCACTCAATACAAACAACTTAACATTCACTTGAACAGAATCAAACCAGAACATACCCCAGAGTGCTGGCTGTGCAAACATCCCTACGAAACTGTTGAACACCATCTTTTTGAATGGCCGGCTTTTACCGGTGTTAGGAAACAGCGTCTTCATCTTAGACGAGACAAATGCAACACTCTCTGCGAAACTAAACAGCTCACAAACACTTACATATACCACTACACGGCATTGGGAGAAAGGACAAGAGCCTACATGCTGCTGGATCAATAACCAACCGTAACACTTAAGCAACTAAGTTAGTCATGCATTAGTATACAGAATAACATTGAGAACACATTCACGACCACATTAATGGCAAGAAAACGTTAATATCTCCTTACATAAAATGTCATAAACGTCCTTGTTATAGAAAAAAAATGTGTAATTATGGAAAGTAGTTGAGCCAGTCTCAAAGCTTCCTTTTAATCATCTACAAAAGAGCTGCAGCTTGAATGCTGACTTTTGTTTCATGACTCATACTTTCTGCTTGGCTAAAGGGATAATTTGAGATTTTAATGGACGTAGTTTCGTCCAAAAAGTTACTTAACATGGTGGTCTCAGACTCAAGCTGTGTTAACATGAAGTCAAAACAAAAATGATCGCGTTTTCTGAATTATAGTTATGAGGATTGACTAAAAAAAAAATAGGTTTTCAGTGTCTCGAACAACGAAGAATTCGAGGTGTGTTAATATAATTAATAAATGGAAAGGATATGGCTTGGCTTCGTTCATTCTCAATCTCCCACTACCAAACACTGAAAGGGCTCAAGTAGCAGAATGTAGTCCAGAGAACGGAATGCGTTGTATCGTAGTTTACAGCTTGACTGCGATATTTGCACCTTTCGGTTCAACACATCTGACTTCAGCAAGCATATTTTGAGTACCATGTTAGCATTCCCTCTTCGATCCCTTCTCCTTAGCCAGTCTGCCCTGCTGCAGCCTGTTATCCAGGATCCCCAGGTGGAGGTGTAGAAGAGTCTAGGCAGATTTGGTTCGCTGTCCCTGACTCTAGCAGTCAGCTATGAGTCGCTGACCACTGCAGCGCATGTGCTGTTCAACATCTTGATCCCGAAAGGATATATTAGACTATACAAAGTTTTTCAAAGTACGACCGGCTACAAGAACAAAAGGGCACAGCTTAAAATTGTTTTAAGACAGGTCCAGTTTAGATATAAGGAAATATTTTGTTTAGTCAGAGAGTGGTTCATTCTTGAAACGCATTGCCGCAGGATGTAGTGGAATCAGAGTCAGTTAATGCATTGAAAAATAGATTGGATGCTTACAGTACTTTCGGTATCCGTGGAGTGAATTACGCTGGATGCATACAGAATCGAAAGAGACTTCTAAACCAGTATAATGAAGTTAAGTTAAGCTTACCGAACCAAGGGCGGAATGAAGACAAATTAAATCAACTTACAAAATCAATGACTCGATGACGTCATCTAACTGAACCAATGGCCGAATGACGTCAATGTACTGAATCCATGGCCATCTGAAGATATTTTACTCGAACTTCTCAAGCGTGTACCGAAATTAATCATACGTGCATACTGATCAGGACGGTTTCATTTTAATGTAATTTCATTGTTACTTTCTATTTGTAGAGCTACTCTATTTTTGTTTCTTTCTTTCGAAGTTGTTCACTTATTTCATAATCTGCCCTTCTATAATAGACTGGAAAACAATATATGCTTCATCTTTCAATACAGCCTTTGCTTTTCTAATGGAGATAAGGAAAACTGTTGTACAACTTTACTTTTATTTAATTCCCAGGGGAGAAAGACTAAGGTCTGGTCAGGCAAAATTCACTGATCTGGCATGTTAGTCAGGGTCAGGCTGGCCAAGACCCTCACCTCGGCTTCCTCGTAGCCCGCGCTGGAAACTGGCTGTTTTTATGGCGGCCTGGCTAACGAGGCAAGAGATCGACGTTATTCCCGTAGTAGTGAGTGACACGCAGATGGAGCCAAGTATAGCACAACTGCCTGGAGGATCCCGGTCCACCTTCATCAGCATACTCAGGATGTGAGGAAAGCTACAGCAACCCATCACTTAACATACTTTTCATGGCGTACAAAGAGTACCCTACTCATTGTGGGCGTTCGCAAACAACATTTACTCCCCATCACAGCATCGGCCGTTACCCCGCGGAAGCAAACCCTTAGAAAATACAGGAGGAAGCACAACCTTACATAAAATACATGCCGAAGTCGGATGCACTGGGCCAACAGGCGAAACATAAAAACATAGTGCCTTTGGAAATAGAGAAACAAGGCCAACGCAAAAAAAGAAAAACACATTCCATTATTGGGATAGTCATGATTTTAGGCTAAGAACCACAGGACGCTTGGCAACTGCTGTCACCACGCCATGTGCTGGACAGAAAAAGAACATATGCCTTACTTGGGATTCGTTCTGCTGCCCCTCTTGTCAGCAGGCAAGCATCAAAATCATTCGTCCACGCGCTCACTTTGTTTAGAGATATTCTTATTTATTTTTATAACGTAAGACTTTTTATTTCGTAGAAAATCAAATACAGAATAGGCCAAGGAAAACTGTCTTCCGGACCCTGGAAGGAACATTGAGCAACAAAACCTTGTCACTGGAACTGGGAAAGAGAGTCTTTGAATGCTACGTGGAACCAGTACTGATATATGGCAGTGAATCATGGACAATCAGCAAGCAAGCGCATTGATCTTTAGAACCAACGGAAATGTAGATTTACAGAAGAATGCAGCGGATCTCATGGACTGCAAAGAAGACTAATGATACAGTACTCGAGAAGGCACAAACACAAAGACAACTTATTGCACGGATCATTACAAGACAGTCATTACTTTTTGGGCATGTTATGAGACGACACGACTTGGAGCATGTCGTGAAAACGAGAAAGATAGCAGGAAAAAGGAACAGGGGGAAGACCGAGAGAGAAGATATTGGACAGCATGATAGAATGGCATGGGCGACAATCAACAACGGAGTTGGTAAACGACGCACGTGGTAGAAATGGATGGACATCCATAATCGCCAACGCCAACCGGCAGGGCAACTGATGATGATGAATGTAAGACTTTTTCAAGCTTTCATATCAGAAAAATACGAAACACAATGGAAGGTAGAGACATGCTTGAATACAAGAGATACAATTTAAAATATCGACAGTACTGCGAGAACAATTGACTGTGTTGGATACATAGTGAAAAAGAAAATAAGACAGTTCGGTTATTTGGAACTTGGTCAACTACCATTATGCGCCTATAAAATAAGATTTGTTTACATGGGAAGAGGAAGTTCACTTAGAAAATTGATGAAAATAATGCTACTAATCATTGCCCATTGCAAGAGAAGATGCGATAGCATATGACTTGTACTAGAAGATGTGTTCTAATATGTATATAAAGACCAATCCTGGCACGGCACTTTGCCATACCAAGGGCACTCATGTGAGGAGTCATCTGTGGAGTCGTCATGCGTTCTGCTCTTTCTTGCGATATGCCAGATGACAAACCTCTGTGATGGAGTTTTGTTCTACGATCTGAGCACCTTAAGTGATTCTAGCGTGCCAGATGGGACGGTTCTGTGCAAGTAATTCGCAGAAGATAGTATCATTGTTGACATTTTTTTAGAAAAACTTTCAAGGAGTCTCTGTAGCGTTTCTACTATTCCTCTAATGAGCGTCTTCCTGTTCTTAGCTCAGCGTTTAGCGTTTCTACTATTCCTCTAATGAGCGTCTTCCTGTTCTTAGCTCAGCGTTTAGCGTTTCTACTATTCCTCTAATGAGCGTCTTCCTGTTCTTAGCTCAGCGTTAAACAGCTGTTTGGGGATGCGCTCATCAGACATGCTACAACAACACTAAACGCTCGTCACAAGGGGAGAATGTTTGACTTTCCACTGGCCAGAGGAATAAACTTATCAAAAGCAATCAGACACAAACACAGGATTAAAACGACCTAATCAACACAATTGCTCAATGCGAGGAAATAGCATCTCCTTTCAACGCCCAACAGCAGACGTTGTGGTAAACATAATTGTATCTAACTGTTGTTATCCCTTGTCTCACTTTGTGAAAACACACGTAAACGGGCCGCAATATAATGATCCGCGAGCAGTGACGGGTGTTTAAAACCCCAGGCCACAATTTTGTAAAAAAAAAACATCACATCCAAAAATGAATGGACCTGAAACTTGCAGGGAAAAACACGTCACCAGTTGTTGTGTTGAAAAACTCTCGCTCGCACGCCAGTAGGATCTCAAACTAGAACACTTGTTGCTATATTTAGCTGGGTTCACGTAAAATTTGTGTCAGGGGCGGTGCAAATAATTCTTAAGAAGGGTTAGTCAGATCGATCGATCAAGACAATCATTCTATATTCTCATTGAACTAAGTTTATTTCAGAATTGTCGTGGCCAACTATCTTCCTCACTGCATTGTTTTGTTTTTGAATGTCAACAATTAACTTCACTGTGCGATCCTTGAAAATCCTTGATGTTTAGTCTACACCTGCAAATTGCGAAGTGTAAAAACTAGTGATTCCAGTAGCCTGCTTGTTGTTACACACTCTGCTATGTCCACTCAAAAGCACCTCTCTGCTTAACTCACGACTGATTTCAAATTCATGTAGCATATGGGTTGTTAGTTTATTAATATAAGCTGTAATATACGAGGCAGTTTCAAAATGTTCCCAGAATTAGTGGATTGTACAAAAAATAAGTTACAATATATTTATCTGCACTACATTTCCTTCACATTATTCCTCTTCGGCAACTACACGCTTTTGCCAACGTGCATACAGCTGCTGGAAACATTCGTTGAACACATTTTTGGACCCCTCTCTCAGCTGTCACATCGGTGTTAATGTCCTCAGCATCCTTGGGAACCATGTGTTGACAAACACTGCGCATGTGCAGTTCATTGTTGAAAATACTGTGGCAACTTCCAACTGATATCCCATTTACTGAGGCTATTTTCTCGACACTAAGTCTTCTGTCAGCACCCACAACGTTTCTAACACGCGCAATGTTTCATTGTTGATCGAGGTTGACGTTCGTCCACTACGTGCATCATCATCGAGACTAACATGACCTTCACTGAAACGCTTGTGCCACTCAAATACTTGCGATTTCTTCATTGTCGAATATCATATGCTTTATTAAGCAATGTTTGTGTCTCTGATGGTGACTTCTCGAGCAAAACATAGAATTTGACATGTGTGCGCTGTTCAATCAAGGACATTTTAAACTCCGACGATGCAACGAGCACAACACACAAACAAAATTATGTAACTTCTGTTCGAGAGTATATGTAAAGGTCACATCTGCTATATATGTTCCTTAGTTCCTGGAACTAAGGACCTGTTCCTTAGAATCAATTCCACTACATTCCGGAAATATCCATTGGTGCTCAGTCTCTCTTAGTAAATAGTAAAAATTGTGGATGCTAATAGTTTCTGCAGCTCGTTGATCGTACACACTTCTGCCCCAGTCAGCTTGAACCTCGTTCGATATCAAAGATCTGCAGTCTGTAAATTCCTGATTCATCTATCACGGTGTCGTCATTCAACAAACGGTCAGTAATAGACTTCAAAATATTACAAAAACTCCTGAAGGCTTGATCCTTGCATGTCTGCTATACACTCATGTCGTAGCCAGGTTAGGCTGTACTTTCAGATGCAAGGATTGAGAGTCTGATACGAACATCACATTGTAAAAAAAATGTCCCAGTTTTCCATTTCATAATTGAGGTTATGGTCTCAATCTTCATTCTCATACTGGATGTTTTGGCCTTGTATGCACTGATCCACTCGGCCCCAACTCAATCTTGCCTCTCACGAAGTATGACCGATCTATCACGATCCCCAAAATCATCATCATTTAGAGCCTTCAAAAAACGTCTTTTTTATGTTTTTTTCCGTTGCAAAGTTCACTGGAATTATTTAAATGACTGAGGATTGAAGGTCGCATGAGATCGGTGCTTCGAACTGAGATATATGATTGGGGTTTCTCTGCTAGAGTGAAAGGACAGGTTGTCGTTGAACAGAGCATATCATACAGGTACCTACGATACGAGAATAGTGACGGAAGCAGTGACTGCAGCTCTGAGATAGCTATATGATACCTCTTTGTCATCGCGTCAGACTCCCAATTCTTGCTTCGAAAGGCACAGAATAGGTGACTAATGCCTCAGAGGATGGTATTTGTAGACGCATCAACTCTGTAGTGGCTGATGGGGATCGTCTGCCCTGGTAGTTATGGAGTGCAGGGCAGCGAATGAGCTGACGTCACAAGCACGGCCACGCGAGATATGAAAGGAGTGACATTTTGAAGTCTATCAATGGCCGCTGCATGAAGATGACACTGCAATAGATGAATCAATCTCCAGACTACAAATCGTTTATATCGAATGAGGTTCGAGCGGACTGGGGCACAAGAGCTGGCGTAACAGAAGCGTGTTCAGCCGAAGAGCTGCAAGCACCATCAGTATCCACACCTTTCGCCATTTCTTGAGAGAGACCAATCACCTTGTGGATGTAACTGGAGTACAGGAATGTAGATTCTTAGAATCATAATAGAACATAATAAAGAGCAGCTGTTGTACCAGGTTCGTTTCTATCGTTGTCTTTAGCGGTGCCATACCTCGCTTGCATCTCCTTACGATTTGATTAACATGATTCGTATATGTCATGCTGGTTGCAACTCTATGTCCAGATATGTTCAGCTTTCACGAATTTAGATGACATCCCCAGAGTAATGCCAGAGAGGTCAGCCTTCACTCTATGACAGGAAGTTCAGCCTTCATTCTAAGCCAGGGAGGTCAACCTTCACTCTATGCCAGGCAGGTCATTCTTCACTGTAAGCCAGGAAGGTCCTCCTTCAATCTAAGCCAGGAAGGTCAGCCTTCACCTTAGGTCAGTTAATTAGCCTTCACTCTAGACCAGGAAGGTAGCCTTCTCTTTAGACAAGAGAGGTCAGCCATTACTTTTGGGTCAGGAAGTTAGCCTTCGCTCTAGACAAGGGAGGTCAGCCTTCACTCTAGACAAGGGATGATATCCTTCACTCTAGACAATGGAGGTCCGTCTGCAATCTAGAACAGGAAGGCCATTCTTCATTCTAGACCAGGAAGGTTAACTAAGTCAGCTTTCACTCTAGATGAAGAAGATCAAA
The DNA here is from genome assembly GCA_036924085.1 of Ariolimax columbianus. Lineage (NCBI taxonomy): Eukaryota > Metazoa > Mollusca > Gastropoda > Stylommatophora > Arionidae > Ariolimax > Ariolimax columbianus. Next base: position 90,413,329 of record JAVGWX010000002.1, read on the forward strand.
CTTCAATCTGGGCTAGGGAGGTCATCCTTCACTATAAAGTAGTTGAACGAGTGTTACATTCAAACAGGCCGCTTGGAGTGATCTAAGAGTGTAATCCCCACAACATTGTCAGAATGCTCAACACTTGTCAGAATGCTCATACCATTGTCAGAATGCTCAAACCATTATCAGAATGCTCAACACATGTCAGAATGCTCACATAATTTTCAGAATGCTCAACACTTGTCAGAATGCTCACATAATTGTCAGAATGCTCAACACATGTCAGAATGCTCACATAATTTTCAGAATGCTCAACACTTGTCAGAATGCTCACATAATTGTCAGAATGCTCAACACATGTCAGAATGCTCACATAATTGTCAGAATGCTCAACACTTGTCAGAATGCTCACATAATTGCCAGAATGCTCATACCATTGTCAGAATGCTCAGCACTTGTCAGAATGCTCATACCATTGTCAGAATGCTCACACCATTGTCAGAATGCTCAACACTTGTCAGAATGCTCACATAATTGTCAGAATGCTCATACCATTGTCAGAATGCTCACACCATTGTCAGAATGATCAACACTTGTCAGAATGCTCATACCATTGTCAGAATGCTCACACCATTGTCAGAATGCTCACATAATTGTCAGAATGCTCAACACTTGTCAGAATGCTCAACACTTGTCAGAATGCTCAAAACTTGTCAGAATGCTCACATTATTGTCAGAATGCTCACAATATTGTCAGAATGCTCACACTATTGTCAGAATGCTCACACAATTGTCAGAATGCTCACACAATTGTCAGAATGCTCACACAATTGTCAGAATGCTCACACAATTGTCAGAATGCTCACACAATTGTCAGAATGCTCACATAATATATTGTACAAGTACGTCGCTGGGAATACCTTGTCTATCAGGAGCTAGTCCTGTAGGTGAGATTGCCATCTGCAAATGTCTACCTTTTTTCTAACCCAGTTGGCTACTTTTACGGTGAAAATGTGGAACAGAACATGTGAGAGCTACGAGATGCAGAGGACTTCGCATCAAGCACCCGTGAAAATGACAGCGGATTCCGGACTTGAACCCACACCACCACCCACATCACACCACAAGGCAGACTGCTTTACCACTTCGCCACGATATCAGGACGGGTTTTTAATAATAATATATAATTAATAATTGTAATAATAATATATATACATATACTCCAGGTCAATAGGCATGGCAACTGTTTTGTTTGTGTGTGTGTGTGTGTGTGTGTGCTTGTTGTTGTTACCGATCAAGCAGCCTTTGGGCTCTCACCCTTTGGCCCATTGCCATGCAATGGTATTTTCACCTGTCTATCAGCTGTTGTCTAGAAAGTGGTCGCGGAGGAAAAAGCATTTTCCTAAAATCGGAGTATCTCAGGAGTATGTTGTGGTTGGGTTCTGTTCAGGTGCTTGTTAAGTGGAATGTGTTGGGTTCTGTTCAGGTGCTTAAGTGGAATGTGTTGGGTTCTGTTCAGGTGCTTGTTAAGTGGAATGTGTTGGGTTCTCAGCCGGAAAATGGTGCACTGATCCATTGTTGTGAGTTGATTTATTGCCATTTGGTCTGGGCATTGTCAAATGTCTGTAGACTTCCTTTCCCGTGTTTCCCATTGCCCCTCTGTTCAGCCAAGTTTGTTTTTTGTTTGCTGTTAATGTGAGCTGTTTGGCTATTTGTAAAGCTGTTGATGTGTGTGGTTGTTCTTGTCTTAAACCCTCCTTTGTTAGTCTGCCTGCCTTGTCATTCTCAGGTGTGCTTGAGTGTCCAGGGATCCACTGCAGAACTATTATAACAGCGCGGGAAGTGATAATGTGGTCAATGTCTAGAGGTATTTGGATACGGTCAGATCTACAATGACCAGCAATCGCTAATGCTTGAAGAGCTGACATTGAGTGTGCTTTAACTCGAAGCCCTAGTCAACATCTGTTTCAAGTTTGCCCAGTGTCGCTTTCATTGTTCTAACAATCCAGATTACCGGGCAGCAAAATTAACACGCCGATCACTATTTTCTCGTGTAACTTGCGATACACTATCTGATAGAAACAAGATTGAAATATAGAGTTCGTGAACCCCCAAGTTCATGACGCCTTTGACAGCGAACGAGGGGCGTGTTGTTTATGAACACCAAAATCCAGACTGCGAATCAAACTTGAACTTCTGACGAACGCATATCGATTGAGGGAATCGCTTTCTTCACTCGTGACGTCTATAGGACCATACAATGTATTCAGTGAATGAAGATATGAAATGTTGGATAACGTTTACTGGACTTAGGGGCGGCAACCATGATTTGGCTGATTTTCGGACACAGGACAACGGTAAGTTGAAGTTAACATTACATATACATCTTCATTTGATGTTTTTTTTTGGTTGGTTTGGATGATATTTGAATATGAGGGCAGGTATATCTGACTGAATTGTAATTCGAGTGGTACCCGGTATGAAAGTGGTAAGACCACATTAACCTTCTAATGTTATTTCGTTGTTGTTGAATGCCCACAATGAGTAGGTCTACTCTTTTGTGCGCCCACAAAATGACATTAAGTGGCGGGTTGTTGTAGTTTTCCTCACATCCCGAGCGTGTTTATAAAGGTGGATCGGGGTCCTCCAGGCGGTTGTGCTATGCTTGGCTTCATCTGCGTGTCGCTCACTACTACGGGGATCACGTCGATCCCTTACCTCGTTAGCAAGGCTGTTATGACAACAGCCAGTTTCCAGGGAGGGCTACGAGGAAGCCAAGGTGAGGGTCTTGGACAGTATATTTTGCCTGACGTTGACTAACATGCCAGATCAGGATATTTTACCTGACCAGACGTTAGTCTTGCTCCCCAATGATATCGTTAAACGTGACTGATGAGCTTTGTCCATGTGGCTACCTACCTCATTATGCACAACAATTATTGCACCACCACTGTAAATGCAAGGCTACACTACACACTGCTTGATCGGACGGCTGTCGCTGTTGATCAATGTATCGCTTGGACAGAAAAATACCGATAAATTAGCTATGTCTTCGTAGCAGAGCGACTGGAGTTCTCTCCCTCGGAGTGACTGGCTTGAGTTAAATAAATTGTTTTGTACACGATCAGATCTGCTTAGCTGTAAAGGGTCACCTGTCTTAGTATTTGGCATAGAAGGGCGGCAAGAAAGGAAACTGAGCACCTCACCCCCCCCCCTTTCCGAATCCCACCTCATTAAATTCTGAGGCCCTGCACAATGAAGTCCTCAACACATTATCCACGACTGCAGTGTGGAGTTGGGGAGGGTGGGGGCGCATCTTTATTATCATTATTTTGTTGTTGTTTTTTCCCCCGCTCGTTCGCCTTATTTCTTTAATCCTCAAAGGCGGATGTTTAGTCTGAAGGGAATTCTTGAACGAAATGAGAAAAGGTCTTCATCATCCGTGATGAACGAAAAATAGATGTATATCGATCCATCTTTGTGATCAAGATGCTGATTAGCGCATGAGCTACAGTGGTCAGGGACCCATAGTTGACTGCTAGCATCAGGGCCAGCGAACCAGAGCTGCCAAGACCTTTCTACACCTCCACGCGGTGATCCTGGATAATAGACTGCAGCAGCGCAGACTGACTACGGAGAAGGGATCGAAGAGGGAATGCTAACCCGGTACTCAAAAAATGCTTGCTGAAGTCGGATATGTTGGACCGAAAGGTGCAAATATCGCAGTCAAGCTGTAAACTACGACACAACGCATTCCGTTCTGTGGACTACATTCTGCTACTTAAGCTCTTTCAGGGTTTGGTAGTGGTAGATTGAGAACGAACGAAGCCAAGCCAAGCGGATCCATCTTCAGTCCATTTGTAGGGAGGTGTGGGTTATGCTTTTTCATATTTTTTTGCAGACGAAAATCCACTGGTGACTTACTAGGTCAATCCTCGTATCTGTTACCAGCCGTTAGATTGGTAGCCCTTGGAATATACCATAGCCTATTTTTGGGACTGGTGCTGGTGGAAGCGCTAATTATCGCAAGCCAGACTCGCAGCTTCCCAGGCGCCATCTACGTCGCTCCGCTAACCCTATAGCCAAGACCTGATATTATATTACGAATTGTATCTTTTGTGTTTGTGCCTCTTTGAATACTGTATCATGTCTTCCTTGTAGTTCATGTGATCCGCAACATTCTTCTGTAAAACCACATCTCCGTTAATTGCAAAGATATATGCGCTTGACTGCTGACTGTCCATGATTCACTACCAAACGTCAGTACTCATTTCATGTAGCATCCAATTACATTCTTTCAACGGATTTTACTTCGGCTATTCTGCATTTTATTTCATAATTTCATCTTCCATCTGATGTTATGCATGTGCCCTGGTATATTTACGTATTAACTTGTCTCAATTTGGTACCCTTTTGGAGAGTCCGGCTTTGTAGTCACTATAATCGCCTCTAATTTCTTGTTATTTAAAACAAGGTCTTTGTTTTCACTTTGATCAACTACCGTGGTTACCATTCCCCGCAACTTAACTTCTTTATACTGTTTTAGACGACTGCAAAGTCTGTATATAACCAATTTTTTTAATTGATCTGAAAATAACCATGTGCAAAACAATCTATTCTTGAATGCATTAACTGACTCTGTCCCCACTATTTCCTGTGACAATGCATTCCAAGCATGCACCACTCTCTGACTACAACAATATGTTCCGATATCTAATCTAAACAAAATAGAAGTTGATTCAATATTCCTTTAAACAGAACATCAACATGGTTCTTGAATTCATTAATTCACCCTGTCTCCTTTATTTCTTGCAGTAATGCATTCCAAGCATTCACCACTCTGTGACTACCAAATATTTGGTAATATCTAATCTAGTCTTTCATGAACAAAGTAACAGATGACAGTGAATCATCGCTTAACTGCTTGCATCAGAGTAAGAGAAACAGTGCTGTCCACGACCCTACACCGTTTCTAAGTGGCGGCCCTGGAAACTGACTTCATAGAGATTGAAAATGCAAAGCAAACCATGTCCCGAAAATATGCCGTGCTAAAACTTTGATGACTGGTTGAAAGGCGAAGATATCGCAGCCTCGCTGTAAAATATTAAAATATGCACAAAATAATATGTATTTACAAGACGTAGAAGACGCTTTTCTTGTTCCACATAATGTAGTGTAGGGCACCCGCCACGCTTGTCATGCGTCGTAGGTAAGGCGTTGCTAAGAAAGTACAGGTGGGCAGGTCATAAGGTACGCACGCCTGACAATAGTGGGATACGCAATGTAACGTGACGGTGACACTACACCTATAATCGTCGCCCCGGAAGTGCACCAATAAGATGGAAATATGGCTTGCGACAAAACCTTGGTTCGGCGTGTTACTTTAAGAGAAAAGACAAAGATGAGTTTATACACCATTTGGCTACCCGGCATAGGGCACATAATGGGTATGTATGATCACCAGGATTACTGTATACAACTCATTAACATGTTTAGGTAGTGTACGGATGCATCACCCGAATTAGGAAGAGGATCGGGGTTTTCGAAAACACAATTGCTACATGATAACCCCAAGAATATTTTGGGGAAAGAAAATAACAAATCTGCAAGGTCTGAATGTCGACAAGAACTGGCTTATTAACCACTTTGTCTCGGAAACGCGGTTTTCGGCTACATCAAGCGCCATAACTTACTGGAAAAAGCAGTTATGTGTTAGACCAATGTTTGTCTCAGGCCTTATGTGTCTGTCCGTGTCTGACTTTCTGGGTTTTTTTTCTTCGTGTACCGCCAACGAGACCTCTGGATTGTGTCCACCTCAGCGTGATCCATGCTGTGCTGATAATACGAGGTTGGCAGAGGTATCGCCTAACCTCCTGTAAATAGGGGAGGGCGGTAGGAAGGCGGCTTCAGTTCGAGCAAGGAGGTCCTTGAGGAGTGATAACCTGCAGTGAATTCTGGCTGCAGTCAAGCGGAACGTCGAACGTCATCTTGGACGGTTTTCCCACGATTTAACCCAGGCATGAAATGTAGCGAAATTGAACATAACAAACAGAATAACCGATCGAAAACACATACATTCCACAGAATAAAGTAATTGATACCACCTGGTGAAGGAGTTGTGAATTATAATCTGAACAGGAACCAGCAATCATCAGAAAACGACATAAACACCAGAGCGAGTCAAGAGCGCAGTCATTCTGGCGGGGCAATCTTACTTCTTACTGGCTGACTACTGATCGAGATTGATATCGACGTTATATAAAGGACATGCTACATCATGATGATGCTGATGATGATGATACGACCCTATTACTCATTATCCGCCATTTTGCTATATGTACTTCTTTTACGGAACCAGTTAACAACGCTTAGCAAGGACCATTTTGTTGCATTAGCGGTTGGGTATCAAGAGTGGGGATATTGTTTCTCTTGGCAAATGCGCCGGTTTCAACAGCCAGTAGTGTCACTATCAAGTCTACCTGGGTATAAGTTGCTACTCAACTTACATCTAGAAGAGGCAAGGAAAGGAGTGTCCCCACCTAACATTTAAGCTGAGATTTGGTTCAAACTTTTTTCTTCTGCTTCTTCTTCCTTCTTCTCCCTTCTCCCTTCTCCCTTCTCCCTTCTTCCTTCTCCCTTCTTGCTTCTTCCTTCTTGCTTCTTCCTTTTTACTTTTTACTTTTTACTTCTTCCTTCTTACTTCTTCCTTCTTCCTTCTTACTTCTTCCCTCTTCCTTCCTTCTTCCTTCCTTCCTTCCTTCTTCCGTCCTTCCTTCTTCCTGCTTCCTTCTTTCTTCTTCCTTCTTCCTCTTCTTCCTTCTTCCTCTTCTTCTTCTTCCTTCTTCTTCCTTCTTCCTCTTCTTCCTTCTTCCTTCTTCTTTCTTCCTTCTTCTTCTTCCTTCTTCTTTCTTCCTTCTTCTTCTTCCTTCTTCCTCTTCTTCCTTCTTCCTTCTTCTTCCTTCTTCCTTCTTCTTGTCCAGCATGACATTTTGTATTATCTGTACTCGTCAGATCTAGTTGTTTGGATAAAGGTTGATGTAGTGGAGAATTCATCAAGGCTACCAGACATTTTTATGTGGATGATCGCCTCCGGCGGCCGGTGCCCAGTTCACAATCGCCTAAGCAAATAACAGACCTGTATGATATATTTGGCTGTCTTTGCTGCTTTTCCATGGCAGTTGCCTCTCACATTCTCTTCTTCGTGCGTGTATTTTTAATCTTTCTATTGTTCTCTTCTATTGAGGATGTCATGAGAAGGCCTGTCTGGTTATATTGGTTTGTGCCTTCCTCAGTGTATGTTCTATCCGGTCCCATTTCCGTTGCTTAATGTGTTGTTCTAATGGCTGTTGTTGGCGCCTTTCCATTCCTCACAATGTCCTGCCACTTTATGCCCACTGCCCCTATTAGGCATCGTTTAGAGAATGACTGGAACCTTTATTGTATCGTCTTGGAAGTTTTACATGTTTCAGCTCCATACAACAGCAGCGAGTGGTCTGCCGGGGTCTTTGTTTATGACGACAAGAATAGCACCATTGCCCCACAGAAAGCATATTGTAAGATGTGAGTGTGTGACATGGCATAACACCAGCCATGGTTAGACTGTTTGGAATAGCATAGATGGCGTCTTACAGGTCGCGGGTAAAGATGCACTCGCACATCGGTGCACTGCGGTTAACCACCCTCCACAATATCATGTAGCATGTCCCAGCGCAGCGGAGTAATACGCTGCTCGAGCCTAGCCTGCTAATCATGAAGTCTTCCTCTATGGTACATCTAGCTCACGTCAGATCTGGGACCTGGCAACCATCCCTGCAGAAGTATATATCGACTAAAACAACAGCACAGACTTGCTGCTGACGTTGCATTTTGTAACTTTGGTGCGAATATGATTTTTCTTGATCTGCATGCGTTGTGTAATGTCACGAATGACATTATTGCCTTTCCAATTTTGATCTTTAGATCTTCATCTGTATCACCTGACGTGTCAATTATGCTGCTAAGACGGTTAAAGGCATCCACCTCTTCCAACAGCTCTCGCTCCAGCAGAATTGGTATTTTTGTTGTAGAAGATTAATTTTAAGAAGCTCTGTTTTGCTTTTCATGTAAATATTCAGTCTCTATTTGGCTGATTTTCTTCTTCACACGACTAAGTTTCTCTTGAATGATCTATGTTCACGGCTACTCGTGTTTATAGTGAGTTACAGTGGCTCTTCATATATGACAACACATACTTGAGAAGGCGAACTAGGGTTCTCCTGGCTTTAGTGTAATGTGAGACTTCTCCATAATCTCACCACTATGGGGATTAAAGTATCTACCCCTACCTCGATGGTCAAACTGCTGTGAAACAGCCTGTTTCAAGGAGCACAAACTAGAGCGTGAAGTGAGATCTTGATCTTTATGTTTCACCTAAGCCTGATTGTCCTTCGCTCCGAGCAATGATGTGGTGGCATACCAATACACAATCTACTATAGCCGACTTTTACGACATATTTTTAAATTGTGGCGCACAAACCCACCCATACATTGGCAGGGTAGTCTGGCTACTGGCGTTATGAATGCTGTGCATCGGTTCTGGAACCAGAAGTTTTCACTTAAACCCAAGCTATGATTTTGCATGTACTCCAAGCCATCTCAAGCCACAAACAATATAGACTTTCACATGAAATAAAATGCAACATAGGATTTCTGTCTGAAAAAAAAACAGATTTAGTCCTACAATGGATTACGGCCCACTGTGGGATCCCTGGAAACGAGACAGCAGATGAGCTCGTAAAAGCCGGAAGTGGCGGCAAGCCGATTCCCCATCTACAGAGATACAAAGAAGCAAAGACACTCATCAAACGAACCATGATGACAAAATGGAGACAACAGCACAAAGAAGTCAAACCAGAAAATGACAGCATAGACAAACTTGGCAGAGATGGGCAGACAAAGATCTTCAGACTCAGAACGGAACATTGTAGACTCAAAGGCCCACCTCCACAGAATGGTTCTCAGAGACACTGTCACGTGCGATTGTGGAGCACCCAAGCAAACACCAGAACATATTCCGCAAGAATGCCCTACCTATACAGACCAAAGAGAGGCAGTCTGCCCTGGGGAGCGACCATGCTCGAAAAGCTGTGGGGGACCGGCGAAGACCTCAAACGCACAGTCGCCTTCGTGAACCTCACCGGACTAGAAGCATAGCATGAGTTGATTGATGAAAAAGAAGAAGAAGAATTGACATCACCTGTGTTGTCCCCATCCTGCTGTACTGATCTAATCTGAAACCTAGACTTTTTCTGCAGGGCGATCCGAAGCACATTGAAGTCTTCCACATGCGCAACGAGAGCGAATTATTACGAGCCACTGGTATACCGGGTCTCAATCAGCGAAATCGCTTGGCATACATTTTTTGAGAACACATTTACTATGCTAAACCGTCGCCGTCTGACTCTATTTGGAAATATGATCTGTTTTGCCGCGGATGTCACCCCCCCCCCCCCTTTCCTCCCACTAGTTCTTAAAACAGGCCATTAATATTAAAGATAGGAAACGCCCCGCCCCATCAGAGTCCAATTCCATCGACCTTCCACGATCAACCTCATCATCATTAAGTGCCTGCTGGTTGGCGTTGGCGATCTTTGACCTCTATTTCCTTTTAGTACGTATGTCGTTTATTGCCTCTCGTGCATGCCTTCAAGCTGTCCAATATTTTCTCCCTTTGCCCCCCTCTGTCTCTCTTACCTGCTATTATGCCAGTTGTAATCGTGTCTTCCAACCGCCTCTTCTCATGACATTTCCGGAAAAGGATGATTACCCTGTCCTGGTATTTGCCATAAGCTGTAGCGTGTCGTTATCTCCTCAAGATCCACGTTATGATCTTTCTTTCCAGTCCATGGAATTTTCAACATTCTTCTGTAAAACCCAATTTTCATTGCCTCCAATATGACTTGTACTTTCCTGCTGATTGTCTATGACACTTTGTCGTATATCAGTACTGGTCCCACGAAACCTCCAAGAACTCTCGTTCTTAAATGCAGTGTTTTTGTTGGGATTCGGCCACGTATCGTTCTCGTGGACGTTATTGAGGCCTAAGCAAACTACCTACTTAGCTTTCTGCCTACCTGACTGCTTGCCTACCCACCTACCTTTCTGCCTACCTGCTTGCCTTTGGTAGAATGCGCTCGATGGTCTGGGCACGTCGTGGCATCAGCGTCAAGACCAAACTCAAGGTCTACCGTGCAACCATCATTCCAACCCTACTATACGCTTGCGAAAGCTGGACTGTATACTCTGGACATGCAAGGAGGTTAAACCACTTCCACACGGGTTGCCTGAGGCGAATATTCCACATCCGATGGCAAGATCGTGTCACTGACATCGAGGTTCTCTCGAGGGCTAACATGCCCAGCATCCATGCACTGCTAGAAAAAGCACGACTAGGATGGGCCGGACACCTCGTCCGTATGTCAGACGAGCGGCTCCCAAAGCAGCTTCTCTACGGCGAGCTGAGAGAGGGATGGCGCGAGAGAGGGCGCCCAAAGAAACGTTTTAAAGACGGTCTGAAGGACTCACTGAAAAGTTGCCAAATAGACATCGACACCTGGGAATGTCTTGCGCAAAACAGATCTGACTGGAGAAGCTCAGTCAAATCGGGTGTAGCTACCGGCGAAGACGACCGTGTTGTGAAAGCCCAGAGCAGATGCGAGACGCGGAAATCCCGAACAGCGGGAACCCTATCACCTTCTACAAATCTCGTGTGCCCGCATTGGCCTGTTCAGCCACATGCGCACCCATACCCAATAGGGAAATCTGTGACAAGGATGATGTCGGCGGTCCTCATCGACAACGATGGCCAGCTATTATTATTATTGCCTACCTACCTACCTACATACCTACCTGCCTACCTACCCACCTGCTATCCTGCCTACCTACGTGAAAGCTTAAAATGGTTCTAATTTTACCAAAATCACATTTCGCTCAGGAGTGGGGTTGGGGAGGGGAGGGGTAGTGGTCACGAAGTAAAGTCGCTAGTAACACGGCTCCCAACCCGTATTGAAATATGTTCGGATTCAGCAAGGTAATGTCCCTAAGTGAAGTAACGTAATATCGATATAATCTACTTAGTGACTAATGGATGTTACTTCTATTGTCTGTGACCTCAGTTAAAGGTGCGGTCTATGAGGCATACAGTTCGGATGAGGTGCGGGACAATTTTCGCATCCAGGTGTTGCACTGTCGATCCCAGGGACGAATCCACGCTTAAACAGCCAAGTGCAGGATCTGGCGGGCCGGGACTTCCTGGGGTATTCCTGAGATAGACGGCAAAGGTCCATCATAGAACCAGTGCTGGGGACGGCATGGCCCAGTGGTTAAGTGGCACGGCTCACTACCCGAAGGTGCTGGGTTGGATCCCCATCACAGCACCGGCCGTCGTTACACCGGGGAAGCAAACCCTTAGAAAATGCAGGAGGAAACAGACCCATTCATAAAATGCATGCCGAAGTCGAATGAACTGGGCCGACAGGCGCAAAATAAAACCATAGTGCAACGCACACCGCCATTGGGAATAGAGATATAAGGCAAACGTAGGAGGGGAGAAAAAACCCAGTACTCTCGAGATGTGTTTGTCGGATGATCTCAGTGTTGGTAACTAGATCATACCAGTGGATTTCAAGGATGTCCGCTGAATGCGCAAATGGAAGGTTTCAAGCGCAGCCTACTGTAGATACTGGTCTTCTGATTCACGTAGAGATCCCTTTGAAACGTCACATTCCAAGGCTGATTAAATAACAGAATTTTCATGTGTCAACTATCAGTGCAACTACAATAGTGTGTTCGGGAAACAAAGATCGATATAGAGTTGGTTTCAGGGCAGGATCCTGTGAAAGGATCACTCTAAACAGTGATTTCTTGTGTTTTGTACCAGAAATTTGTTGTATTTTTCTGTGTGTGGAGTATGGATAAATTAAAAACCTTGGCATAATATGAGTTACGTTATTTGGTCGGCTGTGAAATGTGAAGTTTCAAATGGATTTTACCGATGAGTCTGACGGTCTATCTAAAGTAGGTCAAATTTTCAAGCCTCTTTTGATCACTTTCCAGGACCGTCCAAGTTTCGAAGCAATATAGGAATAGAATGGCAAATAATTTGTAAATGCGCAATTTAGAATTCCCAATATAGCCTCTGCTGGAACATGGAGTTCAAGGACGACTCTGCCATACCGATCCTTCAGACAATATCAGAACTGCTACGTACGTTACATGTATGTTTGCTGATCAGGTAGATTAAGGAAGGTCATTAAAAATTCCTGCTGCATCAGGTGTACTTAGGCGTAAGGCACAAAACACAGTTCAACGCAGTCCGCCTTATAAAAGAAGGTATACACAAAAAAGCTTCTTTTAAAAACCGAGTGGTAGTTGAATCTATTCTCTCACACTTTGACACTTTGTTTTGGACCTATGCGCCATCTTACGAGCTTGTATTAAACTACAAGACCGCTATCCGTTTGAGTGGATTTATCATTTCTTCACATAACTTAGAGAGCAGAAATGTTTTACACAGCCTTTAATAAGAGGCGTGTTCAAATGAAACCGGACCTAACTGCAGCAAAGGAACGAACGTACGTACGATGCGCATGATGACGTCACTTGTGATATAACCAAGACATACCATCCGTCAATTTTGCAAAATGTCATTATCCCCCGACTCATAGTTTCCTCGGCACACCGTTAAAAACATGGATGGTGTGATATGGAATACGTCCAGAGTTGATCAGCGAGAGATGATTCTGTTTCTAACAGCTGAAGGATATCCTCTAGTTGACATTCATCGCATAATGCAGGCAGTGTATGGTGACAAAAGTATGTCAAACACGCGTCTGAACACGCCTCGTAGTCTGTTAGTCACCTGTTAGTCTATCAAATTTTGACTGACTTTGGACAAGTCATTGAAAAGTTTTTTGCCGGAAAATGTAAATTTGTATATATTTTATTTGTATATTCGCTTATGGTAAATTCCACTCATTCGTGGTAAATTCCACACACTCATAGTCTCCTGACCCCTTGTCACGCTGTAGTTTCGGAAAATTGTGTGCCGAAGTTCGTACTGGGTTTGATCGTAAAGTCATCTTAAGTCCCAAAATAGTAATTTAACAAAAAACTTATTTGTATAGATAAAAGCTTTTGAAGCAGGGTTTTTGTTGTCTTGATTTGACCCTCGTATGGATATTAATGGCACCCACTGTACTGCACACCCGCCAAATAATTTGACATCTGTAAGAAGTGACATTCTGCAAAGGACATGCTACTTAGATTACCAACAAACGTAGAATGTTTATATTTGCTTAGTTTGCTACCACGTTCATAATACCTTTGTACTACTATTGTGTCGGAGTTTGCTACTGAAACGTACAATTAACGTTGCTGGCTCTAAGCGATGCCGTGACACATGACATCATAAGTTTTAAAGCAAAAACAAACATAACATAACTATTCTGCGCTCACGTGGTTTTAACCGCGTGACGAAAGATATGCCCTTGAACACAGTTGTTCATCTCATGAGAGACTTAACCACACAGACTTAGTTTTGTCTCGTTAAAGGTTTGCCTTTCTAGATTCTCATGGCCGATGCACGCTATTTCATCTCTCATACAGTAATTTAATATGTCATATCGTGACGTTGCGTTCAGCGTATGGATGCGTGTATCTGTAATGTGGACGTATTGGCCAGTGTATGGATACGTGTGTGTGTGTGTGTGTGTGTGTGTGTGTCCGTTTGCAATATGAACGTATTTAACAGTGTATGGATGCGCGTGTGTGTGTGTGTGTGTATCCGTTTGCAATATGAACGTATTTAACAGTGTATGGGTGCGTGTGTGTGTGTGTATCCGTTTGCAATATGAACGTATTTAACAGTGTATGGATATGTGTGTGTGTGTGTGTATCCGTTTGCAATATGAACGTATTTAACAGTGTATGGATATGTGTGTGTGTGTGTATGTGTGTGTGTGTATCCGTTTGCAATATGAACGTATTTAACAGTGTATGGATGCCTGTGTGTGTGTGTGTGTGTGTGTGTGTGTATCCGTTTGCAATATGAACGTATTTAACAGTGTATGGATGCGTGTGTGTGTGTGTGTGTGTGTGTATCCGTTTGCAATATGAACGTATTTAACAGTGTATGGATGCGTGTGTAAAATCTATTTTTAATGTAAACGTATTTACCAGTGTAAGAATGCATGTATCCCTTTGTAATGCGAACGAATTTGGCAATGTATGAATGTACTGGCCAGTCTATGGATGCGTGCGTGCGTGTGTATGTGTGTATCTGTTTGTAGTGTAGACTTATTGGCCAGTGTATGAATGTATTGGCCAGTCTATGGATGCGCGCGTGTGTGTGTATGTTTGTAGTGCAGACTTATTGGCCAGTGTATTAATGTATTGGCCAGTTTATGGATGTGTGTGTGTGTGTGTGTGTGTGTGGTGTGTGTGTGTGTTTGTAGTGTAGACTTATTGGCCAGTGTATTAATGTCTTGGCCAGTCTATTGATGTGTGTGTGTATCTGTTTGTATTGTGGACTTATTAGCCAGTGTATGAATGTATTGGCCAGTCTATGGATGGGCGTGTGTATATATGTTTATGTGTTTCACTGTGTCAGTTTTACCTTAGAGCAGTTTTGCCAATTCATTTATGTACGTTGAGTAGCAGTCGGGCCAAGAACAATCCCAGACACGGTCATTGAAACTGAACACGACGTGATTTCGAACCAGATATGCTGGGATTGCGAGTCAAGCTTGCTCTCGATTTACACACCATACACCAATGTGTTGTGTGCTGTCCTTTGTGAGATGGCTATATATAGACAAGCGAACAGGTCACATGTGATCTTGTTTATGTTCAGTTCTGACTATTTGCCCCGGGATGCAAGTAAACCCCCAGCGAACCATCAAGAGGGAGGAACTATGTGTCAGACACTACGAAAGCAATAACAGGCTGGAGAATAAGAAGATCATGTGATATTTAACTTCTTTTTCTGATAACATGGTTAATGTTTGCAACGTAAAACGAGTTCAAGCGCTGAACTTCGACCTCTACATTAAACAAAGTTTATCACATCAAAACTGCCAACCCTCCCCAACATATGTATGCCTCATTATTCATATAGTCTGACCTGATATAATAACATAGAATACATAAGCATTCCGTGCAACTGGAGATTTAGGAGTTACATGTAAGCATAAAGGAAAAAAAGTAGGATAATTAGCAAAGTATAAGCGAAACCTACTCTACAGATAAAAATAAACTGTTAAATGCTGGAACTGGTCACAGCCAACTCTAGATCAAAAGTAGGCCATGAACTGGTCAAGAGCTTCTCCTATCTTGGAAATATAATAATGGCAAATACAAAAATGGTGGTGATGCAGCGAATAGGAGTGCCAAATCTATTTTCACCAGAATGAGTCATATATTGACATCTAAACAAGTAACTTGCCAGTCATCTGGGATATGTATAGTCACCTTTACTGTATGACACAGAACCGGGAACATTAAACAAGCGGAGGTATGAGGTGCCGCTTTTTAAATGGGATATAGAATAAAATGGCACATCTCATGGAAAGGAAAAAAAACGAATAAGGAAGTCCTGGGGAAATTAAGAGTGCAATAGTTAAGATGTTTTAATCACATCAAAAGTTATGCCAACTTGCTGAAAATAATACTGGAAGAAAAATTGAGGGCATTAGTGCCAGAGGTAAACGACGGTATAAGTGATATAATAACATCAAATGATAGACAGAGAGACACCTGCAAATTGCATCATGAATGCAAGAGGCAGATGACGTTGGAGATCCATTGCAGCAGACTTTCGAAGTGGAGATGACACTTGAATTAAACTGGACTAAGAAAACCACCTTATATTATTACAAGGCAATCTATGTTCAGGAATTACCAGTGTGTCAGAAATTGAGATGTACTAAAACACACATGGAAAAACAAAGCGAGATACACATGAAAAGAAAAGCAGCGGATGCACAAAGCAGATAATCTGATGTTTTAAGTGACTGATTTTGTTTTAAAGAACGAAAACATTAATGTTATGAAATGCTAATCTTGTCACAAGGAAGTGAATGTTGGACAATCAATGTTCAAACATGAGCTTTGGGAGTTACAGAGGTGCAGATTTATGCTGGATAATTTCCATTCAATACGTTGCTCTACTATGATGCGTTGCGTAGCTGTATGATCCGTGCATGATCTTCCATGGCGAAATCCTGCCTGTACCTCTCTGAGCTTTTTGCCTACATCAGTTTGTAATCTGTCCAAGACTATTCTGTTAAATAGCTTGCCTGGCACCGACACCAATGTAATCCCCCTGTAATTGCTGCAATCTGCCAGGTCTTCATTCTTAAGCAGTTTAATCAGAGGTCATTCGTTCCATTTTGTGGGCACTCTCTCCTCTTCCCATATATATTAAAATAATCCTTGCAATGTATCAGGGGCTTTATTTGTATCTGTCATTATGGCTTCTGCTGTTATTCCATCTGGCCCTGGCGCTTTTCCTTTCTTGAGTTTGGATATGGCCCTTTGAATTTCTATCTTATTTAGTGGGTTGTAGTCCAGGTTCAGAATAGTAGGATGTTTGGTGTTTCTTGTGGTGGAGGTCTGTTTGGACTTTCTTTGAAATACTCAACCCATCGTTTCTGTTGTACCTCCGATGATGTCAATATCTTACCTTCCCTATCTTTGATTGGTTTGTTTGTCTGTATATATCTTTTTGCCATTTTCTTTGTTAATGAGTAGAGATCTCTCATATTTCTTTTCTCTGCTGCCTCTTCTGCCTCCTGAGCCAGCTTGTCAATATATTCCCTTTTAGTTGTCCTTATACATGTCTTGACCTCTTTGTCTGTAACAATATAATTATTTTGTGTTTCTGCTTTGATGGCTCGGATTCGGCAATTGTTGAGTATAGCTTTCTTCTTTTTCCTTTCTTCTATGTAATGTCTCTGTTGTAATCCATTGTGTTGGGTTCTCTTGAATCCCACAGTTTCTTCACGCCTAATTCCACATCGCTTCAGCCTGTTCCCACATACTTTTAATGTCTATCACTTCGTCTTCAAATAGCTCTTATAGCACTTGGTAT
Organism: Ariolimax columbianus; assembly: GCA_036924085.1. Classification (NCBI taxonomy): domain Eukaryota; kingdom Metazoa; phylum Mollusca; class Gastropoda; order Stylommatophora; family Arionidae; genus Ariolimax; species Ariolimax columbianus. The sequence goes on from JAVGWX010000002.1 coordinate 90,430,439, forward strand.
ATGTTATTAAGTTTTAAGCTAAATTCTGTTTTCTTTTCCTAGTCTTGTAAGAGGTGTACATTATATCCTGTTCTCCTTTCGCCATGCACTGTGTAATGTTTTTAGTTTGAGCTGCAAAGTCCCCGTCAACATGGGATGATCTTATGCTACATCTGCGCCTCGCTGTACATCTTGTAGTGTACTTCTGAACGCTTGACTGACATAGATGTGATCAGGCTGATTTTCCGTCACATGGTCTGGCGATCTCCATATGGCCTTAAGTTTTTCTTGTGTTGAAACATGCTTCATCCTTTTATCGTTTTGTTTAGCGTACAAAGCTCTGCAAACATTTCTCAGTTTTCGTTTTCTGTCCAATTTCGTATCATCCCATAATCTATTCCTAACCTATGTTGTCTTTTACCATTTTAACATTGAAGACTCCCATTAAAATTAAGAGATCTTCCTTTTTCTGCGTGTCAAGGATCTCTTCCAACTTGTTGTAAAACTTTTGCTTCTTATCTTCATTCTCGTTAGTTGGGCCATAGCACTGAATGATGTTGATATTGGTGTGTTTGTTCCTTGTTCTAAAGTTTGAGCTCATGATTTTATTGGTAATAGCCGCCCCCACTCCCCCCACTTTATGAGCGCCCTCTGTGCTTCTCTGGAGATGATCAGTGTCACTCCCTCTGTCCTTCTCTGGAGATCATCAGTGTCACTCCCTCTGTGCTTCTCTGGAGATCATCAGTGTCACTCCCTCTGTGCCTCTCTGGAGATGATCAGTGTCACTCCGTCTGTGCCTTTCTGGAGATGATCAGTGTCACTCCCTCTGTGCTTCTCTGGAGATGATCAGTGTCACTCCCTCTGTGCCTCTCTGGAGATGATCAGTGTCACTCCCTCTGTGCCTCTCTGGAGATGATCAGTGTCACTCCCTCTGTGCCTCTCTGGAGATGATCAGTGACACTCCCGCTGTGCTTCTCTGGAGAGGATCAGTGTCACTCCCTCTGTATGTTGAACATCAATTCCCTCGTTTTTAGAATACATTATCATTTCCTCAGTTTCCGGTTTCATCTTTCGTGATTGGGTCCATCTTGTTTCGCACAGTCCTAGCACTTCTAATTTCTCATCTCTGTAGCTATATGTGTTATTCTCCATGCCTGATACATTGTTCTAACATTCCACGTCGCTATATTGGTTCACTTCGTGGTATTTAGAAGGACAGTCAGCCGTGGAGCTTCCTTGCGACTCTCATTCACCTGCGTCATTCTTCTCGCTTCCAATGACCATTCTTTTCCCAGGGCCATTTTTTGGCTTTGTTTTCACTGATTTTGTAACCAATTTAAAAAAATAAATTGGGGGGCCAGGACGGCCCTAATCTAACCTATTATACTCTAGGTGAGTTGTCCGTGTTTAGTCTATTCCCTCCTCCATGACCTATCCAACTTGGATGACCCTTCTGAAAGCTTTCACTTCCGCTGGCTTATCTCACGTGATTATTGAGACGCAAGCTCCTTCACCATTTCAAGGTAGCGGACTCGATTAGCTAAGGTTAAATTGATATTAGGAAATCTAGGTTACAATCGTACTGGTAACAAATGTTAAACAGGCGTCAGATACCAATACTATTGATAACTAAAGATTTACTCATAGACTTGTGCGCCCTGAAAAGGGCGTAAAGTGGTTGCAGTAGCTTTCCTCACATCCCAAGCCTGCTTATGAAGGTGGACCGAGGTTCTCCATGCTGTTGTGCTATGGTTGGTTTCATCTGCCTATCGCTCACTACTACTGGGATCACGTCGATCCCTCACCTTGTTAGCCTGGCTGCGATGGTAATAGTCCGCTTCTAGGAAAGGCTACGAGGAAGCCGAGGTGAGGGTCATAACCAGTATATTTTGTCTGACCATAACTAACATGTCTGATATGTATGTAGTGCCTGAGGAGACGTTAGTCTCCCTCCACTAACTGATATTATAAAATCTAGGTTACAATATTAAGGTTAAATTGATGTTATGAAATCTAGGTTACAATAATACTTTTAAGAAATGTTAAACAGACTTTAGGAAAAATAGAAAACTTATACTTGTAACAAATGTTACGCAGAAGTCATATCAATATTATTGGTAACTGGAAATGAACATTATATACTTCATAATAGCTGTCAATCGTTGTCGATGAGGACCGCCGACATCATCCTTGTCACATATTTCCCTGTTGGGTGTGGGTGCGCATGTAGCTGAACAGGCCAAGGCGAGCACAAAAACATCTGCTACATATCGGGCACACGAGGTTTGTAGAAGGGGATGGTGTTCCCGCTGCTCGGGATTTCCGCGTCTCGCGTCTGTTCTGGGCTTTCACAACACGGTCATCTTCACCGGCAGCTACACCCGATTTGACTGCGCTTCTCCAGTCAGATATGTTTTTCGCAAGACATTTCCAGGTGTCAATGTCTATCTGGCAACTTTTTAGTGAGTCCTTCAGACCGTCTTTAAAACGTTTCTTTGGGCGCCCTCTCTCGCACCATCCCTCTCTCAGCTCGCCGTAGAGAAGCTGCTTTGGGAGCCGCTCGTCTGACATACGGACGAGGTGTCCGGCCCATCCTAGTCGTGCTTTTTCTAGCAGTGCATGGATGCTGGGCATGTTAGCCCTCGAGAGAACCTCGATGTCAGTGACACGATCTTGCCATCGGATGTGGAATATTCGCCTCAGGCAACCTGTGTGGAAGTGGTTTAACCTCCTTGCATGTCCAGAGTATACAGTCCAGCTTTCGCAAGCGAATAGTAGGGTTGGAATGATGGTTGCACGGTAGACTTTGAGTTTGGTCTTGACGCTGATGCCACGACGTGCCCAGACCATTGAGCGCATTCTACCAAAGGATGTGCTGGCCTTTGCTATTCTGCTTGCCACCTCATCGTCTAGGCTGACAGATCTCGACAGCGTGCTGCCCAGATATGTGAATTTGTCTACGGCATTCAACGTCTGCCCGCTGACTGTAGTCTCTGGTTTTGTGTACGGCATGCCTGGTGCTGGTTGGTACATGACCTCTGTTTTTTTGGCATTTATGGTCAGGCCAAAATTTTCGCATGCGGATTATGTCGCCAGCCACTTTGAGTAACTTGCCATCTGTGCGGTACTTTATGGGTATTCCAAGCTCCAGTGATCTGAAAGCGTCTGTCATCGTGGCCGCGAACATCATGCTGAACAAAGTCGGGGCGAGTACACATCCTTGTTTTACTCCGTTTGATACTAGAAACGTTTTAGAGATTGCACCGCTGTCCAGTACACGAGCACACATGCCTTCGTGTACCTGTTTCACCATTGTTATGAGCTTGTTGGGGCAGCCAAACTTATACACGTGCTGTATCGTGACCCAGATAACGAAGCATGAACACTGAAACGAAGGAGGTCATCCTGACCCCGTCAAACATACGGTACTTCAGAAAGGAGCTCATCGCGCTTCGATCAGCACACTGCGTCCCTTCAAACTCAGATCTACATCTGTTGCGTGTGCTGAAAATACACTTAACCGAGGAGGCATCGGAACTCACAAGTATACAATCAAGGCGGAAGACCAGAGGAACGAGAGGTGGAAGAAGAATACACAAACAAATGCACTCAGAAACAGATACCTTAAAGCTTCACCCCAGCGATAAAAGAGAAGGGAAGGGCTACCGAGATAATGAGGTACACGCTGACACCATACTGTCTGCATCCGAACCCTTCACTAGAAGTCTTGACAATGTCTTGCCTCTAGAACATGTTGAGTCCGGACGAGAGAGTGAGGAAGATCCTGCGCACATCTCCCTCACTATAAACACATTGCCCAACTCACGACATCACCCTACAGATCACACACTGACTAGCAGCTCGCAACTGGCAGGGCCCCCAAACTACAGCGGCGGAACAGGCAGAAAACGATCACGAAAACTACCCATCACGCTTGCAACATGGAATGTCCGCACGCTACTGGACAACACCAAAGCAAACAGACCCGAACGACGGACAGCACTGATCGCCAGGGAACTGGCTAGATACAACATCTGCATAGCTGCCCTGAGCGAGACACGACTGGCAGAGGAAGGGCAGATCACAGAAGAAGGCGCTGGTTATACTTTCTTCTGGAGCGGCCGCAGCACGCTAGCAACATAGCTAGCTAGCTATGGGCTATGGTAGCATCTTTGGTCTCATAATCACAACTAGGAAAACTGAGGTACTCTTCCAGCCTACTCCTGTGAGGCCGTACAGCGGACCAAAACATTACCATAGAAAACGTCTCCAGGCAGACGATAGCTTCACCTTGCTAGGCAGCACCCCAACCGGAGAAGTTAATATCGACAAACTGTTATTGTCTGCAAAACATGGACAGTTTAAAGCAGGAATGTCAGACAGATAAATGGTTGTAGTTTTATCTGTCTGACCAGGCTGCTCAGTATTGGGTGACAGGATGATCTGCCTAACTCTGAAATTCTTAGCAAAGCAGACAAGTTGATCTGTCATTCGCTACTGCAAAAATCCCAGTTAAGTTGACGGTACAAGAAAGTGATAGTCAAACTGTATACATCATTAATTAGATCTAGATTGGAGTAATGTGTACAGGTGGGGAGTCATCGTAGAGGAGATGTAAAAATGCTGGAAAGGATACAAAGAAGAGCAACAAAATTAACTTAACTTAACGTTTTTATACTAGTTTAGAAGACTCATGAGAGTCTGTAAACAACCAGTTACATTTGTATTACCATGCTCTAAAAGCTATGCGTATCCATTATATTCTTAAATGCATTTATTGTCTCTGCCTCTACTACACCCTGGGGCAATGCATTCCAAGCATTCATCACTCTCTGACTAAAAAAGTATTTCCTAATATCCAATCTGGACCTTTCATTAGTTCATTTGTATATGTACCCTCTTGTTCTCGTTGGTGATTGTATTTTGAAAAACTTAATTTAACCTTTCCTGTGATTATCTTATAAACCTGTATTAAGTCACATTGAATTCTTCTCCTTTCTAGACACAGTGGGACGGTTTTTCGGTCTTTCAGACCAGTTTTGCCGTCTCACAGACCAGTCTCAAATTTTAACGAAATCCGAGATCAATATATTCACCTCTGCTTTAGATGAAACACTCCTACATAGTTTTGCCAATCATTGATCCTATATCAATTTCCAAATCGTTTATATATATATCAAGAACAATATTGGTTCCAAAACCGAGCCTTGTGGCACTCCACTTTTTACTTCACACCAATCCGAATACTCCCTATTTATGCCCACTCTCTGCCCCTTTCCCGTTAACCAATTTTCAACCCATTCGGCAACCTCCCCACCTATTCCATGTGAGTTTACCCTTATAAATAATCTTCAATGAGGTACTCTATCAAAAACCTTTGCAAAATCTAGATAAATAACATCCACTGGTTCCCCCTTATCTATCATTTTAATAACCTCCTCCATGAATTCCAATAGATTTGTTAAGCACGATCTCCTTCTAGTAAACCCATGCTGACTATGCCAATTGATAGTGGGATTCCAGAATTACAGTTGTGAGGAAAGACAGAAAAACCAGCCTAAAGTGTCTAGAGAAGTGAAGAATTTGAGATGATTTAATACAGGTTTATAAGATAATAAAGAAAAAGGATACATTTGATTAACAAGTTTTTCAAAATGCAACCACTTACAAGAACAAGAGGGCATAGCTACAAATTAACTAAAGAAAGGTCCTAATTAGATATTAGGAAATATTTTTTAGTCAGAGAGATGTGAATACTTGGAATGCATCGCCACTGGAAGTAGTGGAGGTAGGGACAATTAATGCATTTAAGAATAGATTGGATTTGCATAGTTTTTAGAGCAAGGTGATGTAAATGAAACTGGTTGCATACAGACTCTGCAAAGTCTTCTAAACCAGTATAAAGACGTTAAGTTAAGTTAAGTTTGTATGCCTGATGAGTGTCTTCCAAAGCAGCTGCTATACGGTGAGCTCAGAACAGGCAACCATTTGTCAGAGGGATATAAGAAACACTAAAAACTTTTTAAAAATGTTAATGAAAAGCTTTAACATTGATGTCAGATTGTGGGAGATGCTTGCACAGATCCGTTCCACTTGGCACACTAGCATCCAGGAGCAAAACACCATTGTTGAGGCTCAGAGAAAAGGAGCCTTTCAAAGAATAAACAGAATGTATGGCAACACTACAGTCCACTCCTTACATGTCTGTCCAAAGTGCAAGAGAGTCTGGCATACCAGCATTGAACTTTACAGTCATATGAGATCACATCTCCCAGCTTTAGCCTGCAGTATTGTCTCACAACACAATGTTTGTCGTTATGTGCTTCTTTTTTATAAAAATCTGTGACCTCTATGTATCCTTAGACCCAATTTTTTTGGGTTGCCAATTTTGGAAACTTATTTTAATGTGTATCTGGTTATGGCTGTGAGACAGTAGATCTAAGTCCAAATCAAATCGTTTTGTCTACTTTTGTAGGTTGATGTTGTGTTCTCTACCGAGTGGGTCGTTGGGGTGTGTGTGTTTGACAAGGACAAGAATAGCTCCACTGCCCCACAGAGAGCCTGTCATAAAAGGCGACTAACTGTGTGACAAGGCATAACACCGGCCATGGTTAGGTGGTTTGTTTAGAGCAGCATAGGTGGCGCCTAACAGGCTGCATGTCTACTTTCCTCTAGTGCTTGAGTCTATTAAGATAGACCCACACATCGGATAACAACCCTCCGCGGCACCTGTTTCAATGTAGCAAGAGTAATAAGCTGCTCGAGCCTAGCCCGCTGAGCAGAAAATCCTCAAGGTGGCTACATCAAGCGTATACTAGAACTTCAATCTGCACAGGGACATCTGCCCCAGTAGAAGTACAACTAAGAAGAACTAAGATGTTGTGTTCTTCATAACTCATTTTATATTCTGAAATCAATTAAAATAATACTGAACATACATACTTATTTGCAGGTAATTAATCATTCCATCCTGCTTTCACGAAATGACTATCGAGGATCAGTCTAGTCACAAGCAGGCTTCGGATCGTTTGTCAGACCATGAAAGCACTGATCAAAATTCAGATGATGGTCTTCTTTTAAGCCACGAAAGCTGTGAAAATAGCAGAAATGCTATCCCTGATGAAGAACATCACATTTCTGGAGCAGTGAGTACCTTCTTGACTTTTTCTGTGTATTGTTGCAGCCATGAAGCGTTGTCGTAAGGGACTCCTTTAAGTGTGATGTTGGGGCTGTTAATATGTCCTTTTTGTAGTAGGATTAATAGTTTGTCTATCCCTCTGTCGCTTGATCTTCTTCACACTCTACATGTTTCATGTTATTAAAGCCTTTAATGTAACACACCCCACTGTTTGCCCTGGCCGTTATTCTAACTTAGAACATTCTCACACTCATCCACATCATCATGACCACACACTGCAAATAATATAGCACACAGCAGATGGCATATTTATTACATAATATTCATATCATAAAAATGAGTAGTGGAATTACAAACACAATTCCATACATATCATCTTAACTAATTATTCCTATATTATATATAAGTTAATACAAATATTAACTAAAGCGGAAATTTTAAGCATAAGCTATTGATGGAATTCCCAACTATCTAAACCCAGTTCTATTGCCTTGTAATTACATCACACACACCTCGCCTTAACTGCGTCCTGAACACACCTTATCAAATACTCTTCCTCACTCAAATCCCTTCAGGCGGGCGATCTGGACATACCTCGTTCACATTGTGTCCTGCTTACAACACAACGTTCAGATTATCACTTAATACAAAACTCACACACCTACTTGAGCGATCCTTTTCTATCACTAACATTCGTGCAACAGTCTATCAATCACTCCTCTGTCTAAGTCGATGAGCTAAATATACTATCTAAATTCAGTCTCTCTCTCTTTCACTCTCATCTCTCTATCCAGCCTCCTCTCCATCCAGCCTCCTGAGCTAAACTTTGTCTCTAGTTAAATACACTCAAGCAAAGTCAGAGCTTGACCAATGGATCTCAGGGGATGGCTATATTCAGTCTTATTGGAATGAAACACTTTGCACACCTGTCACTCATTCTCTCGCAGCAAGCCCCGCTGCCAATCCGTCTGTCAATCATTCTCTCCCTACCCAAATCGGAAGACCAGTGGTCAGTTTCTACCTGTCCACATTCCTTGCCACAACTCTGTTCTCCTTTGTTAAGACGGTGAGTGACCTTGACACTCATTCAGGTACCTTTGTTATCAGCAACCACATCACCCCTGTCCTAAACTCTCTGCTCCGGCTGGAACTGTTACATTAATTTAACTGAATGTCTTTATACTGGTATAGAAGACTCTGCAGGATCTGAATGCAACCAGTTTTTTTTACATATCCTTGGTCTAAAAACTATGTGCATCCTTCATTTTTTTTCTTGAAAGCATTAATTTACCCTGTCTCTACTATTTCTTGTGGCAATATATTCCTAGCATTCACCACTCTCTGACTAAAAAGATATTTCCTAATATCTAATCTGGACCTTTCTTTAATTAATTTGTAGCTGTTGCTCTCATTTGGCCAAGAATTTTTCCAACAAAACATTTGGACTTAATCTATCCATAATATAAGGATTCCAGGATATATTTGTTTGCAATATCATTTTGTTGTCAATAGTTTTTAATGCAAGTGATGTTGCCAGTCCCATCAAAACCTTCTTTGGCTGCTTGTTCGACCTCCCAGAAAGAGAACCACAGGGATTTTGAGGCAAACCATTTGAGAGAATCTGATATGCTCCAGGACAATGGAGATTTTAATCGCTTAACTTTAATCCATGTGGTTCACTTTGCAACATAAGGCTACACTTGATTATATTCCTTGTTTCCTATTTTGAACCGTCTTCTTGAGTCTTGCATTTGACTCAACATCTGCAATTCTCATCCTCAATGGTCCATTACCAGATATCATTTGACAACCTCACTTGTATGGATAGGAGACTAACGTCTGGTCAGGTAAAATATACGGACTGGACAAAGTTAGTGTCAGGAAAAACATACTAACTGGACAAAGCTAGTGTCAGGCAAAACATACTGACTGGACAAAGTTAGTCAGGGTCAGGCAGAACATACTGATTGGACAAAGTTAGTGTCAGGCAAAACATACTGATTGGACAAAGTTAGTGTCAGGCAAAACATACTGACTTGACAAAGTTAGTCAGGGTCAGGCAGAACATACTGATTAGACAAAGTTAGTGTCAGGCAAAACATACTGACTGGATAAAGTTAGTCAGGGTCAGGCAAAACATACTGATTGGACAAAGTTAGTGTCAGGCAAAACATACTGACCGGACAAAGTTAGTGTCAGGCAAAACATACTGACTGGACAAAGTTAGTCAGGGTCAGGCAGAACATACTGATTGGACAAAGTTAGTGTCAGGCAAAACATACTGACTTGACAAAGTTAGTGTCAGTCAAAACATACTGACTGGACAAAGTTAGTGTCAGGCAAAACATACTGACTGGATAAAGTTAGTGTCAGGCAAAACATACTGATTGGACAAAGTTAGTGTCAGGCAAAACATACTGACTGGACAAAGTTAGTGTCAGGCAAAACATACTGACTGGACAAAGTTAGTGTCAGACAAAACATACTGACTGGACAAAGTTAGTGTCAGGCAAAACATACTGACTGGACAAAGTTAGTGTCAGGCAAAACATACTGATTGGACAAAGTTAGTGTCAGGCAAAACATACTGATTGGACAAAGTTAGTGTCAGACAAAACATACTGACTGGACAAAGTTAGTGTCAGACAAAACATACTGACTGGACAAAGTTAGTGTCAGGCAAAACATACTGACTGGACAAAGTTAGTGTCAGGCAAAACATACTGATTGGACAAAGTTAGTGTCAGGCAAAACATACTGATTGGACAAAGTTAGTGTCAGGCAAAACATACTAATTGGACAAAGTTAGTGTCAGGCAAAACATACTAATTGGACAAAGTTAGTGTCAGGCAAAACATACTGATTGGACAAAGTTAGTGTCAGGCAAAACATACTGATTGGACAAAGTTAGGGTCCGGCAAAACATACTGATTGGACAATCTTAGTCAGGGTCAGGCAGAACATACTGATTGGACAATGTTAGTGTCAGACAAAACATACTGATTGGACAAAGTTAGTGTCAGGCAAAACATACTGATTGGACAAAGTTAGGGTCCGGCAAAACATACTGATTGGACAATCTTAGTCAGGGTCAGGCAGAACATACTGATTGGACAATGTTAGTATCAGGCAAACAAACTGAATGGACAATATTAGTGTCAGGAGAAATATACTGACCAAGAGCAATCCATGCCTTTAAACTGTTCAATATTTTCTATCTTTGCCTCCCTCTGTCTCTCTTGCCAGTGATTCTGCAAGTTGTCACTGTGTGTTCCAACTTGTCTCTTCTCATGACATGGCCGAAAAAGGATGACAGATTTGTCCTGATTTTTGCCATACTCTGTCTTTGTGTCTGTGCTTCCTCAAGAACCCCGTTGTTCAATTTCCTTACAGTCTTTTGAACTTTCAACATTCTTCTATAAAACCACATTTCTGCTGCCGATAATGATACCTGCTGAGTGTACTGGTTTTATGTAGCATCCAAGAACTCTCTTCTTTAATTCAGTAATAGGCTTTTGTTGCACAAGATTCCTCTCATGCACTGGAAGACTGATTTTACTTTGGCTATTGTGTTCGCAACAATTGTTTTTACTATTTTTATATATTTTATATTATTATTATACCTGGAATACTTGGAATCCTGTTATTCAAACAGGCATGTTAATGTCTGTTGCAAAGTAGCCTACTGTATGTAATAGGAATCTTAAAATAATTTGGGTATATTTTTAACTAGAATTTTTGAATTTTGTCCGGGCAGTGGTTGTTAAGCCTGCTCTTTTCGATTTCTAACTGCTAAGGGGATTTTAAAATGCTTGCCACTGAACACAGGAGTCCGATCTCACTACCCAGAGATCAGGGGAATTTTTACCAGAAGATCCATGTGAAAAAGTCCCGGTCTCCACCGTGATTCGAACTCGCGACCTCCAACACCAGAGACAGACACCTTACCTCGAGACCACTGATTATTATTATTAATATGTTCTTTTTTATTATAATACGGGCACTCAAACTCTACAACAATATGGTGGAGACATGAGAGAGAAGAAGAAGATTGTCCTATAATATATTTGTACAATTGCATCATAATATTTGTGAATCAGAGTGGTAGACTTGTTGCTTCTTATAGCAAATGTACCAGGTTCGGCCCCCACAGTCGACACACTCCAGTTGACCTAGCTGTATGAATGGAAAAGCACTGAGGCAGGGAATTGGTCACCCCCACCTCATAAATAAGATATGGAATCATACATTGAAGACTCTTAACACTTCATCCCTAACATCAGTGCTTGCTATAGGACTGCCTCCAGCTTATCATTTGATAGTTACTGTGTTGAGATCATAATCTTTTAAAAATGTCTTTCATTCTTTGCTTTCCTTCCAATTAACATCAATACCAGACCCAAGGTAATGATTGTGCCATTATAGTTGAGACAAAAAATGGAGTTATAAAAAGTCTAGAGGATCTAACTGCTGAAAAGGATCAAGAAAAGAAGACATCCACAGATGATAGTAATGACTTGCCCATAGCCCCGGATGGTGGATATGGGTGGGTCATCTGCAGTGCTGTGTTTATGAACCACATGATATATGGTAAGTGTTGCGGCTCATGATAGTTCCTTGGCTATGTTAAAGTGAAGTATTTTATATTTCAGTTTGTTCAGTGATTTGTCAGATTAATTGGTATCCACGGGTACTTGAACATTGTGATTCACCCAAGTAATTAGGCATTGTAATGGACCTCACATTATCATGCAAGGCACATTGCAATGTGTCAAATAATCAGTGCAAGAAATAATATAATTCAGAAGTAGACAACACTACTGGGGGGGAGGGGGGGGGGGGGGGGGGGGGAAACATTGCCAATGATGTTTTGCTCATCAGCCCTTGCACTAAGTCTCTCAGCGGCAGAGTATGCGGCACCAGTATGGAATGCAAGTACACACAGGAAACAGGTTGATGTGGCAGTAAATGCAACAGGATGCCTTAAACCGGCACCAACGGAAAACGTCTATGCAATTGCTGGTATCGCACCTCTGGGTATTAGAAGACATGTCGCATCTGAAGTTGAGAGACAAAAGCAGTTCTGCGACCAGAGACACCCTTTTTCTGGATATAGGGACTACACCAGAAAGAATACGACTGAAATCAAGGAAAAGTTTTCTGCGGACTGCACAGCCCTCAGAACAGAGCCCCCGAGAGAAACTGCATAGAAAGAATGGTGAAGGTTTGATGGAGATCAAAGAAGAACCTGCACCAGAACATGATTTGCAATATACTACGTGGAGTTCTCTGAACAGGTGTGTGTCCAGATGTGGGTCTAGCTTGAAAAAGTGCGGATTTGCAAAATTGAATATTGAAATGTGAGGCCGACCAGTACCCAGAACACCTAATTATATATCCTAGGATACAGGAATCCTGTGGAGGACCTGATGGTGGTAAATGAAAGATCACTGACAGTGGCTGGTTTTTGGGGCGAAGACTATGTGAGACTGCCGGACATGGAGAGTAAGTGAGTAGTGATTTTTCATCCTGAGATGATCACAAGGTTCCTTACTGGGAAGGAAAGAATTGCCCCCCCCCCCCCCCAATGCTCCTCCATGCTTGCCTTAAAAGGAATCTAAAGAGAGACATGCATGATACTAGCAACATCATCATGTAAAGCAAATTGCTACAGAAACAACCACTTCAGTCGCTCACAAAATATTTTACTGCTGGCTGCCTAAATGAGACAACTTGTAGTGGTGGTACTATGCTCCAGCAGAAGTGAAAAAGGGACAAGAAGAAAAATAAGTGTATTTTTCTCAATATAAAAATGTATGAGGAGCGTGTGGCCAAATGGTTTTGATGTCTGTTCACTGACAAGGAGGGCAGGGGATCAAATCTACAGTACGGCATATGTTGTTTTTTTCTGTTTGGGGTGAAATAAAAAACATTTCTAGCAAACAACGCGTGGTGACAGCAGTGGTAAAGTTCCCTATAGTCCTGTGGCAAAAATCCCATAGACTATTCTAGCAAGGCAAAGAAAAATATTTTTACTTATTTATTTATAAATTTTTTTAGAACGGAAAGTAATCAGGGTCAAGTGCAAGATACTGATCAAGAACCACCTTATTTCATTGTTCATGTTTTTCAAAACAGCCTGTGCCACAGCAGTCTGGCCAATGAGGTAGGGATCAACACTGTAATTTCCATTGTGGTTATCTTACTGAGGATCTTCACATTGCACTAGTCAGAAAGACAGTGACCCACTTCACCAGTATCCCTTGGAATTAAGAAGACCCACTCTAACTCGCTACTAAAGGAACATCACTAGTTAACCTAGCATGAGGAACCATCACGAGTTAACTCAACTCAGCATGAGGAACCACCACGAGTTAACTCAACTCAGCATGAGGAACCACCACCAGTTAACTCAACTCAGTATGATGAACCATCACGAATTCACTCAACTCAGCATGAGGATCCATCACGAGTTAACTCAGCATGAGGATCCACCACGAGTTAACTCAGCTCAGTATGAGGATCCACCACGAGTTAACTTAACTCAGTATGAGTAACGATCGCGAGTTAACTCAACTCAGTATGAGGAACCATCACGAGTTAACTCAACTCAGTATGAGGAACCATCACGAGTTAACTCAACTCAGCATGAGGAACCATCACGAGTTAACTCAACTCAGCATGAGGAACCATCACGAATTAACTCAACTCAGCATGAGGATCCATCACGAGTTAACTCAACTCAGCATGAGGATCCATCACGACAGTATTCTGAGCCAAGCATCGCACCTCATCCAGGATATTTTGCTGAAATACATCATTCAACACTCTCCCTACATCCCAGGCATGGCTCGCTGTGACTTTTGGCTCGTTCCAAGACTCGAGGTGCCACTCAAAATGATGAGATTTCATACCATAGAAGAAATCAAGGCAACAGCATCGAAGCTCCTGACAAAGAATTCCCAAAACGACTTCCGTAAATGCTTCTAGCAGGGGGAGCACCACTGGGAAAAGTGTGCAAACTCAGAAGGCACCTATTTCAAATAAGATTATGTTTTGAATGAAATAGGCAAGTTTTTTTTTTCAGATCATTCGATCAGCCCTCGTATGTATAGCTTGGACTGCTAGGAAATCAAGTGATGACATGTTACAAGATGGCAATGATAGAAGATAGCAATGTTACAAGATGACAATGTTACAAAATGGAAATGTTACAAGATAGCAGTGTTACAAAAAGATGAAAATTTTACAAAATAGGAGTGTTACAAGAGGGCAATGGTACAAGATGGCAGTGTTACAAGATTTACAAGATGACAATGTTGCGAGATGGCTATGTTACAAGATGGCAATATCACAGGATGGCAATGTTACACAATGGCAATGCTAAAACATGGCACTGTTACAAGACGTCAGAGCTACAAGATAGCAATTTTACAAGATGGCAATGTTACAAGACGTCAGAGTTACAAAATGGCAATGTTACAAGGTGGCAATGTTACAAGGTGGCAATGTTACAATATGCCAATGTTACAAGACGTCAGAGTTTCAAGATGGCAATGTTACAGGACGTCAGAGTTACAAAATGGCAATGTTACAAGACGTCAGAGTTACAAGATGGCAATGTTACAAGATGGCAATGTTACAAGATGCCAATGTTTCAAGACGTCAATGTTACAGGATGTCAGAGTTACAAGACGTCAGAGTTACAAGACGTCAGAGTTACAAGACGTCAGAGTTACAAGACGTCAGAGTTACAAGACGTCAGAGTTACAAGACGTCAGAATTACAAGACGGCAATGTTACAAGACGGCAATGTTACAAAACGGCAATGTTACAGGATGACAATGTTACTTGATGGCAATGTTACAAGATGGCAATCTCATAGGATGGCAATGTTACACAATGGCAATGCTAAAACATGGCCCTGTTACAAGACGTCAGAGCTGCAAGATAGCAATGTTACAAGATGGCAATGTTACAAGACGTCAGAGTTACAAGATGGCAATGTTACAAGAGGTCAGAGTTACAAAATGGCAATGTTACAAGGTGGCAATGTTACAAGATGTCAGAGTTACAAGATGGCAATGTTACAAGACGTCAGAGTTTCAAGATGGCAATGTTACAGGACGTCAGAGTTACAAAATGGCAATGTTACAAGATGTCAGAGTTACAAGATGGCAATGTTACAAGACGGCAATGTTACAAGATGGCAATGTTACAAGATAGCATTGCTAAAAGATCACTGCTAATTTAAAAAACATTCAGACGGACATAGTTCATTGGACATGTGCTCAAGAGACAAGGTCTGGAAGACATCGTTACAACTGGAAAGATCGAGGAATAAATTCAGGGCATTTCAAAATAATTTGAACTGCAAATGGTGAAATATTCTTTAAACATGCTAACTACATGGCCTATTCCACAGTTGGAAAATTGCTTGGCTTGGCTTCATTCATTTTCAATCTCCCGCTACCAAACCCTGACATGGGCCTAAGTAGCAGAATGTAGTCCAGACAACGGAATGCGTTGTGTCGTAGTTTACAGCTTGACTGTGATATTTGCACCTTCCAGTCCAACACATATGACTTCAGCAAGCATTTTTTGAGTACCGGGTTAGCATTCCCTCTTCGATCCCTTCTCCTTAGTCAGTCTGCTCTATTACAGCCTGTTATCCAGGATCACTGCGTGGAGGTGTAGAAGGGTTTTGGCAGCTCTGGTGCGCTGGCGCTGATGCTAGCAGTCAGCTATGAATCGCTGACCGCTGCAGCTCATGCACAGCTGAGCATCTTAATCCCCAGCTGGAATATGACAGTGCCGACTTTATTTTGCAGCTTGATGGAGCCCCTTGCCACTACCATCATAATCTAAGGAACGTCCCTCATGAGAGACTGTCACATCGATGGATAGGGTGTGTAAGTAATAGTGATCAACAACTTCTACGCTGGCCACCAAGGTCACCGGACCTCACACCATGTGACTTTTTTATGGGGATATGTTAAAGAAATTGTCTAAAAACCACCACCTCCTCAAGATGTGAGTGAACTGCAAGATTAATTACTGCTGCAACGCAAACCATCAATGAAAACCTGCAACGGGTCTGGAAGGAGTTAGATAACCACGTTGACCTTTGTAGAGTAATAAAAGACACTCACACTGAATATTTGTGATGTAACTTTGAGAAAACTATTTGGATAACAATTGAAATTGGAAAGCTACATTAAATATGTGTGAAATATCTTAATTTGACAATTTATGAATAAAATACAGCAAGTTGAAATCGTTCAAATAATTTTGAAATGTCTTGAACAAATTAAGTGAAGCTGTATCTGGTACGTACTGGAAGTCAAAAGTCAATATAAACAAACGGATATAGCCCCAGTCATCGCACTGAAATACAAACAAAATTAAATCCATGTTAATTACCACAGAACCTACAGAAGTGACAAAAACAGACCCCTAAAAACAGAAATAGTATGTATTTGTGAGTATACTTATTCTTGTGTTTCCATTTCTTGCTTGACCTTCTATGCCCTAAGTAGCATACCGTGATTCACACATTCTTTACCATGTTCTAGTTAACATGGCTGCCTCTTTGTGTATTATGTACATATTGATTTGTTCATTTTGTGATTTGTTAGGTGTTTTTGTCTGTTGTTCGCTTCTGAAAAAGACTTTGTAGCTGTAATATAGGTTTCATTCTTGTTTCAGTCTCTGCCTGAAAACTGAGCCATATACAAGATGTGTTTCTATAAACAAAAGATTGAAGGCAAAAGAGATAGATAAAGACAGACAAAGAAAAGGGATCTAAAATAGAATGACATACTGAATGGAAAAATAAATAGCATTAAAAGTGCTAAAAAAAACAGCTGTTGTGCAAGGAGTTGGATTACCAACACTACTTAGCATGAAGAGGAATTACATTACTCTCAATTCCAGAAAAAATTTTTAGCAAAATTATTATAGGGCCTAATGATAATTAAAGATCAAATAGATGAAAGTATTCTCGCAAAGCAGGCAGAGTTTTATAAAAGAAAGAGGAACTAGTGAGCACATATTCACTCTCCGCAACATCTTATCTTAAAACAATGCAGTGAGAGGCAGAGAGACATAAATATCAACTTTGTGAATTCTGAAAAAGCATTCTATAGTGTACAAAGATACAGCTTGTGGAAAATACTGAAGGCGTTAGGACATACCACAGAAGATTGTTAATGTCATAGCTCTTTTCTATGCCGACATTTCCTACAGCATGAAGAACTTTGACAGAACATTCTCAGTCAAGTCTGGCATAAAACAGGAAGTGTCATGCCATCCTTCTGATTCATCCTTGAAATTGACTGGCAGCTAAAGAACACTATTGAGGATGATCAGAGAGGTATTAGATGGACATCTTTCACCATGTTAGAAGACCTAGCTTTTGCAGATGTCATTGGCTCACAAACATGAGTATAACCAGGATAAGAGCACCAAGTTAGAAAAAATTGCAAAACAAGTCGGCTTGAAGATTAACACAAACAAAACTCAAATAATGACCAATAGTGCAAACCAACAAAGAAACTCATTTAATGACCAATAGTGCAAACCAACAAAGAAACTCATTTAATGACCAATAGTGCAAACCAACAAAAAACTAAAATAATCAGTGTCTCTAGGAAACCAAATGTTAGAAGATATAGAAGTTTGCTTATCTTGGAAGTGAGGTATCATGTATGATATCAAGAGGGAATCAAATCCTCCTTAAGAAACTGTACACTGGAAGAGTGAGACCAGTTCTCGAGTATGGCATTACGGCATGGATAGCAGCAGTAAAGGCAAACTTAAAATTAGCAAACTTCAAAACCAAGCCATGAGAGTTATAACAGGAGGCATGAAGTCAACGCCAATTGTAGAACTTGAAAAGATTACAAATCTGCAATCCATGACCGACAGAAGAGACGGCAGAGCCCAGCAGCAAGCCGAGAAACTCAGAAGACTGACAGACCATCCATTGCATCAAGAGACTAAATAGATTTGGAAATGGGAAACTAAAGCGGAGAAACTTTGCAGAAATAGCCAAAGCAAAGATAAGCGAAGACCCTATGAATACATTAACAACACCAAAGCCTATCCCTACTGTACGCAAACCTACCTGTAAGCAGCATATCATTCCGGAGGTGGTAGAAAATATACCAGGTATTGGAAACAAGAACAGCCAGACTGAAAAAGAAAGAAGAGACATAACCCTGAGGTACATAACGAAAAACTACCCAAGCATGGACTGGACCAATGTATACACCGACGGTTCTGTAACAAACACAACACAGAACGGAGGGGCAGGGATATTCCTGAGCCTACCAAATGGTAGAAAAATAACACTGTCAGTGGCAACTGGAAAATACTCAAGCAATTTCAGAGCGAAGGCAAAGCCACTGAGGGCTGCAGTAGAAGCAATGCTGACAGGCAAAAGAAATGAAAGCCAGATAGTCCTGTTTACAGATGCCCTGGCCGTAGTCACAGCACTAAAAAGCCAGAAAAATACTGAACTTAATGATTTAAGAGCAGTACTCTGTCAACTATGCCAGCAGTCCGCACCAAAAAGAGTAGTGGTACAGTGGGTTCCATCCCACTGTAACATCCAAGGCAACGAGGAGGCAGACAGACTGGCAAAAGAAGGTGCAATACTACCACAACCGGATTCTAGTGTGACCTATGAAGAGTCCAAAAGGCTTATTAGAGCCAGATACATGGCCAAATGGGAAACAGAACATACTGGCTACACAAAAAATGATGCCTATTACCAGTTGAACAGAAGAGAGTAGGTCGTGGTCTTCAGACTCCGCACAGGTCACAACAGACTGAGGTACCACCTATTCAATAAACTGAAAATAGGTGGCACTGACGAATGCACTTGTGGTACCAGGAAAATGACCGCTGAACATCTGCTGAAAACTGCACGACATACGAGGACCAGAGAAAGCACATGTGGCCATCACCAGTGGCAACACTAGACAAGCTCTATGGCAGTGTCGACAGCCTCAGGATGACCGCTGCTTTTTTCGAAAAAATACAGGTTGACGTTTGACAGCGTACGAAGAAGAAGAAGAAATAATCCTCCTTAAACAAGACCAGGACTGCCTTTGCCATGATGAAACCAATTTGGAGATCCAGTATATATAGCAGAAAAACTAAACAGGCTATATAATTGTAGTGTCTTACTAGTTCTTCTAATATGGGTCGGAATGCTGGAGGATGATGACGAGGGAAACCTGTAGATTTAAAAACCTTTCACCATACATGCTATCGCAGAATTATTTGTGTTTTGGCTAGACAAAATATCAAATGATAAACTCTTACAGGACACAAAACAAGAAGATATGAATAGCATTGTAAGAGACAGAAGATGTAGATGTCTGGGGCATGTTATGAGAAAGTCCAGACATGCCGACAAAAACAGCACTTACAGGGACACAGGAGGGTGAGAAATAGAAAGGTAGAACTGCTGAAGACAGATGTATCGGACTGAAAGGTGCAAATATCGCAATCAAGCTGTAAACTAGCAACACAATGCATTCCGTTCTCCGGACGACATCCTGCTACTTGCAAAGCCCTGTTCAGGGATTCGTAGTGGGAGATTGAGAACGAACACAGAAGAAGAAGAAGAAGAAAGGTAGACAACTAACAACTTGGAAACACATGATGGAGGATGAGCCATGTTCATCTCTGACATGGTTGCCTAAGACAGAAAGGCTTGGAAAGTTTTTGTGGAAACCTCGTGTCACTGATCATAAAGAGAATTAGACTACTTAGAATAGCACTGAATGATGATGACATCTCATGACAAAAAGGGAAAAGCTCTGACATTTGTGACATTGTCCCTGTTTGTATTTACTAGGAGGCCTAGGGCGATGTGAGGGCTTGTTCTTTCTTCAGTTCCAGTCAAAGTTTGGTACTTCAGCCCAGCTGACAGCATGGCCTGCAGCGTTGATGTCGACCTTGAACCTGTTTATGGGTTAGTGCTGTTCCTGACCGTAAAGATAGTGAATGATAGAATGTACCACTTTTTATTTTTTTCTTCGAATGCTGAAGATGGGGAATGATAGAGTATACCACTAGTTTCTGACCCTAAAGATAGTGAATGATAGAATATACCAGTGTTTTATATTTTTTTTTATGCTTAAGTAATTGATTGAGTGTAAGATAATGAATGATAGAGTGTACCACTTTTATACATTTGTTTTTCTACCAAAAGATAGTGAATGATGTTTTTGTTGTTGTTATCCCATAGCTGCTGAGCAAACCTGCTCTTGGCAGCCCAATGCCATTCTTATATAGATACAGGTCTTCTTCGATTGTTTCACGGCTCTGTACAGTGTGTTGGCAATTGTCGACAGTGCTTGTAAGAATCTTTTCCTTGTGTCCACAAGCGCTTTGCACTCAATGAGTAGGTGTCGAACTGTTTCATCAAGATGATAGCAATGTCTGCACAAGAGCATGTGCTGGGAATTGATGCGGTTCAAGTGGCTATTGACTCTGGTATGTCGTGTTTGGAACTGAAAGATGAGACTTTGATCTCTTCTATGCAGTTTATTTATGTCATCATTACTTTTTAGATGTGACATTTTGCTAAATACATTGCGACCTGTTGTTCCTGCCGCCCACCTGTTCATCCAGATTTCCCGAGTATTATTCTCAATAATTCGTTTTACTGTGTAGTTACTGCAGGTTCTATCCAATTATTGTTATGAGGTTCCTGTTTTTGCCAATTTTTCAGCCATCTCATTCTCTAGTAGCCTACTATGTCCAGGGATCTATTGCAAGGTGACATTTATCCCATGGGCAGTGACGACATTGTCGATTGCCCTCCCCACCAAGAATATGTCCTTTTCTTTGTATGGAGTGGTCTTCAGCGCCACCAGAACCGACTTGAAGTCACTAAAAATTATCAAATCCATGGACAACAATTCGCCCAAGTCAAGCTGTTGGTGTAAAATCTCAACTACTGTTTTTATAGCCTCGGCCTATGCTTCATTGCTGGAACAGTTTTCGTTGCATGAATCACAAAACTCGTTAAAGGGACCCATCCGGGTATTTCATATAGTTACCGTACTCTGCAAAAGAGGTAGATTTGAATGCTGATCCAACCGTATAGACCAGAACTGCCGATTTTGAGTAGCTAGAGACTGTCTCCAAGGCACATGTCTTCAGGATATTAGGTTTAGTCTCCTTGGTGGCTGCCTTTTCTGTCAGGTGTATTTTTGTGACTGGCAGGCAAAGATTTTCTCAAGGGGTTGGTCCAAAAAACCTATTTTCTGTTTCTCTCTTCTCTGGTAGATGGTGAATATGGCTTTCCTCTTCTGCTACATCCAGAGGGGAAAATTTCTTCAATCTTCATTTTTGTTTCCAAGTGTCTATTTGTACACTATTTGGATGGTCATTTTCTTGTCTCTTGTATATCTCTACCGCTTGAGTCAGTGTCACTTTTCTCCTGATATCTAGCGGTTCTATGTTGGCCTCTATCTTGCACGCTGCTGTAGGTGTTGATCTCATCCCCCCACAACTTAGTCTGAGAGCTTGATTCTGCACCTGGTCAATAGATGAAATGTTATTTGTACTTACAGTGGTGTGTATGGGAAGGCTGTAGTCCATACCGGTTGTACATAACCAAGGTATAGTTGCTGAAGAGTTTGTTTATCAGCTCCCCAATCTGTACTAACAAGTCTTTTGATTAAGTTCAAATGCTTGGTTGCTTTACTTCTGACATTGCGGATGGGGCTACCAAATTTCAACTGTCTGTCCAGTGCTACTCCCAGATAAACTGGGGTATCCTCTTTTATTAGTAATTCCCCATTCATTTTGATGTTAATGAATCTCTTTGCTTCTTTATGACTGTGGGAGAAGATAGTGTATATGGATTTCTGTGTGTTTATCTTTAGTTTCCACAGTTTGCAGTATACTGAAATTGTTAGTAGTGCTCTGTTGATCTTGACTTTTGCCAAAATGGGATATTTCTCGGTGGTCCAAATGGTGAGATCATCAGCAAACAATGCTTTTGACATGTTTAGATGTCTAGCGAGATCATTTATGTAGATGAGGAAAAGGGTGCAGCTTAGAGGAGAGCTCTGTAGCAGACCTTCTTCTAACGTTCTTTTACTTGATGTTGCCCTTGCAAAGTTGGTATTTATGCTTCTGTTGGTCAAGAAGGCCTTTACCCATTTGATCATCTTTCCTTCTATTCCCATTTTCCTAATTTTCATGAAAAAGCCCTTGCTCCAGACTCTCATTTGCTTGCTGTAGATCAATGAAACATGCTAGTGTGCTTTTTCCATCTTGGAATCCATCCATCACATGCTTTGTAAACCTAAAGAGGGGATCATCCATGCAGTGTCTATGCCTGAACCCACCTGATTTCAATCAAGGAGGTTTTTGCTTTCCTGCCACCGATAGTCTGTTGTTTAACCATTCTTTCAACCACTTTACCTAAACCTGAGGTGAGCGACACAGGTCTATAGCTTCCAGGTGTTCCTGGTTGTTTCCCTTTCTTCAGAATGGGTTTGATAGTTGCTGAAAGCCATATTGATGGCAACTGTCCTTCGTCCTATATTCTGTTGATAAACCATAAAAGTACCTCTTTTGCCTTTGGTCTTGGTCCTAATTTACTTATCTCATTTTAACTTTATCTGGTCATGTGCTTTATTTTATATCAGTTTCCTCATCGTCATGCTCAGTTCTTGTGAAGTGAAGTGATTTTTAAAGGCAACAATATTGATGGAGTCGATGCTAAAGGAGTCCTTTAAAAGTTCTTTATCTAGCAGTTTTCTTGGTTGCGCTTTATTTACTCTAGCACAAAATTTATTAAAGATCTAAGCTTTCTTGATGTTTGATACTATCTCATCCCCAGATTCTCCGGCCAGGTTTTTTGGGTTTGACTTTCTCTTGTTCGCTTCAAGGTTGCTGAGTGACTTTCTCTTGTTCGCTTCAAGGTTGCTGAGTGACTTTCTCTTGTTCCCTTCAAGGTTGCTGAGTGACTTTCTCTTGTTCCCTTCAAGGTTGCTGAGTGACTTTCTCTTGTTCCCTTCAAGGTTGTTGAGTGACTTTCTCTTGTTCCCTTCAAGGTTGCTGAGTGATTTTCTCTTGTTCCCTTCAAGGTTGCTGAGTAATCTCCATGCCTTCTCTTTTTAGGGTATTTGGAGATTTTTCTACCTTCTTCCTGGCCTCTCTCCTCTCTTTGACGACTGCCTCCAGCTCTGGGTTCGAGTAAAGGATTATATTTCCTGTACATGCCCTGTGGGACGCATTTCCTTGTAGCTGTTGAGATGGTGGCACATATATGTTTGAAAGTTATATTGATGTCATCATTTTTACTTATTTGACTAACTAATCCTAGCATCAGTTTCCCAGCCATAATGGTTCAAGTTAGCCTCTCTGAAATTCCATGATAGTTTTCTCAAAACCATTCTATCCCTCTGCAGTGTTTCAATAATTGTTAGGATAGGACGATGATTGCTTTCAACATGGTGCAAGACTTTAGTGGTAGTGTTATCTACCAAGTCAGCCGATACGAGTGTCAGATCGGGCTGGCTGGTGGTACTGTGTTCTCTGTGCAAAAGAGTTCGCCAGGTTTCTAGACTCTGGAGCAGTGTAACATTAGTACCATTACACAGCTCTTCAATTTCCAGGCCTCTATTACTAAACTGTCGGTATCCAAGATTTGGCACATGGGCATTGAAACATCCCACAACACTGTTTTCTTCGACGTCTGCTCAAATTCAGGTAGACACGATTTGGACGTTGGAGGACAGTAAAAGTTATGTAGTATGTATTTTGTGTCGTCCGGCAATGTTAAGCTATAGCATGTTAAGCTATAGCATGTTAAGATTCTCCCTTGCTAACTTCTTGCCCAGAGCAGGGGAACTATCTCTGTTGCGTGGGCCTTGGTAACCGAGGTGACGCCCAAGCTTGTTTGAAGAATGTTTATTGTTTCCGGGCATTAGAAAATTGTGTGTTTTGCTGCAGACTTCTGCCTCCCAAAGAGCACACTGGGTGTGCCTTTCTCCATGGTTGATAGATGTATTTGGCTTTGCCATTTCCTTCCTTGGTCATTTGGAGGTTTGCTGTGTCGATGGTGGTGAGGTGGGATTCACAGAGTGTATTCCTTCCCCCCCCCCCCCCCCCATGCCACAACAGCTACTACTTTCCAGTGAGATCCAATGGCTCCGCCCCACCTCTTCACCCTTACAGTCAGAGTGTAGTCTGACAGTAGTGCAATGTCAGATCACCCGGTGCTCTCGCTGCAGCTGGGATGTTGGACTATGTCCGGATTCTCTCTGGGTGCCTCTACCATTATTGAATCCTTGCTAGGGGTCTCATAGGTTGGACTAAGAAAAGTTGTATAGAAAGGCAGATAACAGATTAGAAGAATATTCAACCAACCCATTGGTGGGGTTTGGGTTGGTAACAGCCAGAGCATATTCCACTCGTCGGTGGGTACTGTGCTGTCACCTTAAGAGTCCCTAAACTGCTCCCCACCTGGTTATACCACCAGGTACTTCGTTGCTTCCATAGCAAACTCAGTAAACAACAGGGTCACCCACGAGAAGGTGTTGCTATGGACACGTTTGTGCAGGAGACTCTCTATGCCAGAAGCTTGCTGTCAGCTGGACAGCTGCTTCTGCGGCGATCACTGCACACTGGATGTGAGAGGCTGTAAATTCACATCAGCATCCATTTGATGTAGTTGGGACATTCAGCATCCATTTGATGTAGGTGGGACATTCAGCATCCATTTGATGTAGGCGGGACATTCAGCATCCATTTGATGTAGGCGGGACATTCAGCATCCATTTGATGTAGTTGGGACATTCAGCATCCATTTGATGAAGGTGGGACATTCAGCATCCATTTGATGTAGGCGGGACATTCAGCATCCATTTGATGTAGGCAGGATATTGTGCCCAGGCGCTACATCGACCCTATAGAGAATGATAGAGTGTACCACTATTATACTTTTGTTTTTGTACCTAAAGATAGCGAAGGATAGAGTGTACAACTTTTATACTTTTGTATTTTAACTTAAATGATAGACTATACAACTTCTGTACTTTTTTTTTTAACTTAACTTGACATCTAAACAGAACTAAATCTGTTTTTTGGGACAGCAATTCAATGTTAAATTTTATTTAACGTAAGAGTCTATCTTGTTTGGGGATTGAGATGACTTGGAGTACGCTCCTGAAGTCTTTTAGAATGACCGTTTTTCTAGTAGTTGTCTTTTTGCTGATAAGAATCTGAATTGCTGCATGTACAGCTGTTGCTTCAGCTCTGAAATTGGTGCAGGTCTCTTCTGCTGGTATGGAGTGGCTTTTTTAGATGGCTGTCACATTTGCTCTTTATGCTCAACACCTTTGTCAAGGTAAACTTTTACTGCACCAAACAGGTGCAAATTTAGGAGGCTCAGTGGTCTCGAGGTAAGGTGTCTGCCTCAGGTGCCGGAGGTCATGGTTTTGAATTAAGTTGGAGACTGGGATTTTTTCACATGTATCGTCTGGTAAAAATTCCCCTGATCTCCGGGTGGTAGTGAGATCGGGCTCCCGTGTTCAGTGCTAAGCATGTTAAAAATTCCTTTGACAGTTGGAAATTGAAAAAAATAGTCTTAACGGCCGCTGCCCGGACACAATTCAAGTTAAAAATCTACTCAAATTATTTGTACTTTCCCCCAGGATGCAGAAAGTTTTAAAATACATACAGCCAAAGCTTTCACGTACCTGGCAACAGACATTAACATGTCTGTTTGAATACTAGTATTCCAAGTGAGAAAAATGATTAAATGACAAATGCCAAAGAAGGAGAAAAAGTAGAAGATTTCAGTGAATTGTAAGAACATAAATGAAACAGGAAAGAAGTGAACAGAGCTGGAACGAATGGCCAAGTACAGACATGACATGTATTTGGTGAAGACCTGTGCTGCTCTGTGACCTGGTACTCATGATTGGTTGATTGGCATAATGAAGGTGTGATATTTTCAGGTCCTGTGTGTGGGGCTGTGGTTAGCAGATACAGTGTGAGAGCTGCTTTCATGATTGGAACATGTCTGTGCTTCACTGGAATGCTTCTCAATGCTTTTGCCCCAAACATCTATTTCCTGTTTCTGTCGCATACACTTCTGGGAGGTAAGAAGTTCATGCTGTGAAAAATATGTTGTCATAGATCAGTCATCCGCAACTTTTTTCAGTAAATGACACTCAAGACCATATCATCAGCAGATTTAATGCACATCAAATATAACATTTAAATTACAAAATTATGTTAATTGTAGAAAGAGATCAGTTGAAGCTTCTTAATTTGAATAATTGTATAATTCTGTTGCTAAGCATTTACATACACATCCAAATTCATTTTAAGAGGGAAATCAAACAACATTAATTTTTCTATAACATCTCTAGGCTGCACACAAATTGCCTTTGAAGTAAAAAAAAAAAAAAGGGTGTCTTTACTAATTTAATGGTTCAGAACATGAAAATAAAAATAAATGTGTTATTCGAGAAAAATAGATTTTGATGTATAAACAACTCAGTCCACATTTAGTACATAGGTAGGCATTTCTACACACATACATGATGTTCATCCATCACAAGGGATGAAGACCACTCTCTTTGTTCAGCCATTTGGACAGTCTTTTCTCTTGCTGTGTCCACTGGAATGAGTGACCTGCGCTGTGATTTGGATTAATGTGAGGAAGAAATTGCACCTTTTGTCAACCTCACTCTCTGGTCCGGATCATACTTTGGCCAGTGGCAAGATATTTATCGAGGCGACTGGAGATAGCATAGGATGCAGATTTTTCCTCAGGCCTTGCTCCCAAAGCTTTCCTGTAAACAGGTATCCCGCAAGGCAGTGCTGGGAGGATGACATCTAACATTGTGTGTCATGCCTTTTCCATAACCACAAGAGGTCGCATGGACATCATTCAGCGTGTGAGTGAGCCTGGCATCTCTCCCCGACTGTGTTCAGTTCATTATAGTAGTGTCTAAATTTCCCACACGCCAATTTTGTGAAGTTCAGCAGTGTGAAACTAGGCCGAGAAATATGACACAGGTTTAAGCGAAGTGCCATTCATATAGCTGATGTACAGACCAGGATAACCGGACGGAAGAAATCACAAAAAACGAACGAATTCACCAGTCCAAACGGGAAACGCCACATTTCAATGAACACGAATGTAAATCGTCAACTAGTATGAATTCCAGGCAAATCCATGGTCTGGAGGCATCCATAATGAACCAAATCAGTAGAGCAATGTAGATCCATAGGCAGTTCGTAACTTTGTTACATACTATACATACACATACGGTGACATACACAGAGTGAATATGAAAAGCATTGAAAGCACATGTCGACCTCAAAAATGTACGTGTTGAAGCTTTGCTGTGTTCCAAAAATGACACAGTGAATACCAAAGAAGAAAAACCCCAACAGTTTGCCTGTTGTACATTTATTTCTTGTAATTTCAAGCACCCTTCACATTATCTGGTTTTAGCATGTGCAGCTAACATCTCTCTATGTTCTTCAGGTATTGGTCGAGGACTAATGGCTGGGATTCTGCTTCTCAACCTCTACTTTGACAAACACCGAAGTTTAGCAACAGGCCTGGGATCTTCAGGAGTTGGTGTAGGATCACTGTGGGTTGTACCATTAACACAGTTTCTGTTTGACGAGTATAATTTCTCAGTAAGCATAACCTCATTAGTAGGGGTGGTAGCTTTAATTTTGATTGTTGCTATGATTGAATGCTTGATTGACTGGTATAGGGGTTGCAGCTTTGGTTTTTGGTCCACATTAGATTGATTGATTAATTGATTGATTGATTGATTGATAGGTGCAAGGGCAGAAGCTGTATTCTTTGTTGTCAATAGAAGGGTTCACTGATTGATAACTGTAGGTACAGAAGTTTTGTTGTTAGTTGCAACTAGAGTGAATGAATGATTGATAATTGCTAAAACAGAAGTTTTGTTGCTAGTTGTTACTAGAGTGATTGATAATTGTGGGGACAGAAGTTATGTTGTTAGTTGTGGCCAGAGTGAATGAATGATTGATAATTGTTTGGACAAAAATGTTGTTGTTAGTTGCCACTAGAGTGAGTGATTGATTGATAAATCTTGGTTTTTTGAGGGATATACTGTATTGTGCCAATAGAAGTCTTAAATAAAGTTTTTATTTGTTTTAGGGATAAACTGTATGTTGCCAATTGGAGCGTGAGATAGAGATTTGGTTTTTTGAGGGATAAAATATATAATGCTGAGAAGTTTGAGACAGAGAAATAGATGGCTGATAATATCTTCAGTAATGATGCACTCACAAAATGTTTACACACAACTGATATCAATTATAGCAATCACAATTTTAAGCTTAAACCTTTTAACTCTCCTCAATCCAGGGAGCATTTTTGATTCTGTCGGGGCTCTGTCTCCATGGTTACTTGATGGCCATGTTGCTTCGACCACTGAGCATGCATTACAGATTCATCAAGGCAAAACTGTAAGCATTTTTATTTTGTGAAATAAATATGTGCCCTCATGTTGTGTCATGTTATGTTGTGGTATGTTATGTTATGTCATGTCATGTTTGTTTTGTTTTGTCATGTCATGTTATGTTTTGTTATGTCATGTTCTGTTATGTTGTCATTTCATGTTATGTTGTGGTATGTTTATTTTGTTATGCTATGTCATGTTGTCATGTCATGGTATGTTATACAGAATTATGCTATAACAAGTTTTTTTTAAAATACAACCACCTACAAGAACAAGATGGCATAGCTACAAATTAACTAAAGAAAGGTCCAGATTAGATATTTGGAAATATTTTTTTAGTTCGATAGTGGTGAGTGCTTAGAATGCATTGCCACATGAAGTAGTGGAGGCAGTGACAATTAATGAATTATAGAATAGATTGAATGTGCATAGATGTAAGAGCAAGGAAATGTAAATGAAACTGGCTGTATACAGATTCTGTCGAGTCTTCTAAACCAGTATAAAGACATTAAGTTAAGTTAAGAATCAAAATCAGTACACTCCAGGTCCATCCATAGAAATTAAGTAATTTTCTGCAAATAACAAAGAGCGTGGATACTGATGGTCCTTAAAGCTTGCTGGAAGTACACACTCCTGCTCCATTCTCTTCTACTGGAAATGTTTAATTCTAAGCTTCTGCAGTCTCTATTCCCGATTCATTAATTACAGTGTCATAATTAAATAGGAAAATATATTTTAAAAAGGCAAGGCTGCAGCAATACTGCGGATTAACCTTTTTTTAATTTCTTAATTTCATATTTCACAGTGGTAGTTTGTTTTGAAAGCATGTAACCTTTCTGTTTGTTGGTCAATAAATGTGATTTTGTTATGTGTGAAGAAATAAATGAATAAAGAACTTGTTGCTGTTATTGTTTTTCTTGTGTTTGTTAGTATCTGAGATACAAGAAGCATACAAATTTGGATTTACCAGTTAGCAAAAATCGCTCCTCCATAAATCCATTGAAATGACAAAGTATCGCTACTGTGTTTATAGTATCAGCAAAACTGTTAGATTTCACTTCAAAAGTAGTTATTACATATAACTAAACGAAATAAACAGAACTCCCTCATAAAGCTCTTTTATAACAACCTACTTCACCTTTGGGCTGGCATCAATCCGGGTAAAAAGAAGATAAATCATTTCAAATACATTTGTAATCTTCTTCTTCTTCTTCGTACGCTGGTTACAGCGATATACGTTGCACTGTTTTGTTAAGCCTGTGGCACAGTGCATCCGATTTCAACAGGCGTTTCTGTAAGGATGCCCTCCTTAGCCTTTGGCTGTCCCCAGCCTATCTGCAAGGCAGCAGTTGTTTGTGGTCAGAGTTGTCTCTTTTAGGGAAGTTGTCTTGCAGGACTATCGAGTCTTCCCCATTCGTGTTTATAGGGTGTGGTGATGATATAATATGATATGATGGACTGTATGTACTAGTTTTTCAAGTATCTCGGAAGAGAGGCAGTCCAGTGTGTCTGTGTCCCATTTGTAATCTAACGTTTAATATTTTAACTGGCATAAAAAGGTGTGTAAATGGACATGATGCAGTCAGCAAAAAATTGTCTATTTCTTAGCTCTCTGTACTTTGTTGTTCATGAGTAAAAATGAAGGCAGACTACGAACAGAATCTGTACGCAGAGAGTGCGGTAAAGGTTAAAATAAAGTGTATAACAATATAAATTAGTGTGATTCAGATACCGTTCTGGAATAGAAACATGAATGAAACTGTTATATGGAATATCATGGGCTAGTGGTTAAGTGACACGACTCACAAGTCGAAGGTGCTGGATTCGATCCCCATCACAGCACCAGCTATTACCCCAAGGAAGCAAACCCTTAGAAAATGCAGGAGGAAGCAGACCTTTACATAAAATGCATGCTGAAGTCGGATGCACTGGGCAACAGGCGCAAAATAAAAACCACAGTACAATGCACACCACCGCCTTGGGGATTAGACAAATAAGGCAAACGGAACAAGAAAAATTTTTAAACAATTTTTTTAAAAAACTGCGTTATAACTTTAAGTTCATCATCAGAAACAACTAACAATAAATGTCAGAACTAACACATCATCGAACAAGAGATTTAGATAAGAACACTTAAAATAGATATTAATACTTAGTTAGGGGATCCATTTATATATAAGTAAATAAAATGTTTACTACCCCTGTGGGACATTGGTCATTACTGTAATCCTGGTATTCATTCAGGTACATTAAGTGCCCTATGCCAGGTAGCCAAATGTTGTCTTAAGTCATCTCTGTCTTTGCTATAAATTACCACGCCAGACAAAGGTTTTGTTGCAGGTCATCTCTCTATCTCACTGGTGGATGTCCAGGGCAGCGATTATAGGTACAGGGCCACCATGACGTCACTTTATGTGTCCAACTTCTTGTTCTTCTTCTTATTCTTCTTCACCTTTCGTTCTCAATCTCCTGCTACCAAGCCCAGAACAAGGCTTTGCAAGTAGCAGAATGTAGGCCGGAGAACGGAATGCGTTGTGTTGCTAGTTTACAGCTTGACTGCAATATTTGCATTTTTCTGTCCAACACATCCGTCTTCAACAGCAGGCATTTTTTGAATACCTGATTATCCTTCCCTCTTTGATCCCTTCTCCTTAGCCAGCCTGCTTTGTTGCAGCCCATTATCCAGAATCACCATGTGAAGGTAAAAAAAGTTATGGCAACTCTGTTCCACTGGCCCTGACACTAGCAGTTAGCTATAGGTTGCTGACCACTGCAACTCATGTCACATGTTCATCTATTGTCAGGCATGCGTACCTCGTGGCCTGCTCACCTGTACTTTCTTAGCAACACCGTATCTATGATGTCATTGAAGCAGGTTTGTCTCCTAATGGCGGTGCTGCGGATGTGGTCTGTAGTGACAGTGATAATGCTCTGCACCATTTCTTGTGGAATAGCTTGGAGCCATGCCATTTCAGACTCTTCAATATTTGCCTGAACCTCTCTCCAACCATGAATGAGTATGTCTACCTCTATTTCTCTTACCTGTGGGGTTACAGAAAAGATCCTGCATTGCAATGCTACCAGTTGCTTTGTTTAACATATGACTTATCCTACACCAATACCTCCTCTTCAATTCCTGTTGCACCAGTATATGTCCAGTTCTATGTTATGTCATAAATTTTAATTTATGTTTTTTTTGTAAAGCTATGTTTTTGTTAAAATAATCCTTGCATATCACATAAGTGGTCCATCAGGGTCTTTGTGTATGACAAGGACAAGAATAGCACTACTGATCCACAGACAGCATTTCAAAAGAGGCGACTGTGACATGGCATAACACTGGCCATGGTTAGGTGGTTTGTTAAGAGCAACACAGATGGCACCTAACAGGCTGCGAGTCTACTTTGCTCTAGGGTTTGAGTCTATTAAGATTGACTCACACATCGGTTAACCACTCTCGTCCCAATGCAACGGGGTAATAAGCTGCTCAAACCTAGCTCATTAAGCAGGAAATCCTCCTTTTGGCTACATCCAGCTCATGCCAGAACTTGCAGAGAGGCATCTGCTCCTGTAAAAGTACAAGCCGACTAAGATTATGACTAAGAGATCAAATCCATAATACTAAAATATTAGAACGCACTCTTATTTTGAGACGCCGTTGTCTCGCAAATAAAACTGCGCTGGCTGTATGGTGCGCATGCCAGATAACAGATGGACACTCAGAACGACGTTTTGGTGGACATATGATTATACACGACCATGCAGTCGCCCACTTGTATTATGGCGTGATGGTCTGCTGAAAGACCTAGGACCGAAATGGTATGACAAAGATCTGACTGAATACAGAACATTGTTGGCTACCTCGCATACAGTACACCCGCTGGACTGAAGTTAATGATATTGTATTGTATTGTATTGTATTGTATAAGGGAAAGGATAAATTAGACTATAGGAAGTTTTTCATCAACTTCAGTCTCAAATTTAGAGCTACCCTTGTACCAGTGGCAAAATGATAAATTGAGGCAATTGGAGGTAACTCAGGATGTAGTAATTCTCGTTTTACCTCCCTTGAGACCAGTGGCTGCTTGGAACTTGCGAGATTTGATCGTTCACCATTTCCATTCATCGCAGTCAGAGACGAGTGCCTTAACTCTTGACTACAGCATGATAAAAGGACACAGTTACAAATTAATCAAAGAAAGGTTCAGAATAGATCTTAAGAAATACTTTTTTAGTTAGAGAGTGGTGAATGCTTGGAATACATTGCCACAGGAAATAATGGGGGTAGGGTCAGTTCATGCATTCTAAAATGGATTGGATGCACTTAGTTATTTTTAGACCAAATTTAGTGGAAGAAACTGGTTGTATACAGACTCTATAGAGCCTTCTAAACCAATAAAAGGAAGTTTATAGGGTGTGTTCCATTGAGCTGTGTTCTGCCCCCAAAGACATTCATCTTTCATCCCCATGCATTTGATTTGGTTTATTTCCCTAGCCTTGGCTGTCCCAGACTTGCCTGCAAAGTAGCAGTTGTTCACTGTTATAGTTGTCTCTTAGGAAGGTTGTTTTACTTGACAACCAAGCCTCTTCCAACCGACAATTATAAATGAACTACCATTGCAATAATGATAATTATTAATGTTCCTACTTTTTTTCCTCAGACTAAAAAAGAGTGCAAAGACAAGTCAAATGAAAGAGGAAATTTTATTGATAGCAGATACAAATGGCAACTTGCAAACACAGCAACAGGACAACACTGCTAAAGTAACTGCTTCAGATATAGAGAATCAGTCATCAAATTTAGATAAACTTTTCTATGACTCAGAAAAAGAGAAACTTTCTGAAAAATTGATGCCTGCAGATGTAGCAGAGCTATTAGAAGATTCCAGAAATAATGTTGTAAATGAGAGTCAGTTTTCAAGTTTACCAGTCACAACACAGCCATCAAAAGATACATCTTCACAAAATAGATCCACACCACTTCGTATAACCTCAGATGATAAAACAACAACCAAGTCTGAGCCTTCAAAACATTATCAAGACAACTGCTGCAAATCATCTTTAAAGATCTGTTTCCCAATTGAGTTTAAGCAAAAGGGGGCAGCAAAGAAGAAGAAAGTGTTCCACTGGGACTTGCTGAAACATGTGCCTTTCATGATCTTCTGCATCAGCAATTTCCTGTTTATTCTAGCTTTCAAGACAGCCTTCACCTTCCTCCCAGCCATTGCTATGTCAAAGGGATTATCAAAGCAGGAAGCAGCTCTGGTGCTGACAATCTCTGGAGCTTTGGACACATTTGGCCGCATTGCCACAGGTTTTATAATGGATTTTAGGCCATTGCGTCCATTGAGGCCATATGTCTTCAACCTTCTGCTTTTTATCATTGCCGCAGCCTCATTACTGATCCCATCACTAACAACATTTGCGTCATTCAGCATTGTATGTGCTGTCTATGGCTTTATGACAGGTGCTTTCATTGCTCAGAAGATGGTTGTCATTGTGGACATCTTAGGTAGAGAGATGATGCCAAGTTCACTTGGAATCCAGAAAGTCTTTCAAGGATTTGGAACCCTTATTGGACCACCATTTGCAGGTAAGATGTCTCTTAAAGTGTTTTTGTTGTTTAACCAAAGCTGTTAATCTGTTTGTGTTTTTGCAGCATATGCCTAAATTTGTATTCTTCCTGTTGTTCTTTCCTGCATTCATTAATTTGTTGTGGTGGAATATGTTTTTCCTATTTACCCTTTCTTTCTTTGCTTAGAGCATAAGATACATTGTGGGATTGAAGATACAGCACAGTGAATGAGCTGACAGCAGCTAGTAACTCATAACTAGCTGCTTTCATCAGGGCCAGTGAACCATAGTTGACCTAAATTATATTCCTCCTCCAAGTGGGTGGGTTGGGCAAGCGGGCGGGCAGGCAGGTAGATAGGTATGTAGGTAGGTAGGTGGGTAGGAAGGCAGGCAGGCAGGTACAAAGGTAGGCAGATAGAAAGGTAGGCAGATAGAAAGGTAGATAATGTAGATAGATCACTACTACTTGTACTACCACCATCACTACTACTTCTACTACCACTATTACTACCACTTCACTATTATTTCTACTACCACTATAACTGCTACTATCTTTTACTACCACCATCACTACTACTTTTACTACCACCACCACTAGTACTTCTACTACCACGATCAGTACTACTTCTACTACCATTATCACTACTACTGTTACTACCACTATCACTACTACTTTTACTACCATTATCACTACTACTGTTACTACCACTATCACTACTACTTCTACTACCACTATCACTACTACTTCTACTACCACGATCAGTACTACTTCTACTACTATTACTACTATTTCTCCTACTGCTATCACTTCTAATTCCGTGGCGAAGTGGTTAAGCCGTCGGCTTCATGATCAGGTGGTGTGGGTTCAACTCCGCCGTCTTTTTCACAGGTGCTTGATGCACCTCGTAGTAGTCGCCCCCTAGTCGTCTTGTCCTTGACTTGCCACTGGGGTCGGGCAGCACGAGACAAGAGAGTGAGGATAAAAAGTAGCGCAGTTAATCCATACTAAAATTAGTGCTAGCAAAATAAATTATGCATCATCGTCTACGATGGATGGCGGCCTTTATCTTTGCCTTTTTATCACTACTAATGATTCTACCACTATCACTACTACTTATATTACCACTACTACATCTCCTATAACTAGCACTAATATTTCTCCTAACACTATCACTACTATTCTCCCTATCACTATAACAACTACTGTTCCTATCACTACTACTGCCTCTATTTCTCCCACTATACTGCCTCAATTACTATCCCTACTACTGCTCTTACCACTATCACAACTTTACTTATCACTATAACAACTACTGTTCCTATGACTATCACTACTGGTCTACCTATCACTATCACAACAACTGTTCCTTCCACTATCCCTACTACTGCTTCTATCATTACCACTAGAACTTGTAGGTTTTTCAGTAGACTCACAATATAGAGATCACAGTGTCGATCCCCATCTCATTTCCCATGCTGCCTTAATACTGCCTGTAATTGCTTTTACCACAGTTTCCATCACTACCACTACAACTTCTTTACAACCACTATAAACACCTGCACTGCGCTCTTACCTAAAACTCACTTCTCTACAACCACTATAAACACCTGCACTGCACTCTTACTTAAAACTGACACCTTTCCTCTGTTCCAGGTGCCTTGAGAGATACACTTGGCAGTTACGACAGCTCCTTTTACCTAGGTGGCGCCAGCATGATTGCTTCAGGCCTCTTTCTGCTATTAAGCACACTGCTCTTAAAACTTCGCAACAGAAAGTTAAAGTCATAAACGATCTTCAAAAGGATGTTTCCAAAAGAAAATAGGTTC
Organism: Ariolimax columbianus; assembly: GCA_036924085.1. Taxonomy (NCBI): domain Eukaryota; kingdom Metazoa; phylum Mollusca; class Gastropoda; order Stylommatophora; family Arionidae; genus Ariolimax; species Ariolimax columbianus. Next base: position 90,466,460 of record JAVGWX010000002.1, read on the forward strand.
CTGTATATATATATCAAGTGGTGTTGGTTGGAATGAATAAATGAATCAAAACTATTTCAGCGTCTTGTATAGCATAGGTTTCAACAAAAACAAGCCAAGCACAATCAATACTTTAAGCAAAGAACCAGTTCTACTTGGAGGTGAGGCACTGGAAGAGGTGGACACCTCCACATATTTGGGCAGCACTATTGATATTTCAGGGGGCACAGAGGCAGATGTAAGGGCTAGAATTGGAAAAGCAAGTACGACAATCCTGTAACTGAATAATATATTTAAGTCCAGAGAAATAATGACTCAGGTCAGGTCAGGTCATCCCATAACCGGTGAGGTCGTTGGGGCACACATGAAGACATCCTCACAACCCCACGCCACCCATCTCTGTCAGATGCCGCTGCCTGTGACTCTTCTGGTTGGAGACTGGTCCATTCTTTTATGTTGTCCTCCCATCTCTTTTTGGGCCGGCCTCTTCGTCGTCTGCCATGCACCTTTCCGTGGAGGATTGTATTTGCAAGACCATTTTATCTCGATATGTGACCATACCAAGTGAGTTCCCTTCTTTTAACAGTTGTCAAGAGGTCTTCAAAAGGCCCTATTGCTGTTGTAATTCTATCTTGTATTTCCTCATTTGTAACTCGATCTTTGTACGTGACGTTTAAAAGTTTTCGGAAACATCTCATCTCCAAGGCCTGTATCCTTCGTTGAAGGTCAGCTGTAACTGTCCATGTCTCACACGCATAGAGGAATATTGACAGGACCAGTGTACGCATTAATCTGATTTTCGTGCATAGTACGTGGACAATAATGACTAATACCAAATTAATACTCTTTAATTCCAATTTTAAGTTGATACTCCTGTATGGAGCAGAAATTTACTGAAGTAGGATTGTCAATGGCTTATGCCTCGAAAGGAGCGATGAGCATTGATGATGATGATAATGATGATATAGCTGTGTTTGTAAGAGTTCAATATACGAGAGAGTATCAAAAGGTAATCTTAGTATTTTTTAATTAATAGAATATATCAAATTCAGGTTATTTTTTTTTACTCCCCATCAATCTGTCACAAAAGCCTGCATTAGAACATATTCAGTGGCGGTTTCAATATCAATAGTTTAACTATATCTGGTTGCTGGTACCATGGGCAGCCATCTTTAGTAACAATTTACAACATGTGTGGAAGGCTACAGTGATTCTTTTTTTTTTTTTTTTTTTTTTTAAACTATGGTGAACACAAACGTATACAGTATGATAAAAAAAATTGTTTTTTTTAGAAAACATTGCACTAGGAATACAATAAGAAGAAAGTTATAGTAAAATCGTTGAGGGCATTGTAAGCTAACAAAGATATAGAAACCAAGAGCTGTAATACATCTCTTTGGTATATAGACACAAAGACTTAATATGAAATAGTTGGAATTTCAAATTGCATCAAAAGTAACACATCCAGTTTCACTAAAACTAACATAATAAGCCCATTATAACAGTGTGCATTCTTCTTCCTGATCTCAACGATATTTGCTTTTTTGTAAGTTCTGAACTTATTCTCATCAGGAAAAGAATAAGAAATTAGAGAGAAGGAAAGTTAATGGTAATTAAAAAGAAGATAGATAACCATAATGACATTTCAGAGAAGGAATGTTTTGTGTGTATTTAATAATACAACACATAATTAATTATTTTTGGTTTTTCACAACTCTGTTTTAGTTTCATTATAATTTACAAACATTCACATGCATTTCTCATCTCTTTATGAAAATATTATGAATAATGTACCTCAATGCCGGAGTGGTCTGTCGGGGTCTTTGCGAATGACAAGGACAAGTATAGTACCACTGCCTCACAGAGAGCATGTTGTAAGAGGTGACTGACTGTGTGAAATGGCAAAACACCGACAATGGTTAAATGGTTTGTTTAGAGCAGCAAAGATGACGCCTAACAGGCTGTGGGTCTACTTTGCTCTAGTGTTTGAGTCTATCAAGATGAACTTGCACATCAGTTAATCGCTTTACCCAACGCAGCATAGTATTAAGCTGCCTGAGCCTAGACCCGCTAAGTAGGAAACCTTTCTCTCGGCTACGTCCAACTCATACCAGAGCTGGGACCTGCACAATGACATTTGCCCCTGTAGAAGTACAAGTTGACTAAGAATTAAGAACCTCAATGGGTTTGACCATTTCAACCCTGGCCACGTGGGCCATAAAATCCCATTTCCCCTGTGCTCCTGAGAAAATATGCACAAGGTAGAGATTTGATGAAAGATATTTACAATAACTATGTGATCTGATTTCATTATTCTATCCCAATTTGACTGACCTGATCATCTCCAATATACCTACTTATTAATTAAGCCAGTAAATTGTGGAATAATTTTTTTGAAGACCATTCTGAATCAAATTTACTTCGTACAATATGTTGGATATCCCCTACGCTGAATACCCGTGCCCCGACTGTAGTTTGTTCCACCGAAGGACAGGAAGAGATCTAGCTTGATCATTATCCGGATCCCACTTGTCATCATTCTTCTTCTTCTTCGTACGCTGTCAGACATCAACCTTTATTTTTTCGAAAAAAGTAGCGGTTATCCTGAGGCTGTCGACACTGCCATAGAGCTTGTCTAGTGTTGGCACTGGTGATGGCCACACCTGCTTTCTCTGATCCTCATATGTCGGGCAGTTTTGCAGCAGATGTTCAGCGGTCATTTTCCCAGTACCGCACGAGCATTCGTCAGTGCCACCTATCTTCAATTTATTGAATAGGTGGTACCTCAGTCTATTGTGGCCAGTGCGAAGTCTGAAGACCACAACCTGCCCTCTTCTGTTCAACTGGTAATAAGCATCGTTTTTTTGTGTAGTCATCATTCAAATAATCACTTGTCCAATCACTTGTCCTTTCCAGAATAATCACCATCTAATTCCAATTTATCGGCCTCCAAATCCTTGAGAATACTTTCAACAACTTGTTCTGTTGTTAGCCTTTTAGAACGGCCATTTTGCAAATTTTCGTAACTACTTTTCATCACAAAAATGTTTTAAAATTCATGAAAAGTGCAGTTTGTGGGTGCCACCACATCTGTTATCTCCAGAAATGTGTGCACTGTGTAGACATCATGATATTATGGTTGAAATCCAAGCAGTACTGCACGAAATACGTCTGAAAATAATGGTCCACCGTCTCACCAAATCAGGTGGTGCTCGGGTAATGGAGTATTTATACAATGACACCGGTATATGGGTGTCATGGGTTAAAAGGATCAATTTTAATAAAAGTAGCAATGTAGACTGGAATTATTCATTTCTTCTCTGTAGGTTACACACAGGCTCTACCTGTGTAATGCTCAATGCAGACATCCGCAACTTGTGTCCAATATTTTCCATTCTGTCTCTTGATTTCAAACTCCACTGGAAATGGTAATGACATCTTCCACAGGGTTCCACAGGGAATCCCGAGGTGTATCTTAACACCTGTTGTGGTATAGAGTGTAAAACCAAGTATAGGGTTGTATTAGTAATATCTTTTATAACAGTAATGTTTGTTTCATGTGATTAAAGATGAACTTTATTTATATTAATTATATTACATTAACATATATTCAGTCTACAAGCAACAATTCCCACAACTTTATTTTTGAATTTATGATATTTGATTTGTTTTCTATGTTTTTATAGAAAATATGAGATTTTTAATTGCTGCTGTGGTTCTTCAAAAATGTTTTTGTGAATCATCATCATCATCATTGGTGTCTCCGTCTATGAAGACCATGCGCGTCGCACCCTCTGAGTTTTGTCCAGCTATGTCGCCTGTATTTCGACACAGTCTGCTTTGACTGTAAAGGCTAATCCGTGAGTGACATTCTCTGCCACATATAATTATGCTGAGGAGGCTGGCTTGCTGGGGTGTCCCCCAATCTCTTCAGTCTTTCTCTATTCTCTGCAGCCAGAAGACCTCAACAAGTGTCCGCAGCCACTATCCCCCTTCCAACACTGTCTACAAACAGCTCAATCCTGAGCAATCATTTCTCAGCTTTCAGATGGAATGTCACATGCCTTCATGTTCCTCTTGCCTACATCCATGAATTGCAGTGAAGGACGGCTGATTCATCTAGCTCCAATGGCCAGATGTCCATAGAGATAATCTTTGACTGCCGCTCATCTTGATAAACATTCTCCAACCATCAAAGGCGTTGTTGGCTCAACACTGAGTACACGCTGTGAGTGTTTGCTCGCTGTTAAATCACATTATGTGGCACTCTTTCTTGCCACTCAATCTCCAATATACGCCGTAGCACCTCATGTGAAAGGTGTTGAGCCGCCGCTCCTGCTTAGTGTAAGTTCTCCAAGTCTCCATACATTAGAGTGCCAAGAACGCAGGTCTGATAGATGATGTTTTGCCAATATTCCATTGAATATCATGCCCACAGATGTAGTCAATTGCTTCATAATATAACACAGAGCCGTGTAGTGCAGTAGTTAGCGCGATGGCATCGCGACTGAGTGGTCCTGGGTTCATTCCGCAGTTGAGATGGAAATTGTTTTTCAGACCACATGGAAATAGTTTTTCAGATCGCAATGGCTCCCAGGTCAACCCAGCCTTAAATGGGAACCAGTTCAGTCCGAGAACTAAAGGTGGCCAGCGTGATGCTGACCACATCATCCAATGAGTGCCGTGGGTTGCAAAATAATATGGGCCTAACACCATATTTCCTATACGCCGTAAGCATGACAGGATTTTTACTCTTTACTTATAACACTGCCACTGTGTCAAAATGTGTATGACTACACTTTCAAAGAAGTGAAATACTTTGAACCCCATGATGGAAGAGAGGCCACAAAAGAATTGGGCATGGGGTTTATCTACTGGAGTCAAATGAAACAGCAAGAGTGATTTGAAAAGTTTTGCCTTTGAGGAGAAAGTTTCGTTAATGTGCAAGATTTACATTTGAACTATACATTCTTTTAAGCTTGGAATATTGATTAGGTGATGTGTCATTATTTTTCAATGTACTCACCATCCCGGTTTACACACAAACGCCAACGTTGGAATATTTTTTGCATCCCGTCGAGGAAAGAAATTGAACGTCTTCTCCGGAAACCAGGTACACTTAGCTGCTTGTATCTTCTTGTCAAAAGTGTAACGGTATTCCTTGAGGTGTTCCTTCAGCTTCAGAAAGTGGAAGAAGTCATAAAGGGTCAGATCAGGGCTGTATGATCGGTGCAGTAAAATTTTGCCAATCTTGACACTCCAGTGCAACCACTGAGTGTCAACTTGCGAGCCTTGTCATACAGTTTCTTGGTTGTTGGATTATCGCCTTTTACAATCTGTGCCCACTTCTTCACAGAACTAATATCCACACATGTGTCACCCATATACTTCAGTTGTTCTTTGATGCCTGTTGATGGGCACACAACCTTCAGCCCTCAGGAATTCAATCACAGCACATTGCTTCAACTGTATTTTTGTGTATGCCGCCATTTTACTGTCAGCTGTGAGTATTCATCATGTTCCAGGTGCATGCCACTTAATGTCCCTATAGTCACTTCACAATCATTTATTTTCACACAGGTGTCGTGGGACTCTAAGCACTGTTGTCATAGTTATGGTGCTGGAGGTAAAACTTTTCACATCGCTTTCGTATAAGCCACAAAGAACAGAAAAGACGTCTACAACTCATGGAAGAAGAGGTGAAACTAAAGAGGGTTGAGCATGTGGCCAGCTACCTCATCCTGTTAGAATAGAAATGCTTAGTCTAGTCACAATAAGGAGAATTAGGTACATGGCCAGCTACAGCGGGGATCTTCAATCATTTTTGTCTCATGCAGTCTTTAAACCATATGTCAGAATGTCATTTCTCATGTTTCAGGATTGTCTGACTCAAAAGGGCATTAAAAATAATCAAATCAATCAATCAAGAATTTTTTTCGACATGCCATTGACAAACTTCTTCCAGGATAGTTCAATCTTGAGCTACCCCTTTTTGCTATCTCAAGTTGGGGTCCAGGGACCAAAGTTAATTTTCACAGTCTCTTGTTCAGGTGTTTCTTGGTTTATCTCTCTTCCTCTTCCTTTGTGGAATCCATGTCAGAGCCTTTCTGGCCACATGGTGCTTTTCACAGTGTGTGTCCTATCCAGCTCCATTTTCAACATTGTATCTCTTGCTCCCCATGTTGTTGTTAACTCTCTTTCTATAAATCTTCATCCCTTACTATGCCTTGCCAGCTTATACCCATTATTCTCCATAAATTTATTGATAAACAACTGAAGTTTCCTCTGTATTGCCTTTGCGTTCTCCAAGCTTCAGCTCTGTACAGGAATACTGACTTGACATTGGAATTAAACAAATAGGTTTTTAATATGTTCATACCTTTCCAATTCTAGCTCTTATAATGCCACTGTCTCACTTGAAGAATCAATCAATGGTCCTGCTCAAATACATGTGAATGATGGATGTGAATAATTCAAAATGATATGTATATGATAATCATTTATTTGTTCTGTATTAGTAAATATTCATTTGTTTAGATTATTTTTATAGTGTTTTACAAATTTTATGACAATATGAAATGTTGATGGATTTTGTAAAAACTTGAATAACATTTTTTTGCATATTCATAACTAAGCCGAGTGAGGAGAGATACCATAGCAGAGAGGTAATGCTTCTAAAGAAATGAATGAACAAAAAACACAAGTTCTTATTGGTCTCAAAGGAGGTAGACCAAGTACCTAGTACTATTGAAGATAAACTCTTGTCAGCTGACAATTGAAAAAAGCAGTTAGCCACTGTCCAGGCAAAAATAACAAAGCAATTTATATCCAATACAGCACCTACTTTCCTACAGACTAGCAAGCTACAGAAGTTATATTGTAAAAGATGTTGTTGTTGTTGCTTAGATATTTGCCTCACTAGTTTCTACTGGCGGAGGCGCGCTATTTTCCACCCCAGACCGTAGTCCATTGGGCGATATCAGGACACATAAACCAGTGCTTGGATGAATGTGTGCATCTGTATGTACATATGCTAGGTTTGTGCGCCCTCAGAAGCTAGCCCAACCAAAGTGCAATGGAAGGGCCTCACCATGAGGGCGTGTGTGAAAATTAAACAGAGTGAGGTAAGAGGAGAGAGCAGAGTTGTAAAAGAGCCTACTACAGATAGTCTTTGGATACCTAGCAATAGGCATACATCTGCAATTTTAAAAACCAGGATTTCAAGTATTCCAAGTACTAAACTGAAACAATTAATGCTTTGATTTCTCCTTCTCAGAAAGTGGATATTGTCTTTAGGATTAGGCCAAGGCCATATGTTTGTAAATCTCTCAGTGTTATCCGTTGCTAATTTTCAGCCAAGTTTCTTTGCTTGCAGAGTTAAGTAGTTGTTTGCAGAGTTGTTGGTGTGTATATTTATTCTTTACTTGATCTCTTCTATGAGGATTTTATTCATAAAACCTTACCAGTAAACCAAAATGTACAAATATGTCTGCTATTGGACATTGTACTCTGTGGTTGAAAAGGAACCAGAATGTTACTGCACAGCATTAAAGACAAGTAGACAAATTGCACTGTATTCTTGTGACTGAAACCAATTGTAAAGGATGGACAGTGGCTCAATAAGTGACAATCCCTTTGTCGTAAACGTATGGCTTTCTGCCTATAGTATCACAGGAGTTTGGCATAACCAGCAGGCCTTTTTTGTGTGCAGGGAATGAGCACAGTGAACCCTTCCTTGGGATCAGTATTTCAGAGCAGAGCATAGTTGCTAACTTATGTCTCACACTGGTGTAACAGTCCTTTTGTGGCTTCAGACATGGGTGGCTAGAAAATCAACAAACATGCCAGTAAGAAAATGCCCCCCTTTAAAACAAAGGGGTACAGAAAATTCCCAACTGCTTGAAGACCCCTGAGCTACTTCATCCTGTTAAAAAGGTGGGAAAAGGTGGTGGAGGGACATGGGAATAATGAGCAGAAATGAATAAATTACAGCTGTGGCAAAGCGGCCAGAAGTCCTGTCTTTTAAAAGCCCTCGACTACCCCAGCAATGGAAATGAAGTTGTACCGCAACATAAATGTAAACAGCAGGTCTCCTTCTGTAGAGGAGAGAATGGACATTGCACTTCCATGCATGATATAAAAGTTGATTAAAGAGGGTTGTGAATGGGACTAGCAGTTTCATTTTGTAAAACCAATTACTACAGAAACAACAACTGCAAGATTTGTTCAAAGCTTACTGTATTGAGTTATTTTAACTCTTGACAATGTTTCAGTAGCAGGTTACAGTGGTTCTTCTTACATCCCAAGACATACTTGAGTCCAGATTCTTCCTGGTTGTAGTGCAATGTGAGGTGTTCAGTAAATCTCAGCACTATGGGGATTACAGAGTCAATCACCATTCTCATTGACTAGACTGCTGTGACATAGCCTGTTTCCAGGAACATGAATGAGGATGTAAGGTGTCACCCAGATGTAAATGGGTACCTAAATTACTTTTAGGAAAGGAAAGACAGCGATGATAGGAATTGACTAGCCCATCTCATAAAAGACTAAAGTCTAGTACAATGAAGGTGGGGATTGCCTCTTTGATCCCTTTTGTGGTGATCTTACTGGGGAGACCCACATTAGACTACTCATGTACTCCTCTTGGTGTAAGAAAAATCATTGTGTCCCTATACAAAAAAATGTAAAGCGTTAATTCAACTCTGCACAAGTAGCTTCGAACAGCACCAACAATAAAGTCTCTAAAATATTCCATCTATAACACAGCAGTGTTTAGTATAGGACAGCCTATTTCTTTATAGGCTACATAGTATCTATTTATTTATATTCAGTCCACTTGTGTCGTTAGACGTCGTAGGGAGGTGTGATTTCCTTTGTTTCATATTTTTTTACAAGTGAAAATCCGCTTGCGACTTGCTAGATCAATGCCATTATCTGTTAGGTTGGTAGCTCTTGGAATATACAATTGCCTATTTTTGGGACTGATGGTGGTGGAAGCGTAAATTAGAACAAGGTAGACCTGTTGCCTGTCAGGAGCCATCAATGTCGCTCCGCTATCCACATAACCAAGGCCTGATGTTATAGCCACACAGTCACCATTTTGCAACATATTCTCTGTGGGACAAGAATCCCTAGAATAATTTGAGTAAATTTTTTACTTGAATTTTGCTTGGGCAGTGGCTGTTAAGTCTATGCGTTTCTATTTCCAACTGTCAGTGGATTTTTAACGTACGTGCCACTGCTCACGGGTGTCTTATCTCACTACTTAGAGATCAGGGGACATTTTTGCCAGATGATCCACAGCAAAAAAATGTTGCCTCTATGGTGAAGTGGTCAAGCCATTTGCCTCACGTTCAGACGGCAGGGTTCAATTCGAATTAGAGCTGCGACATTCAGCTCATGATGGCAATTTGTCCGGAAATCCATTGGTTCATCGCTGGAGCTACAGAGTTTGTGCTTTGTGCGATGCTCTCAGCAGGCGGGATACTGTGCTGCAGAGAGAGATGGAGCCATATGGGGAAACTCATGGTGATGAAGTTGAGCCCTCGCCCTTGACCTTTATAAAAAACCTTTACAAATTATTTACAATCCATATAAGTTAACATCCATACAAAACTTTACATGTTACGTACAATCCATATGAGTTAGCATCCATACAAAAACTTTACAAATTACGTACAATCCAAATGTGTTAGCATTCATATACAACTTTTACAAATTACGTACAATTCATTTGAGTTGGTATCCATACAAAACCTTCACAAATTACTTACAATCCATATGAGTTGGCGTCTATACAAAATCTTTACAAATTACTTACCATCCATATAAGTTAGCATCCATACAAAACTTTTACAAATGACTTATAATTAATGTACATTGACCATCTGTACAAAGTTATGTATTTGTAAGAAGGAATTGCAATGTATATTATAAATCTGTACCTGCAGTCATTCATTCAATTAATCAAAGTTTGTGCCTGATGTCAAGTAGTCAAAAAGTGTATATTTTTTATGTTGCAAGAAGTTATTTTAATGCAGTATTGGTTGCAAAAAGTCTTTCATTGTGTAATATAATTATCAATGTGTTATATAATAATTAAATATATCTTATGAAATACTCAGATATTTTGAAAACCTGTATTCACATGATAGAATGAATAAGGAGAATGAAGCACTTACAGCAAATGTGGGGATCTAATAGATATCTAAATTGCTAAGACATTAAAACATTCCAATGTATTAAAAGATGCAATAAGACAAATGATAAACAGCATTATCGTCACCTGGTTGATCAATCCTAAGATTGGTTGTAAGATTGTCTGAGCATGTCTCTCTATTTAACTCTATCCTCTGGTTGATCAGTTCTAAGACTGGTTGTAAGGTTATCTGAGCATGTCTTTCTATTTCTCTATCCTCTGGTTGATCAGTTCTAAGACTGGTTGTAAGATTGTCTGAGCATGTCTCTCTATTTAACCCTATCCTCTGGTTGATCAATCCTAAGATTGGTTGTAAGATTGTCTGAGCATGTCTCTCTATTTAACTCTATCCTCTGGTTGATCAGTTCTAAGACTGGTTGTAAGATTGTCTGAGCATGTCTCTCCATTTGACCCTATCCTCTGTTTGATCAGTATTGGGGACTGGCTTTAAGGTTCGTCTGAGCATGTCTCTCCATTTAACCATATTCTCTAGTTGATCAGTCCTAAGACTGGTTGTAAGGGTATAAAAGCATGTCTCTCCATTTGGTTGGTCAGTCCTAAGACTGGTTGTAAGATTTTCTGAGCATGTCTCTCCATTTGACCCTATCCTCTGGTTGGTCAGTCCTAAGACTGGTTGTAAGATTGTCTGAGCATGTCTCTTCAATATGACCCTATCCTCTGGTTGGTCAGTCCTAAGACTGGTTGTAAAGTTATCTGAGCATGTCTCTTCAATATGACCCTATCCTCTGGTTGATCAGTCCTAAGACTGGTTGTAAGGTTGTCTGAGTATGTGTCTCCATTTAACCCTATCATCTGGTTGGTCAGTTCTAAGATTGGTTGTAAGGTTGTCTGAGTATGTGTCTCCATTTAACCCTATCTTCTGGTTGATCACTTCTAAGACTGGTTGTAAGGTTGTCTGAGTATGTGTCTCCATTTAACCCTATCATCTGGTTGGTCAGTTCTAAGATTGGTTGTAAGGTTGTCTGAGTATGTGTCTCCATTTAACCCTATCTTCTGGTTGATCACTTCTAAGACTGGTTGTAAGGTTGTCTGAGTATGTCTCTCCATTTAACCCTATCCTCTGGTTGGTCAGTTCTAAGACTGGTTGTAAGGTTGTCTGAGCATTTCTCTCCATTTGACCCTATCCACTGATTGATCAGTACTGGGGACTGGTTTTAAGGTTGTCTGAGCATGTCTCTCTAGTTGACTCTATCCTCTGGTTGATCAGATTTAAGACAGGTTGTTAGTTTGTCTTAGCATGTTTCTCCATTTGACTATATCTTCTGATTAATCAGTCAAAATACTGGTTGTAAGGTTGTCTAAGCATGTCTCTCTATTTTACCATATCCTCTGCAGCTCTCTTCATTTAAGCAAAGATTTGTACTTTAATGTCTCTACACATCTGAGATGTAAAAGTGAGTCTTGGTACCCATCTTCCTCTTTTTCCCTGGGAGGGAGGGAGGGAGGAAGTAGAGACAAGATGTCTTAGTGAAATGTGATTAACTATCCCAGTGGCTTGCACAGTATATTTTTTAAATAGTCATTTGCCTTTTTTATTTTAAATATGCCAAATTGGCAATTTGTTTTAACATAAACTCCATTTGTTTTTCATATAGTGTTGTGTTGTTTAAATATACATGCCAAAACGCATCCTCTTCAACTGTAAATGTTGTTAGCATCATGATTGATTGATTGATTTGATTGATTGATTCATTGAACGATTGTTTCACACACGTTCTTGCTCCAAGTGAATTGTATGTCCATCCCCACAGCTGATTCCTTTACATGATACATGTATCCAAATGTTTGCAGATTTTAAAAGCAACAGTTTTACGTTTTCATGTTCCTAGTCCCATGCTCATCCCTCCGAGATCAACCTTTTACAGACAATCTTGAAAGATTAAATTGGCATTATTATTTTCAACACCAGTTCCACTTTGATCAATTAATCAAAACCCTTCAGCTCCCAGCAGAGCATTGGTCCTCAACAAATACTCCATAAGTCTGTCTGACATGCTCTATCCTTTCCACCTCCCCTTCCCCCCATGTCTTTTCTGCTACTTTCAGGTTTGTCTCAACTTCCCTTGTCCACAAATTTTTAGATCTTCCCCTACTTCTCATGCCATGAGGATTCCAGAATAGTGTCGGCCTTGTAATGCTTTCAACTGCTTTTCGTAATGTGTGTCCTATTCATCTCCAACACCTTCACTCTATGTCTGGTCCCACTGGCATCTGACCGGTTCTTTCCCATAGTTCTAATTTAGTGACTTTACCATGCCATTTTATTCCATCATCCACTGATGAAAGCTTAGACCTAAGTTGTACTTTTCTTTGTTCCCTATACCAGAGAGCAAAGTAGTAAGATAGACTTGACATTGGAGTTGAAGATCTGTATTTTTATGGCTGACTTAATTTCTTTCAATTCCACAAATTACCTTTAGCAATGAATGCCCTTCATGTATTTTGTAATCTTAATTTGATATCTCTAACAGTATCTCTGACCTTGTCTATATTACTACCAAGATATATCAATGAATCTTTGGTGTCTAGCATTATTTCACTTTATAATCCTTCTGTGACTCATGATGTGAACCTCATCCTCAAACTCGACATCTTATGCTGCCCCCCTGGATGTAGTCAGAAATTTCCACTGTAGGTAAGGTTCAGAGAGGGAAGATAGTCACATAGTATGCTTTCCTTTCTCTTAAGACAGGTCTTAGTTTCATCTTAGGTTGGAACAACCTGTCCATTTTCTTGCTGTTTTGCATTCCATCATGAATTATTGCACCAATTTACAGCTGGGTACAGCGGTTGATTAAGCATTAAACAAAATAAACATGTGTGTATGGCATAAATAGAAAAAGGACACCAAAAAAACAATACGGACTAATTTGAAAATTTGAAATTTTAGCAAATACAGAGCCTAAAAGTCACTTGGCTTTGTTTTGTTTAGCTCCCTGGACTTACATGGTTATGGAAATAAGCATGTTTGATCTGCTTTAACACTGTAACTCTAGGTTTTAGGAGTCCAGGCCTTTGTTTGACACATTCAAACAACTCTGGTCTTTGGCTACTTGGTCTCATTCCTGTCAGCTGCTGTGTTTTGGTAGCAGCGAGTTCCTGTCAACTGTACTATATTTTGGTAGCAGATTGTCCTGCTGTGTTGTTTCTGTAACAGCTTGTCCCTATCAGCTGTACTATGTTTGGGTAGTAGCTTGCCCCAGCTAGATGTAGTGTGCTTGGGTAGCAGCGTGTTCATGTCAACTGTACTCTGTTTGGGGTAGCAGCTTGTCCCAGCTAGATGTTGTGTGTTTGGGTATCAGCTTGTCTCTGCCAACTGTACTATGTTTGGATAGCAGTGGGTTCCCACCAACTGTGCTGTGTTTGGATAGCAGCTGGTCCAGTCTCGATGTACTGTGCTTTGGTAATAGCTTGTCCCTGTCAACTGTACTGTGTTTGGGTAGCAGCTTGTCCCTGCCAACTGTACTATGTTTTGTTAATATCAAATAAGATGACTTAACAAAGTTGTGCATGTGGTATGGAAACCTCAAACATCAAAATCTGTGGAACATCATGAAGGAAATGGGGTTTCCTGTGCATATTATACATCTCATTGAAACATAATACCGAGATCAACGAGCCACTGTCTGAGTATCTGAGCAAACATCAGATTGGTTCACAGTACAAAAGGGAATAATACGGTGATGTATCCTCTCACCTTATCTATATAACGTCTGTGCGGAATGTATAAGGAGAAATGTTAGAGAAGACGAGAACATTGACAGTTTTGATACATTTACGATTGGCGGTTATGAGATTCTAGAGTTACGATAAGCAGACGACACAGTGATACTATCAAGAAGTGCAGAAGGGCTAGAGCAGTTAATTTCAGCTGTAAATGGACACAGTAAGATCAAAACCTGTTTGTAAACATAAACAAAAACAAAGATAATGACCAACGACAAAACACAATGTAAACAAATTTTCAGTAGATGGTGAGAAAATATATAGTCATGCATTTTGAATATATGGGCTCCAGAATTTACAAGAATGGCAACTATACAACAGAAATCAGAAGAACAATAGCCATGGCAATGCAGAGACTGAACAGCGTAAACAAATTATGGCAGAGCACCAACAAAACGGCAAAAGTAAAAGTCTTGAGAGCCTGTGTTTTTCCTGTGGCAGCTTATGGCTGCGAATTATGGACGATTACCAAAACTTCTAGACAAAGAATTCAATCCTTCGAGTCAAAATGTTACAGAAAGATCCTCAAAATACCCTGGACAGAGAAAAAGACAAACGTAGACATTCGGCAAGAGTTGAGCATAGAGGAGAACTGGTTTATCAATTCCATTATGGCCAGAAAATGTAAATACTTTGGTCGCATCAAGAGACTCAATGATCTTGAGAGAACAGTGATGGAAGATTTAGTGCCAGGCAAAAGAGGAAGGGGTAGACCAAGAAGACGATGGTACCAAGATATCCAGGAATGCCTGGGTATGACTGTGGCAGAGGCTGGAGTTTTGGCAAGGGGAAGAGTTTCTTTCATACATACTGTGATGGGAGTGACATTCTATAAAGGACATGCTACATGATGATGATGATGTTTCTTATAGTTCTAACAGCAACTAGTCAGCCTAATGCCCAACACTTCATAGTACATAAGCCTTTAACTTAAACCAACTCAAGGGCTGCCTGAAACAAGTACAATGGACATCACCTTATGTATTTTCTTTCTTTTTCTTTGCAGTAACCTATGTAATTTTGGGGTACCACAACTAGCTGTAATATGAAATAAAAAATTGTGAAGCACTCATTCCAGAATGGGCCCTAAATATTCTTGGAGGTTCCAGGGGTAACATAGAAAGGTGAGCAGTCAATAAAATAACCCAAAAAATCCATGTTCTGTAGGAGCTCAAGAGACACTCCTGAACACATGTGTATATAGAGGGATCTGAATCAGTGAGCAATACAAGGGGAGGCAGTGGAACCTATAGCACACACTCCAAGGGTGCCTTAGAAAAATACTCTTTACAAGCAGGAGAGACATGTACCCATTTCCAATATGAAGAAATAGCTTTTCATGGAACAACTCAGATTCTTATCAGCCAAAACACAACTACAAGGAAAACTGTCATTCTAACAGACTCCAGGAGCGTACTCCAATCCATCTCAAGCCTCAAATTAGATAGACTCTCACACAAAATAAAATACAACATTGAATTGCTGAAGATTGACTCTCACACAAAATAAAATACAACATTGAATTGCTGTCCCCAAAAAACATTTAATCTTACAGTGGATTTCAGCCAAATGTGGAATCATTGGAAATGAGAAAGTAGATGAGCTTTCAAAAGCCAGAAGTGGTAGCTCACAGACTTGCTTTCCACAGACCTATAAAGAAGCAAAGACACTCATCAAACGATCCATGAGGACGGAATGAAGAGACCAGCAGAAAGAATACAAACCACAAAATAACAGCATAGACAAACACCTTCAGATTTGAATGAGACATTGCAAACTCAAGGCCCACCTCCACAGAATGGGTCTAAGAGACACCGCTACATGCGATTGTCGAGCACCCAAATAAACCCCAGAACATATTATGCAGGACTGTCCCAATAATGCAGACCAAATAGAGGCAATCAGGTCGAGAGAGCAACCATGCTTGAAAATCTGTGGGGGATCGGCGAAGATCTGAAATGCACAGTTTCCTTTGTCAACCTCACTGATCTAGAAGGACAGAATCAGTTGATCGAAGAAGTATCATAAAAGGAGCCCTGAAGTCCACCCAAATAAAAGACCTGGAAGCTATGACTGGGCTACAGCCAATGGAAGACCGCCGAGACTGCAGAATCCTACAGCAAGCGGAAAAATTCTAAAGAATCGTGGACCATCCGATGCATCACAGACTAAATGTGTTGGGACGCGGCAGGCTAAAAAGGAAAAGTTTTACAGTCCAGGCAAAAGAAAAGATTAAAAGCAATGCTGCACTCTTAAACGAAAAAATAAAGCCAATACCAGCATGCTCTATCCGCAACATCGAAGACAAAAAAACACAGAGGAACAGAAAAAACACATAGTTATAAATTACATCAACCAAAAATTCCCACCAACAGCCTGGACGCACACCTATACGGATGGCTCAGCCAAAGATGCCATTGGAAACGGGAGGAGGCATCACTATAAAACTAAAAAGCAAAGTATACTCAGCAGCATCTGCCACTGGGAGATGCTGCAGCAACTTCAGTGTCATGAGACAAGCAGCTAAAATCCTTATAGACCACAAGGAGCAGGCAGAAAAGCAAGTGATCATTTTCACAGACGCCCTCGCAGTGTTAATGGCTCTCAAGAACCAGTACAAAAATGAACTTGATGCTCTGGCAGACTCGCTCGAGTCCCAGTGCTTCAAAAAAAGAATAGTTCAGTGGATACCAGCCCACTGTAGCATTCCAGGCAACGAGGAGGCAGACAGACTCGCCAGAGATGGAGGAATGCTGCAGCAGAGGGATACAGAAATCACATATAATGAGACAAAAGCATTCATCAGGGCAACATACAGTGCTAAATGGAATAAAGACCAACCTGGCCACATAGAAAACGATGCCTATCATCAACTCTCCAGGCGAGATCAGGTGATAATTCTCCGGCTACGCACAGGTCACAACAGACTTAGATGCAATCTGTACAACAAGTTCAAGATTGGCACAACAGACCTTTGTGCCTGTTGCACAGCCCCCATGAAGGCAGTACATAGTTTGCAGTCCTGTCCACTGTATACCCACAAAAGAAGTGACATTTGGCAGCGCACAGAGCCTTGAGTCGACTGCTGTCTTTGTTAGAGTCATTGAAGTTGAGGTCTGAAGACGAACGAGGAAGAAGAAGAAGAAGATCGAAGACGAAGAAGAGGAATAAAGAAAGAAGAAAAGGCTACACCTGTACTATGATTTGCCAGCCAAAGTTTGATAATACATTTTGCTGCTAAACAAATACTTATTTCAGCTTCGGAACTGTCTTCTCTCTCATTTTTAGAGATATTTTTTTTTTTTTTTTTTGTGTTCGCCTTATTTCTCTAATCCCCAAGGCGGTGTGCGTTGCACTGTGGTTTTTATTTTGCGCCTGTCGGCCCAATGCATCCGACTTCAGCATGCATTTTATGTAAGGGTCTGCTTCCTCCTGCATTTTCTAAGGGTTTGCTTCCCCGGGGTAACGGCAGGTGCTGTGATGGGGATCGAACCCAGCACCTTCGGATTGTGAGCCGTGCCACTTATCCACTAGGCCACGCCGTCCCCAATTGTGTCTAGTCCACCATTCTATCAAAGTGGTGATGAAACAAAGTTTTGAACTCCAGTCTTAAATTATGCACATAAATGCACAATTTTAACACTAATGGAAGAAACATCCTAAATTGCTGTTAGAAATTAGAGACCAACTAGCAAAACCATTGACTATATTATGTTCTCAATCACTTGCAAAAGAGATTGTTCCACGGGATGGGAAAGATTCAGGACTGATCCCCTTATTCAAAAAGGGCAAAAAATCAGATCCAGCAAATTATGAGTTTAACGAGCATAGTCTGTAAATTGTTAGTCAATAATCAAAGAAAACATTGTACTGCATTTAAACAAGTTTAATTTAATCAGAAGTAGTCAGTATGGGTTTACTGCAGGGAAATCGTGCTTAACAAATCTATTAGAATTCATGGAGGAGGTTATTAAAATGATAGATAAAGGAGAGCCAGTGGACGATATTTATCTAGATTTTGCAAAAGCGTTTGACAGTGTACCTCATCAAAGATTAGTTAGAAAGTTAAAATCACACGGAATAGGTGGGGAAGTTGCCAAATGGATTAAAAATTGGTTAACGGGAAGAAGGCAGAGGGTGGGCATAAATAAGGAGTACTCTAAGTGGTGTGAAGTGAAAAGTGGTGTGCCACAGGGCTCGGTTTTGGGACCAATTTTGTTCTTGATATATATAAATGATTTGGAAATTGATATTGGATCCATGATTGCAAAATTTGCTAACACAAAACTATGCAGTAGTGTTTCATCTAAAGCAGAAGTGGATATATTGAGGTCGGATTTATTTAGATAAAATTCGAAAATGGTCTGTAAGCTGGCAAATGGAGTTTAATGTAGATAAATGTACAGTCATCCACATGGGTAGATCTATTATGGAACATAATTACAGAATGAGAGAGAATAATATTAGAAAGATAGAAAAGGAAAAGTACCTAGGGGTTATAATAGATCATATAGGTAAAGCAAGTCCAATGAAGAGAAAAAGGCAAATGTAATGTTAGGTATAATAACAAGAAATATTAAACATAGGAGCAAGGAAGTGGTAGTCAAACTGTATAAAGCATTAGTTAGACCTAGATTGGAGTACTGTGTACAGGTGTGTAGTCCTTATCGTAAAGGGGATATAAACATGCTGGAAAGGATACACACAAAAAAGACAAAGCTGATAGTGGGATTCCAGAATTACAATTATGAGGAAAGACTCAGAAAAATGTCTATAAATGAAAAGAATTTGAGGTGACGTAATACAGGTTGATAAGATAATCAAAGGAACGGATAAATTAGACAATAACACGTTTTAAAAAAAAATACAACCACCTACAAGAACAAGAGGGCATAACTACAAATTAATTCAAGAATGGTCCAGATTAGATATTAGGAAATATATTTTTAGTCAGAGTGGTGAATGCTTGGAATGCATTGCAACATGAAGTAGCGGTGGCAAGGACAATTAATGCATGTAAGAATAAAATGGATGCGCATAGCTTTTAGAGCAAAGTAATGTAAATGAAACTGGTTGTATACAGGCTCTGCAGAGTCTTCTAAACCAGTATAAAGATGTTAAGTTAAGAAATGTTTTCCACATCTACGAGTGCTCTCATTTTGATGGCGCTAGTTTTGAGGAGTCTAATTTTACAATACTAATATTACTTCTTGGCACTAAATTTATGTTTAAAATACTGATATTACTTCTTCACATTAAATTTTTTTTTTAGAATACTAATATTATTTTTTCTCTGGGGGTCGCTATAGTTCAGAAGTATGGCACTCGCCTCTCAAAGCGTTGAACGGAAATGTCTTGGGTTTGAGCTCTGCAGCTTTTAAGCGACCCGTAGACTCAAAAGAGGTGGGGCCAGAGCGCCTGCATCCTGATTTACCTCCAGTCGTCTTGATGTGTGTCTTGCTACTGGCCCAAAGTAGTTCCGGATCAGAGAGTCAGGTTGATGACCAGCGCAGTTTACTCCTCACTATAATCCAAATTAAACGCTAGTTGCATCAACAAGACAAACCCATCAGCGCTTGCGATGGGCAACTAGTTAATTACTTCTTCACACTAAATCTATCTTTAGAATACTGATATTACTTCTTCACACTAAATCTATCTTTAGAATACTGATATTACTTCTTCACACTAAATCTATCTTTAGAATACTGATATTACTCCTTCACACTAAATCTATCTTTAGAATACTGATATTACTTCTTCACACTAAATCTATCTTTAGAATACTGATATTACTTCTTCACACTAAATCTATCTTTAGAATACTGATATTACTCCTTCACACTAAATCTATCTTTAGAATACTGATATTACTTCTTCACACTAAGTCTATCTTTAGAATACTGATATTACTTCTTCACACTAAATCTATCTTTAGAATACTGATATTACTTCTTCACACTAAATCTATCTTTAGAATACTGATATTACTTCACACCAAATCTATGTTTAAAATACTTATCATTACATACTAACATAGCTTTCCCTGACGGGTGTGGGTGCGCATATGGCTGAACAGGCCAATACGGGCACGAAAACATCTTTTGCATAACGGGCACACAGGTTTGTAGAAGCTGATGGTGTTCCCGCTTTTCGTGATTTCCAAGTCTCACGTCTGCTCTGGGCTTTCACAACACGAAGGTCTTTGCAGGTAGCTACACCCGCCTTGACTGCGCTTCTCCAGTCATATATGTTTTGCGCAAGACATTCTCAGGTATTGACATCTATCTGGCAACCTTTCAGTCAGTTCCTCGGACTGTCTTTAAATATTTACTACTACTAATACTACTACTGCTGCTGTTACGACTGTTACTACTATCAATGATGGTCTTTTGATGATTTGATCTCCACTGCGATATAAATATGCGTTTCAAAACAAATGATGTCTTCGTATCTGTATAAAGATGTTCAAATCAAATATGCTTTCTTCTGCTTGGCCCTTTTTTCTATTTCTATTTTTGTTTCCGGGTTTTACCATAAAGCCTCAAATACAGAAAACCAATCAGACCGCTACCCACTCATCTTCCATTCCTTTTGTGTGTGTGTGTGTGTGCGTGCGTGCTTGCCTGCTTGGCTGGCTGAGCTGGGCTGGGCTGGCTGGCTGGCTTTACAGGCAACATGTTATGGCTTTGTTGTTGTTGTTGAATGCCCACAGGATTACTCTTTTGTGGGCCTTAAAAAGGACGTTAAGTGGCGGGTTGTCGTAGCTCTCCTCACATCCCGAGCGTGCTGAAGAAGGTGGACCGTGGGCCTCCATGCGGTTGTGCTATGCTTGGCTTCATCTGCGTGTCGCTCACTACTACGGGGATCAGATCAAACCTCCCTTGTTACCCAGACTGTTGTCCTCGACAACAGCCTGTTTCCAAGACAACCAACAAGGAGGTCAGGTGAGGGTCTTGGCCAGTATATTTCTCCTGACCCTGGCTAACATTGTCTGATCAGTGTATTTTGCTTGACCAGACTTTAGCCTCATCGTCCCTATCTCATGGCCTACAACAACAGTTAGGTCAAGTTAGCTGTCCACCACAAGCGATGATAGCGACATCATCAGATGGTTTTGTTTTTATGATGTAAATTTCGCTATATTTACATTATAGTGAGGAAGAAGCTGCGCTGGTCATCAACATGACTCTATGGTCCCGAGCTATCTTGGACCAGTGGCAAGACATAACTCAATATGACTGGAGGTAACTCAGGATGCAGGTGCTCTGGCTCCACTTCCCTTGAGACCAGGGGTTGCTTGAAAACTCCAGGAATTGATCACCCAACCTTTCTGTTCATCGCTTTGAGTTGCAGGTGCCTTCCTCTCAACCACAGAATGACTAAAGGAGAAAGAAAAAGGGCCCAGAAGAAACTTGATACCTTTTGATAAAATTACTTTAGGTATCTAACACTTAAACACTGTGAATTTAAAAACAATATTTTATATTTCAAACGACTAACTGTGTGACATTGCATAACACCGACCATGGTTAGGTGGTCTGTTAAGAGCGGCATAGATGGCGCCTAACAGGCTGCGGATCTACTTTGCTCTAGTGTTTGAGTCCATTAAGATGAACTTGCACATCGGTTAACCACCCTCCATAAGCGCTTGTCCCAACGCAGCGGAGTATTAAGCTGCTCAAGCCTAGCCCGCTAAGCAGGACATCCTTCTCTCGGCTACATCCAGCTCATACCAGAGCTGGTACCTGCATAGTGGCATCTGCCTCTGTAGAAGTAAAGTTCAACTAAGAACATATTTCAAGCACGTTTTAAATGTGACTAAAGAGAATTGTTAATGGGGCTAGCAGCATCATTATGTAAAACACATTGCTACAGGAAATTACAACTGCAAAATCATATACATACTATAGGTTATAATTCCTTCAAATTGGTCAGATGCAATAGAAAGTCTTTTGTCTTGCTGTGACAATGAATATGATTTTAGTCGGCTCTTTTGTCCTGTTTGATCAACATTATTTACTGTTGTCATTGTTGGAATGTTACGATTTCTCAAAGCATACATGGTAGAGGCGGACTTTTTTTGTTGATTCTAACATGTGCCATCACTGTATGCCATTTCTCGTGATGTTTGACAACCAATTTCATTCAGAACTATCTGACCTTTGAGCATTGCAGCAGTGAAGTCATAATGATCAACTACAGATATTTGATCTTTGAGCATTCCAGACATGATGATCATCTACACATATCTGACCTTTCAGCACTGCAGACATGACGATTAGCTACATATGTCTGACCTTTGATCATTGCAGACATGACGATTAGCTACATATGTCTGACCTTTGATCATTGCAGACATGACGATCAACTACATATATAAGACCGTTGAGCCTTGCAGCATTCCTGACATGACGATCAACTACATATATCTGACCTTTGAGCATTGAAAGACTTCAGAGCCGATGATTAACATCACCCTTTGTATAGTTTGTTTTTAAGTAATGCAAGACTTCATAGGTGACGATCAACTTCACCCCACAACAATGCCTGCCCTTTGAACACTTCAGCAGTTCAGATATGACGATCAACTTCATCTTACAAACATATGTCATTTGAGTATTTGAATGTGTCATACCTGTTATATTTGCCAATCAGCATGGTATGCCATTCTGCCTTTCTTTTTTCAGCCTTCCCTTGTCCTTGATCTTTCTGTTGATAGGCAGGTTTTCAAAGCCTTCTTTTATACGTGTTCAGTTAATTATGTCTGTCCTTTCTTCGTTTTATTTACTATGAATCGTTACACATAGATACAGTCTTCTTGTAATAATATCGCTACATTGCTTACTATGTTACTCATTAGCTCCACATGATGATGAAGTAATGAGCTAATTACCTGTCGAATACTGTCATCCTCAACCAAAGTCACCATACTGATGCTTCACGTGACTTCTCTTGTCTGCTTATTCGGTGTCAATAATTTAGATCCATTAAGCAATATTGATTCTACATAACATAAAAGTATATATTTCTCCAGCTCTTTACAAGGACATTCTTGTTATAGTCTGTCTTTTAATTCGTGAACAAGATCCGAAACAATTTTATACTGAAATACATGTCAGATTCAAATGATTTTTTCGCATGCAGCCCTAGAATATCCATGACGCTAAAACATTGATATTATTTAGTCCATAGATGTTAAGAATTGTGCACATTGGCGAATTCGTTTGATCTTTTAGGACCATTGAAAAGAAATGGCATTACACTTTAAGATTTTACAGTACGCAGTTTAATTTTTTGTCGTATTTTGTTCAAAGGCTCCTTAATGTTTTGATAGATCAATTGATTGTTTGTGTTTCCCTTTATGTACAATCGTAAAAATCTCACCAATATGCAACAGTTAGTACAGCCCTTCGGTCACCATTAGACCCCAAGGCCAAGGTTGCATTAACTGCGCAGCGAATTTTATGTTGCTTAAAGCATTTGAATTTTGAAATGTATTTGTTGTCATTGTACGTACACTTCATTGTTTTGATAAACATACTCTAATTCATCCAAATCTGCTAATCAGTATGTCCTCAAAAGATGATATTAATCATCTGAATTTGTCGATTCAAGGAGGTTAATAATTTTTACAGGCTGGACAAATTGTAATCCATCTCGTTGCCAGTACTGTTCTTCTTCCGGGAGCACATGTTCAACACACTTCTTCCAGAACTGAATTTCTATTTTTGAAAGGTACTCGCGTGTCAGCACTTCAACATCACACATTTCAAATGTCATGTTCTGTTCGGCAACTTGTTCTTTGACTTTAGCCCACACAAGCTCTATGTGGTTTAGATGAGCATGATATGCAGGTAATTGCAGAAAAGCTTGACCGTTCTCCTCAATGATTTTGTCCATATAATGCATCTTTGTCTTATTTGTCTTCTTCACAAGCTGCATCAACTCGGGCTTCAAATACGTGTCGTCGAAATTCACTTTCTCCTAAATTAGCCATATCCTAATTTGAGCTTTTATTTTTGAGGCAGTTGGTACTTTGTCTTCCTTTATTACTGCATTGTGATAGGATGTATTATCCATTACTAGGCATGATGGTCTATCCAGAACTGGAAGCAGATCATTCGTCATCCATTCATTTCAGTGTGGTAGTCTCTACCATCGGTACTTTTTGATTAGAAAATAAGTTCAGCGTCATGGACATATATTTTTTCACTGCTTCCGGCATACATTAGTATAATGCGCTGTCCTTTGCTGCTTAGAATTTGTCTTTTCTGTTCACCGTCAACTGATTTCCATTGTTTACCATAGGTGTGGTGAGCATTAACCCAGGATTCATAAAATATACAATATGATATCCTTACCTACGGCGTTCATGTATCTGTATCAGGTGTTTCTGATAGCAATTAAATGTGGCTTTTCACATATAATATTCCTGCCGCTTGAAGTTTTCATCAATGTAAAGCCGACGGCTCTTATAATTTTCCAAAACGTGCTTTTGGAAATGACAATGCTGCAGTCGGATTGCAATGTTAATTTTAGAATTCGGAAAGTAACAAGTTGATTTTTCGTCAATAGTTTCAAAAATTCCCATTTCATAACACCACTTAAAATGATGATCTATTCAGACCAAGTGCCAATTAAGTTCATTTTTCTGGGTCATGAATATCGCAATATAACTGATTCATCTTAGATTCCCTGCGGAAAAGCTTGTATAGTAAAACGGCAACCTTCTGCATCGTTATAAATGTACATTTCAAACTCATTTTTAAATTGATTTCAATGTAACTTTTGAAAAAGCAAGTATATGTCACAAAAACGACCCACAAACTATAATATCGGATACGCCTATATCTGAACTACAGCTTCCCATGAATGACCATGGTTGTTTTCCGCACTAGACAAAGTGTCTAATTTGTGCACGAGAAAATCAGGAATTTGTTTTTAACTGAGCGTATTTGAAGGTCAAAACATAAATTGTTAAAACAGCACGTCTGTGTACGTATCATTTTAAAATTATGCCCAAAATCCATCAGGTTGCTTTTAATATAGCCTAATGAATACATTTTTCAAAATACATCAAATTTCTTAGAGACACAAATATTTACTTAAAATCAAAGATATTGTAAGGCTGCATGCGAAAAATCACTTCGATCGGACATGCAGTAATAGAAAATTGATTCGGACATTATTTATGAATTAAAAGACGGACTATAGTCTGGTTTTAATTATCTTTTCCACTTAACAGAGCGAGTGTCCATCTGAATGAGGTTGATGTGATTTCTGAGATTAACGTTTTGATCAGTGAAAATGCCACGGATGATGATGTCACTATCTATACAGATGGATCCGTCATCCGTGGGTTGAGAAGCGCATGGGTCTTCACGGCTCAGGGGGGTAGGAGAACGACCAAGGAGGAGTGTGGGGCTTTTGTGGTGACCACAAGCAGTCTGACCACGGAGATCATGGCTGTTACGAAAGCGATGGTCTGGCTTGAATCAATGAGTGGCACACATGTGTGCATTCTCAGTTATTCAATGAGGATGCTCAGGAAGGTGAAATCAGGTTGCGCGCGGTGCCAGTGGTTGGAGTCGGCAAGGCGGTCAAGGTTGCATAGTCACCTTCATACTCGACACTCGTTCCGGGATATGCAGATGTCAAAGGCACCAAGAGAGCTTTAAGGTTGGCGAGTACAGCTATGGTGGAGGGCGGGAGATTAATGGACCGAGCAGATATCCTAAACGCCGTCAGGGAAATCAGGGGGAAGGAAGGTCCGGGAGTTGATCCAGACTCTACGTCCCTGGCGCGACTGTTTAAATTAGGTGTGACACAAGGGGTGGTGACGAAGGAACGCCATACACGGCGATCCAAAAACATATGATTACGGTCAGTCATCACATTCTGGCAGAGATACTGAGGATGAGATCTGAACGCGAATGGACTTGTCCCGAGTGTGCTGAAGATGATCCGACGACTGACTGACTGACTAACTATCTTTTTCCTGGAATTGGAAGCTAACTATAATTTTTGTAGATTCATATAAGAACGAATTAGAGATAATACGAATCATGATGTGATATGGCCGGAAACATCTGGTTGTTTACAAAATATGGCCGAGTGCAGACAAGACTTTTAATCATTTGGCAGCATTATAATTATAACTGGTAAGTTTTGCATGTTGTTCAAGATTTCAGTTTTACAATCATGCGTGGTGTATAAAAAATACAAGCCACCTAACTGTATTTGGTTACTATAATTATACGGAGGGTTAAAAAATCGAATCATCAAATAACTAAACTAAACTCAAACAATCTGATCTGCAGTGAATCGAGCCAAGACTACGACGACTCCTTCATCATCATGAGAGAATAATTAATATTAATGATTAATCATACGAATCTAATATAGGTACTTGGGCGAAAGGCTTCACATCTTTAAACCTACGAGTAACTAGGTATCTCTTAAAAAATACAATTCAACGTCAGCTCAGTTCAGTGCAAGTGCCGGCATTTCATATGATAGTCATTCTCATTCTGAGCAAACTCAACAGCCGAATTCGAATGCGAAGCCGAAGGCAAGGCTAAGCCGAAGGTCGACGTCATACTGCATCAACATCACGAACAATCATGACAATGTCATTGCCATCCAGATTTTGAAAGATCTTCAACAGATCTTCAACTACAATTTTAAAGTCTGTCCTATTGTATGGCTCTGAGATGTGGGGAATGAAGAAATGTACAACTAAAAAGGTCCAAGCTTTCACAAATGGATGCCTGAATTGAATTAATAAAATGGTATAATAAAGTCACTGTGGGAAAGGACCGAACAGATGCCAGTGGAACTTGACATAGAGAAGGCGCTGGCGATGAATAGAACACATTACGGAAACCAGCTGATAGCATTAAAAGACAGGCACTGTTCTGGAATCCTCATGGCAAAAGAAGTCGCTGCAGGCCTAAGCACTCACGGAGAAGAGAAGGGATGTCAAGACGAACCTAAAGATGACAGGACGAAGAGATCTGGAAATAATGGCTCATGACAGAAAGAATTAGCAAGTGTTTGTTGATGACCTATGATTCACAGGGAGTTGAAGGATTATGTTTGATTGTTTGGTATACCAACATTATCTTCAAAAGTTGAATAGTTGGTCTACAGTATTCACAAAGAAGGAGCCACAATCGGCAAGGATGCTTTCTTGTTATTGTTTTGATATTTTGGTATCTTCTTTTCTTCTCCTCCTTCTCTTCTTCCTCCTTTCTGTGTTTGGCTCAACATTTGACCTTTCTACTCTTTTGTTAAATATTTGGCATTCTTTCATTGATTAGTTAATGTTTCATATTTAGTCTCTCTTCTTTGATTGATTAACATTTACCCTTCCCTCTGTTAAACATTTACCATCTCTTTGATTAGTTCAGCATATTTGAATTAATTTAACACGCTGTCTCTCTTCTTTGATTTGTTTAGCATTTTATCTATATCTTCTTTTATTTGACTTTTCTCTTCTTTGACTAGTTTAACATTTAACCTCTCTCCTTTGACTAGTTTACCATTTAACATCTCTCCTTAGACTAGTTAAACATTTAACCTCTCTTCTCTGACTAGTTTAACCTCTCTTCTCTGATTAGTTTACCATTTAACATATCTCTTTAGACTAGTTAAACATTTAACTTCTTTTCTTAGACTAGTTTAACATTTAACCTCTCTTCTCTGACTAGTTTAACATTTAACCTTTCTTCTTTGGTTGGTTTGACATTTGACATATTTTTATGAAATTAATTTAACATTTTACCTTTCTTTTCTTTGATTGGATTAACATTTGGCCACTCTCATTCACAGCACACAATGGCTACTGCAGGTGAAAACTGTACCTCCACCCCAAACAGGAAACGATTACACACCTCCATAAAACTTTTGAGTGATGTGCATGCAGACAGTGAAGTTGCAGGCATCATGCAAATTTCCATTCCAAAGATTGAACTCCCACACACGGTTTGTGAATGTACAACTTTTAATCTCATAAAAGTATTTGCCCCAAAATGTGTTCTTATTTTCATGATAACACTGTCTATTAGCCCTTTGAATCCTGGCAACACAGTTCATAAATTCCCTGTGCTCCTGAGAAAATACACACAAGGCAGACATGCGAGGAAAGCTATTACTTCTATTTAATGATGGAAGATTGTCCTGTATCAAATTCACTTGATATATTGTGTAGTCAGATCCTCTGAAGGGCAGGAACTGATCAGGCTTGATCATAATCCAATTCACACCAAATTTTCAGGATCTGCACTCAAACATATACAACTTAACAGTCACTAGAAAAGAATCCAATCAGAACATACTTCAGACTGCCGGCTGTGCACACATCCCCATAAAACTGTTGAGGATCGTCTGTTTGAATGTCATGCGCTTGCCAATGTTAGCAAATAGCTCTTCTTCTGATGTCAGACAAATTGAACACTTTGTACTAAACTAATCAACAGCTCACAAACACTTGCAGATACCACTGTATAGCATTGGGCAAAAGGGCAGGAGCCCACATGCCACTGGATCAATAACCAACCAACACATTTTGTAGTTCAAATGACCATCAGCTTTAATTTGTCCTTTTCTGAATAATCATCATCTAAATCTTATTTATCAGACTCCAAATCACTGAAAACGCTTTCAACAGCTTGTTCTGTTGTTAGCCTTTTAGAATAGCCATTTCCTAATTTTTTTAAACATCTTTTCATCACAAAAAAAAAACAATTAAACGTTGCAAAATGTGTTTCGATGAGTATGTTACCATTTTATCTAACTCTGAAAGTGTGGGTACTGTTTGACGTCACTATATTATAGTCCTGGTGAATGTTGTGGTAATCTATGCAGACGAGGCAAAACATAGGTGGGCAGGTCACATGTTGTGATGAAACGATGGTCGATGGAGTACAGCGACAACAGTCTGGCACCGAGGTAAGAAGAGACCGCGGGGAAGACCTCCAATGTGTTGGCCAGACTCCCTTGCTGTAAGCTGCAATATTTGAGATACCTCTAGAGGAGTACTCACCACGCACTGGGAGTCCGATCTCACTACTCAGAGATCAAAATAATTTTTACCAGAAGATCCACATGAAAAAATCCTTGTCTCCACCGTGATTCGAACCTGTGACCCTCGAGACCATAATCCCCAAAAATATTTTGCCGTGACTGGCTCAAGAAGTGAAAACGGCATTGGTAGCAATGTATTAATAGAGGAGGGCACATTATTGAGGAGATACGACAGACTAGGTTTCAGGTAAGCCCCCAAAAAGTTGCACAAAAATATTCAGGAACTTTTTGAACACCTTAAAAATAGGCCCTAATTGTGCTTGGGTTTTGCTTCTCTGTGTATTTCATAGCAAGGACTTTTCTTTCTGTTTCAGTCATTCTTGTAATTTTTGTTCTCTCTATCCAAACACTTGAAAGTGATAATAAATTAATCTTGACAACATTTTGTTTACCTCAGAGCAACATTCGACCAGCCCCATTCAGTCATGAGCAGGAGGCAATGGATATCAAGGCCCAGATCGATTACACAATTAGGATTTCAATAGAGGATGCTAAAGAAGGGAGAGGTAACTGATAAACAAATTTATGGATGTAAAGAGTTTTGCTATAAACAAATGTATGGACATAAAGAGATTTGCTATAAACAAATTTATGGACATAAAGAGTTTTGCTATAAGCAACTTTATGGTTGAAAACCAGTGCTCAGCAGGGATCGTAAAATGTTTTGATTGATTGAATGACAATTTCTTTATAAGTTTGAGTTTGTATGTTTTATAGTTACGTTTTATAGTTAAACCTGTACATTTTTGCCCATTCATTAACACTTAGTATACGCAGCCAAAAACCACGATTTTACATGCCTATTTTTCTACAAAAATGTTCACACCTAACTGCTGTGACAAAATTATTCATATATCTGTTATCTTTTATTTTGTGATCATGTTTTATATATCAAAATGTTCAGGAATGATTGCTCTTTTTAGAAACAGTGCAATAAGATGTCTGTACAGTGAAGTTGCATGCACAAAATTATGTAATGTGTAAACAAAAATAAAAACAATAAATAATTTGTCAACATTTTTTCACTTACCATTTCATTCAAATGAATCCTTCACAATGTTGACACAAAAAAATTCTTTCTTTTGATAATATATCCATATTTACCCAATATTGGGAAGTTTCATCACTCTTGGATCAGAAATAACATTATTATGACCATTCAGCAGTGTTTGGTAAATTGAAAAATAAAATGGCACAAATTCTCTAAGAAAAAAAAAATTATCTATGTACAGCTGATTTTAATTTACATTTATTTCAAATGATGCTGTTCAAAACAGTGATTTGGATGAAGAAATGGCTGGTCTGGGCATCCTTGACAAAAACATGTTGTTCTGACTCTAGCATTTGGAGTACTGCAAACAATACATTGACGACACAGTGTAGACTTTTTGATAATGTGTCTTTTTCCACTGTGTCTGTTTCCATGGCTGCTGATGTAAGGTTCCACCTGCAAGCTAGGCGTCTCTGTAGCTGCAAAAAGGCGAAGCTCAGTAACTAATTGCTTTTTAAATTGTAGATAGGGCTGCTTTTTTGTGTTTGCAGACCTGGTCAGGGCATGCAAAATAAATGAATTCAGCTGAGCTACTTCAAAAATCCAAAAGAAAATTTTCTTCCACCATTTCCTTGTTCTTCCAGTGAAGGTACCATATGTTGCGACACACTGATCAACCTTATCACACCCATTCATGTGGTAGTTGTAGTCATCAATCATTGATGGTTTATCCTTCACTACACCAGAACGACTTGTTAAACGTTTGGTGGTCACCGAGGCTTCACTAAAGACAAGCAAGCATTGTTTTTTAGCCTTCTTGTCTCTGAACATCACGCAGAGAAATGTTCTTTCTACATGGAGAAACCATTTCATTTGTAAAAAGGACAATTTTGTTGTCTTGAAAGCTTGTGGAAAATCTCTGCGGTTTATGTTGACCGTACCAGTGTAGTAAGGTACTGCAGCAGCGGATAGCTGGTGTAGTAACGGTCAGCATAAATGTGATGGCCTTTCCCACAAGGTTCTAAAAGCTTGTCAAATACTTTGACGGCTTGTTGACTGCTTGGATCTAGTTCTGGATTGTAAGATGTATTGCTGCCAAAATATATCAATATGTTGACAACATAAGCAGTGTTGCTGTCGCAGAAGCCAAAGGTTTTGACGTGGTATTTTTTTGGCTTTGATGCATTGAACATCTTATGGGCCCACCTTCCCTTCCATCCAATGACCATTTCATCCACAGAAAGTTCCTTGAATGGGTAATAGGATTTTTGAAATTGAAGTAGCAAGCTCTGCACAAATGGCTCAATTTTGGCTTTGCCCTGCGAATCAGGATTGCTTACGTGAAACATTGTATGGTACAAAGCTTGGAACCTGTCCCTCGTGAATACCTTCCTGAACCAAGGTGTTTCTGTAGTCTCATCATGTGCCCAGTAGTCACTAATTTTAGGCTTCTTTAAATAGCCGATAACAGTAATGACAACAAAGAATTTATGTAGCTCAGGCACAGTCACTGGTGACCATGTTAGAAAAACTGACCGTACCGCAGTTGTTTCTTTCATTGCCAGGCACCGTTGGGCCGCATAATCATTTACTGACCTGACAAGGTCTTCCATAATGACATCAGTAAATAAAGCAAAATAAGGGTGATGCATTCTCTGGAATAATGTCAGGATTGACACCAGGGATTCTTGGCTGAGGTGGAATAAACCGAAAGGTATTGTCTGTGCTGCCCTCATATACCTCCCTCCATTGCCCTTCATCACTAACCTGAGCGTCTGCCCTAGTAGTTACCATTGGAACAGTAAACACTGTAGATGGATCTACTGTAATGGTAATAGCTGTCCATCGTTGTCGATGAGGACCGCCGACATCATCCTTGTCACAGATTTCCCTGTTGGGTGTGGGTGCGCATGTGGCTGAACAGGCCAATGCGAGCACGAAAACATCTGCTACATATCGGGCACACGAGGTTTGTAGAAGGGGATGGTGTTCCCGCTGCTCGGGATTTCCGCGTCTCGCGTCTGTTCTGGGCTTTCACAACACGGTTATCTTCACCAGCAGCTACACCCGATTTGACTGCGCTTCTCCAGTCAGATCTGTTTTTCGCAAGACATTCCCAGGTGTCGATATCTATCTGGCAACTTTTTAGTGAGTCCTTCAGACCGTCTTTAAAACGTTTCTTTGGGCGCCCTCTCTCGCGCCATCCCTCTCTCAGCTCGCCGTAGAGAAGCTTCTTTGGGAGCCGCTCGTCTGACATACGGACGAGGTGTCCGGCCCATCCTAGTCGTGCTTTTTCTAGCAGTGCATGGATGCTGGACATGTTAACCCTCGAGAGAACCTCGATGTCAGTGACACGATTTTGCCATCGGATGTGGAATATTCGCCTCAGGCAACCTGTGTGGAAGTGGTTTAACCTCCTTGTATGTCCAGAGTATACAGTCCAGCTTTCGCAAGCGTATAGTAGGGTTGGAATGATGGTTGCACGGTAGACTTTGAGTTTGGTCTTGACGCTGATGCCACGACGTGCCCAGACCATCGAGCGCATTCTACCAAGGGCGGTGCTGGCCTTTGCTATTCTGTTTGCCACCTCATCGTCTAGGCTGACAGATCTCGACAGCGTGCTGCCCAGATATGTGAATTTGTCTACGGCATTCAACGTCTGCCCGCTGACTGTAGTCTCTGGTTTTGTGTACGGCATGCCTGGTGCTGGTTGGTACATGATCTCTGTTTTTTTGGCATTTATGGTCAGACCAAAATTTTCGCATGCGACAGAGAACTGGTCCATTCCAACCTGCATGTTCAGTTCTGAGTTGCTCATTAGAGCGCAGTCGTCAGCAAATACAAGTTCCCTGATTATGTCGCCAGTCACTTTGGTTTTGGTCTTCATTCTTCTGGAATTGAGTAACTTGCCATCTGTGCAGTACTTTATGGGTATTCCAAGCTCCAATGATCTGAAGGCGTCTGTCATCGTGGCCGCGAACATCATGCTGAACAAAGTCGGGGCGAGTACACATCCTTGTTTTACCCTGTTTGATACTAGAAACGTTTTAGAGATTGCTCCGCTGTCCAGCACACGAGCACACATGCCTTTGTGTAGCTGTTTCACCATTGTTATGAACTTGTTGGGGCAGCCAAACTTAGACATTATCATCCACAGCCCTCCTCTGTTTACTGTATCAAATGCCTTTGTCAAATCAATAAATGTGGTGTACAAGGCCTGATTTTGCTCTCGACACTTCTCTTGTACTTGGCGAGCGGCAAAAATCATGTCCACTGTTCCTCTTCCGGCTCTGAATCCACATTGGCTTTCTGGGAGGTGATGGCTTTGTTCAAGGTGTTTGTTGAGCCTGTTTAGCAATAAGCGCGCTAGGATCTTGCCTGCAACGGAGAGTAGCGATATTCCACGATGATTGTCCCATTCCTGACGATTGCCTTTTCTTTTGTATAGGTAAACGATTGAGGCGTCCTTTAGCTCCTGCGGAATTTTACCTTCAACCCACATGTGACAGAAGAGTTCAGTGATCCTTCTGGTGAGGAATGGGCCAGCTGTCTTATATACCTCTGCTGGTATTGCATCAGCTCCTGGAGCTTTTCCTATAGATAGTGAACTGATTGCCCTGTCGACTTCCTCCTCAGTAATTACTTCATCCAACGCCAGGTTCAGTTCCACCTGCGGCATTCGCCGGATGGCCTCTTCATTTATGGACGATGGGTGGTTTAGTATTTTGCAGAAGTGGTCTGCCCATCTGTCTAGAATCTGAACCTTATCTGTTAGCAGTACCCCATCCGCACTGCGAACTGGAGTATTACTAGAGGGCTGCGGGCCGTAGAGAGCTTTCAGTGCCTCGTAAAATCGTTTGGTGTCATGACGCTCGGCGAACATCTCAATTTCGTCAGCTCTTTTGCTGAGCCAGGAGTCTTGCATCTCTCTAAGCCTGGTCTGGACAGCTTTGCGAGCAGTATTGAAGGCAGCTTTTGCTGCCGGAGATGGTGTGCCCCTCTGGTATTCCATGTTCGCTTCATATTTTGCATCGAGAAGGCCCTGTATTTCTAGATCGTTCTCATCAAACCAGTCCTTATGCTTGTGCGTGAGTGGGCCAATGTGTTTAACAGCTGTATCGTAGAGTGTGTTTCTCAATGATGCCCAGTTCTTTTCGATGTCGTTCTTTTCAAAACGAAGCTCAGACAGTCTACCCTCAAGCTCTTCCTGAAAGCCTCCTCTCGTGGGTTCTACTGTACTGCTGGTACTAGTACTAGGCCTAGGACCAGGATTCCTATCAAGTACAGATCTTGATCTTGCTCCTCGTCCTCTCTTAGGCATAGGACCTTTACCCTTTCCTCTACTATGGATGAGAGACTCCTCCTCTTGCTCACTCGAACTATCCCTGGTGGCACTGTACAATGATGTATTTCTAACATCCCCTTCTTCTTCTGAATGAGAACTTTCACTGTCAGTGTCAGAAGTCATGTCGTCTGTATCTTCTTCAGCCCAGATTTGAATCATCTTAGTGGCCTGAACAGCAGAAAATCGTGCGCACGAGAATTGGTAGAGGAAGCTATTTCTTCAGATGAAAAAAAAAGTTGAAAAAAATCGCTACTTTCGTTAGATTATTGAACAAAATGTGCCAAATTAATTCTCAAAACCTTACCAAACCACGCCGTGAGATCGAAAAAAGGACAGGAACAGGAAATGACGTTGCAGCAGTTTAAAATGTTGGATAGGAAATAAAAATATTTAAAACTTGGCGTTGGTACATTTCGAGCGACAACGCCCATTTCATGGAAACAAAATGTCACTGACGCACTTTCCGATAACAATTTCGGAATTAGAACTGTCCATGCTAAATATTTCTTCATCTACATGTCTGTCTATTTCAAGTCATGGTTGAATTATCTGTGAGACACATACTGCCGAAAATCGTGTCCCACGAGAATGGGGAGGAAGGACGCCATTTCTTCAAGTAAAAAAAAAGTAGACAAAATAGCTTTGTTTACATTTTTATTTTTTAATTTAGTAGTACATAATTGATAATAATGTTAACTCACGCTCTAGAAATGGAATCTGAAATGGCATTGTTGTGGGTTTATACTAGCTGGATTTGGATTAAACCCATATTAAATACATTTAATACGTTACAAATAGTGCGAGACACGCTATTTGGCGTAATGTTATTCGGTGGCTGCCTAATCGTCTCGTGATTTGGCGTGTCGGATTTTAGGGTTAAAAAAAAACTTTAAGCATGTTTGACCACCTCGCTAATTTAATCTCTAGCTCTCTTCTCCAAGTGTGTTTTGAACTGCCTCTACTTCTTTCCCCCTGGAGATTCCAGAATAGAGACTATCTTGTAATGCTATCAGCTGGTTTCCATAATGTGTGTTATATTCAACATGTATCTTCTCCTCATGTCATGTCCTGCTGATATCTGTCTAGCTCTTTCCACATTAGTGATCTTATACCAATTCAATCTCTCTATTCTGCACATGCACCTATTTAAATTCTGTATCTTCCTTTTTCTTTGTTGTTTTTGTTCTTAATGTTTCAGAGCCATACAAAAAAGCCAGAATTGATATTTGAGCTGAAGATGTTTGTTTTTGTGTTGGACAATTGGAATTTCCATAAGTTCCCAAATGCAATGTCTTTTGTATTTTTATTCTGTTATGTTTATCTGTACCTCATTCTTGATTTCTATTACTAACAAGATATTTGAATGATTCTTCTGCTGTGTTCATGTGTGAATGATTCCACATCTTGTAAACTTGTGTTACCCAACGCAATTGGAATGTCGTTAGTTGTGCCTATTATCATCTTTATTTTCAGTCCTAATTTCCGTGACCTCTCATCAAGTATGCTTATTTTATTACGTCACAAACATTTAGACTTACTCATTTTTGGGTACACCAGTTGTCTTGTAAATCGTTGAAATTGGCACAAAGCACTGATTGTGTTCATATCCAAATCTTCATATCTGTTAGTTTCCACTACAAACGTATTTATAACATCTACATAAACAAACTAAACAGACCTACCTCAGAAACATCTATAAATCTATTGCAACAACTTAGCTTGATCACAATAAATAATTGGATAACCTTCCAAATCCATGTGAAACAGAAAAAAATCAATTAAATATTGTTTAAATTAAAAATAGCCATTGTGTTGGTTTTTGGGGCGGGCAGAAATGGTCTCATTTTTGATTCAGCCGTTACTATAGCTAAACCGGTGTTAACATAAGGAATACACTGGTGAGTATACAGAGACAATGTCCCTGGCGAATTTTTTTACCAATTGTTCAGTAAAAGTTAAGAAGGCCCATAATCATGTTGAAATTTCCTTTTCGCTTGTTTCTTCTGGTGGTCTTTTTGTTTCCTGATTGTCTGCAATTCTCTAGATATCACCTGGGACATCCCATAATTATTTTATAACCTACTTTCCACAGCACCCAGGCCAGTTCGTGTATACGCTGATGGCATCTATGACATGTTCCACACGGGCCACGCTAGGCAGCTCATGCAGGCCAAGATGGCATTCCCAAATGTTTACCTGATTGTTGGAGGTAGGTTTATTTTCCTCTTCTCCATCTCTGTCTCCATCTACCTCTAACTCATCTGTTCTTTTATGTCATTAAAAGACATTATCTTCATAATCATTTACCTGTCTCCAGATGATGGAGTATAAGTACAAGAGATGTTAAAAAAATAACTTCTGTTTGCATCACAGAGAGTATAACTTCATACATACACAATTTGCCCATTAGCAACAAGCAGATTACATTTTGTGATATTTGTTTTATGCATGAAGTTGTTATTGGGCATTACAAATATTTAGGGCAATCGAATTGGCCCGTAGACAATGGAATATGGTCTGTAATTCATTTTTTGAGATTGAATGAGACGGGTGTTCTCCAGGTAGAATTCATGCCACAAGGCCAAACAATCAACTCTGATGCTAACTGAGAAACATTGAAGAAGATTCGAATCGCAATTCAGAACAACGATGCCGGGTGTTGAGTGCCGGTATTCTTTTACCTTCACAGCAATGCTCGGCCGCACTCTGAGGTGCTCACTCAAGCCCAAATCACCTCATTTGGATGTGTACAAATGGACCACCCTTCTTGACATTGAGTGACTTTCACCTGTTCTTGCATTTGAAAAGGTTTCACGCCTGCCTTCATTTTAACAATGTGGATGATCTGAAAGATTCTATGCAGGATTGGCTAACAATGTCCTGCATCTTCGGCCCATTTTATATGTTCGTATGAATTTATCTTTTCTTCCATGATATGTACATTCTTATTTTGTTGTCCCTGATAAAAACCTTTTGGTCATAATGTAAGTTTCAGGAAACATAGTACTCTTGACTCTGACTGATGTCTGGTCAGTATTAGCAGCACTAAAATAAAACGATTTTGGTCTCACAATAATTCTCAACAAAACAAATGTGCTGGGACAGGAAGTAGATGCCACGCCAAGTCTTGCTAATAGAAAATTATGAACATACCTAGGATCCCTCATCAATGACAAACTCTCTAGATCCAGAAAAAGGCAGTCGCATTGGCAAAGCTGCTGCTACATTTGCACGCCTCACAAAGCAAAGTTTGGATAAACTAGAAACTGACAATTAAAACCAAGGCCATGGTATACAATGCATGTGTTGTCAGCACACTTCTATATGGCAGCGAGACTTACGCCAAACAAGAGCAACGGCTAAACACCTTCCATCAATGGCACCTGCGATACAATCTTGGAATTACAAGGAGGGACAGAGTGAAAAATACAGAGGTGCACTCTCGCACTGGTCTCCCAGGCATGCACACTCTCCTTAAGCAGCGAAGACTAAGATGGCTTGGTCATGTTCGTCAGATGGAAATTGGTCGCATTTCCAAAGATATCCATTATGGACATTTGGAGGATGGCAAAAGAACAGTATGAGGTTCAAAGATGTTTGCAAACGTGATATGAAGGCCCTGGACATGAATCTGACATCCTTGGAAGACGAAGCTGCAGACCTATCCAGGTGGAGATGTACACAAAAACTAAGTATAGATTTTATTTGCTTATCACTCAGTCATATCATCCTATAACTGAAAGGGGCTACTATACTAAAACAATACAAAAATGAAGATCTTGAACAATGTTTCTACTCCCTGACACAGCTCTCAGCAGAACACCCAAGGTTGGTCATACAGTGGATCCCATTCTACTGCAATATTGAACATTACCACAAAATGAGGATTGGGACAGATAACAGGTGTCCACGTGGGGAGCATACCATAGGCGTGGAACACATCCTACAAAGCTGCATGCTCGCACATCAAAAGAGAAAGCAATACTAGCCTGACGAGACATATATAACAAAAGCTGTGTGGAGATAAAATGGCCTTACAAACAACAGTGGCCTTTGTAAGAAAAACTGGGACCTGAGGATGAAAAAGAAATAGATACCATAGGTTTCATTCTTGGTTCTGTTCCAGCGTTATCGGAACAATACCAATCTACGTGTTTATTATTATACACAACATAACATAACACATCTTCTACGTACAATTCTTTAATTATCATTTCATAACTCAACTGTATCTTTCTAGTCTGCAGTGATGAGTTGACATTCGCAAACAAAGGTCGAACAGTTATGAACGATGCGGAGCGGTATGAGGCTGTACGTCATTGCCGTTATGTGGACGAAGTTGTCACAGATGCTCCATGGACGTTAGACATGGCCTTCCTTGAGAAGCACAAGGTTTGTAAACCCAGGAAGATATAACTGATATTGCCAGTGCTTGAGTTTCTTCATTGTGCTGTTGGTGTTCGAAGCTGCTCGTGTTGACTTATTCACTCCTGATGATGATTTCTAGTAGTGGCTTACAGTGGGTCTTCTTATCCTGAAATGCAATGAAGAGGATGAGCCTGGATCCTCCTGACTGTAGTGCAATGTTAGGCTTCTCTGTAAGCTCAATTTTGATGACCACTCATGTTTCTCTGTGAAATACATTTTTCTTTGATTGTTGTTGTAGGGCAGAAGTAGAAAGGATTGTACCTCACAGTGAGTGGCAGCCACATCCATGATGGCCAGGAGCCTATTTTGTTCCCACACTTCTACCTTGCTCACATATGACTCCTACATGTATGGCAGCTGCCACACCCAGGCAACAGCTGGACGGCTAAATTACAAGAGTGGAAAGGTTAAAAAAACAAGGGGGGGGGTCCACCCCTAACTAGTACACACATCTGCTGGGGGAAAAGGCAGACCACCGACCTAGTCAACAACGACTCTGAAGGCAGCAGCTGGAAAGGCCTGGTATCGGGCTAAAGGCTCCAGGGACGGAGCTCTGGTCATGGCCCAGAACAATGTTCAGAAAGCAACAGCAAACTACTGAATGAGAAATTGTCAAGAAACCCATAACAGGTGATGACACTAAAATGTCACTGAATGCTTGTGTTTGACTCTGGAGATTTGGCAAGAGATTGAATTTCTTTTAGACATGCTGTGATGGGAGCGGCATTCTGCAAGGTGCATGCTACATGATAATGTTGATGAATGTCATGTATTTTGACTTTATGTGTCCTCTGAAAAAGATGTCAAGTTTCGGGTTGCAGTAGATTTGACATGTCGCTTTAACCTTCTTCCTCATCTTCTACACACCCCTGAATTTGAATTTCTGCTGACTTCTTGTTTTGTCGTGTTCATTATCTTTGTTTTGTTAATGCTTACAAAGAGGTTTTGGTCTCTGCTGCATCTGCTTATAGCTGTAATTAGCTGCTTGAACTTCACTGTGTTGTCTGCGTATCTTAGCTCTGGGATCTTGTATCCACAGATTGTAAAGGGACATATATTTTCTCACCTAAATTAATTATCTAGAACCTATTTATTAGTTTGAAATGTTTCTTTGTTAAATTAAATTTACTTTATTTGAGTGTGTAGCCTAGTCGATAGTGAACTGACTGGGCAAGACTGGGATTACAGCATGCCAGGGTCCAAATTCATGGATGGACAAAAACAAATCCAGGCCACGGTTTGTGCTTTGTTTGATCACTCCTCCAATCGACCCAGCTGTAAATGGAGACCTGCTGTATGAGTTGGGCAAGGTTAAAAACAGCAAGAAAGGAAACTGGCCACCCCACCTCATATAGGCTGCGACTAAGTACATGAAAAGTTATCTTCATCCCCGATGGCAACTTTTGCATGTGGAACTAGCCTTTACCTTATAATCAATCTATCTATATTTTTTTAATGCCAAATGCGGCGCATACAGAAACAAGTGCTCTCAAGTGCTATTTACTGATGCTATCTACTTCATTGTTCACCCTGAAAAGAACATTGTGTCATAGTTTACAGCAAGGCTGTGATATCTGTGCCAATCGCCATACACATCTGATTTCAGGTGACCTTTTTGGGTTTGCCTTCCCACAGCGTTCCCTGTTCTTATCTAGACTATATTAATGTAGCTTGGTTCCAGGACCATCGCTTGAAGGTGACCTTTTTGCAAGCAGCCAGCTATGAGTCACTAGTTGTGCTGTCAGCACATTCATTGTACTGCGTATTCGGACCCCCACCCCCTTACCTTGTAAAATATTTCGCTTTGTGGTGTTTAATCGTCTGTTTCTTCATTTTCTTATAGATTGACTTTGTTGCTCATGATGAACTTCCATACACAACAGGGTCAGATGACGATGTTTACAAATTTGTCAAGGAAAGAGGAATGTAAGCATATCTTACTACTCACTTTTGTGTCTTTTTACACTACTGAAATGGTCCATGTAAAGGAATATCGAAAGAACCAGTGAGCATATTAGTCTGACTTTTATGGTGAGGGAGAGTCGTATATCTTTCCATATATGTTTCAATTATGCAAGCACTGCTGTTTGTGCTATTATGGCCATGTCCTCTGGTTTTGATCCCACATCACTGATCGTTAAACCCAGCTGCTTTAAGCAGTTCACTGTTTCAAGCTCCTGTCCATTTATTTTGATCACAGCATTGATTGATTCCTTCACTGTTGTTGGTCGTCAACTTTATCTTTTCTGCTTTTATCTTCATGCCATTACAGCAGACCTCCAGAGAAGAATCCAGGCCATGAACATGATATGTTTTAGAGGACTCCTAATTGTAGCCTACAAAGATTATATCACAAATGATGAAGTACTGTGAAGAATCAAGAATGAACCTGGACTGTAATGATGAAGTACTGTGAAGAATCAAGAATAAAACTGGACTGTGATGATGAAGTACTGTGAAGAATCAAGAATGAACCTGGACTGTAATGATGAAGTACTGTGAAGAATCAAGAATGAACCTGGACTGTGATGATGAAGTACTGTAAAGAATCAAGAATGAACCTGAACTGAAATTATGAAGTACTGCGAAGAATCAATAATGAACCTGGACTGAAATGATGAAGTACTGTGAAGAATCAAGAATGAACCTGGCCTGAAATGATGAAGTACTGCGAAGAATCAAGAATGAACCTGGACTGAAATGATGAAGTACTGTGAAGAATCAAGAATGAACCTGGACTAAAATGAAGTACTGTGAAGAATCAAGAATGAACCTGGGCTGAAATGATGAAATACTGTGAAGAATCAAGAATGAACCTGGACTGAAATGATGAAATACTGTGAAGAATCAAGAATGTACCTGGACTATATGACAACCTTCCCACAACGATCAAAGGACGAAAGCTGACTTGGTATGGCCACGTCTCGAGGTCGAATGGACATGCAAATATCATACTACAGGACACAGTACATGGCAAGTGAATGCGAGGACGTCTGAGACAACGATGGGACGACATCTATAAATGGACTAAGCTACGACTGTGAGAGGCACTTAAAGCAATTGCAGGCAGAGAAAAACGGTGCAGGATTATGGAGATGTCAGCAGGGATGCCCCAATGATCTCAAGCGGTCAAGGGATGAACTAAACTGAAAACTGCTACTTTACGAACGTAAGAGCTGGAGTGTCTAAGCGGGTGATGACAGGAGGCTAAATCATTTCCGCATAACTTGTCTGAGACACATACCATATATTTATTCACTGGCAGAATCATATCACAGAAAATAACGAAGTACTGACCAGAGTCAACATGCCAGATATCCTTGCACCTTTGTAATAAAAAGCAATGGATAATGGGCTGACCACCTTGCTCAAATGTCAAGCGAAAGATTTCCAGAGAGGCTTCTGTATAGTGAACTGAATGAAGGAGAATGATCACAGGGACATAAAAAAAAAAACAACTTTACAAGGATGGTCTAAAAGAGATCTTTAACTGCTGTCAAATAGACATTAACACCCGGGAAAACCTGGCTGTGATTGTACGACGCCATTGATTGTAAGGTGCAGCCCGATTTTAGAGACATTGAAATTGAAAAAAAATACTGGGTACTGGGAAAATGACCGCTGAGCATTTGCTGCAAAACTGCCTGACATACGAGGATCAGAGAGAGCAGATGTGGCCATCACCAGTGGCAACACTAGACAAGCTCTATGGCAGTGTCGACAGCCTCAGGATGACGGCTGCTTTTTTCTAAAAAATAATGGTTACTGTCTGACTGTGTACGAAGAATAGGAAGAAGAAAAAAAATACGTCTTAGAATCATAGAAATACAGTAAAAATACTGGTAACACAGACATAAAACCAATTAAGAACAATCAACCATAATGGCACTCAAATCCCACAAGAACATTGAACTGAATTCATTAATGGCAGCCTTGGCGAACATGCTCCAAAGATCCAAGATAGCAGTGATTCATGGATACCATCACACTGTAAGATCAAGAAAAACAAGGAGGCTGACAGTCTAGCCGATTAGGGAGTGAAACTGATACAGGAAGAATACAATGACCTCACCGTCTTCTTCTTCTTTGTTTGTTCTCAAACTCTTGCTACCAAGCTCTAAAAAGGGTTCAGCAAGTAGTAGGATGTAGTCCGGAAAATGTAATGCATTATGTCGTAGTTGACTGCGATATTTGCACCTTTCGGCCCAACACATTTGACTTCAGCATGGCATTGTTGGGTACTGGATTATCCTTCCCTATTCGATCTCCTTACATGTGTATGATCAGATGCGACATAGTTTACCTGAATTGAACTTTACGATCAAATGAGATGACATTTTGCATCACAAGTCTGATTTTGTTGCAAGGAGCATCTTTAATTAGCTGGCATGGTTTGTCTGGAGAGATGACTAAGAAGGGTTGGGCATGGCACAGGATATGGCATCCTGTAGAAGTGTAAGACACAAAATCTTAAACAATAATTGGCAAGTCAACTAAAATGAAAAGTTCAGCTCAGCCAATGAAGACATAAGCAGGTCCTCTGGCAAGAGGACAAATGACACGATGTAGGGAAAGCCACATGGAATTTGCATTGTTAACTTCCCTTTTTTCTTTTAGGGTAAACCTCAAGTGACGGCCCTGGAAACAGACTCCAACCATGATGCCTGGCTAAAAGATTAGGAGTCGAAGAGGAAAATGACAAATTCAACAAAATTGCATGCTGAAATCAGATGTATCTGGCCGAACAGAACAGAAATCAAAGCCTCATTGTAAACTTCGACACAGTTTCACAAATGTTCTTTTCAGAACGGACACTGAAAATGAAGAAGAATAATGCAGCTGATAGCATTGCTAAGCAGTCTCTGTTCTGGAATTCCCAGGACAAGAGATGTAGAGGCACAGCAAAACACACCTTGAGAGAAAAGCTTGTGATAAACATAAAGGAAATAGGGAAGGCGTTGGGCAGAACTGGAACTATGGACCTTAGGAAAGGAGGACTTTTTGGGCATTTGTTCAGGACAGGAGGACTTGGTGGACATTTGTTCAGGGCAGTAGGACTTGGTGAGCATTTGTTCAGGACAGGAGCACTAAGTGTACATTTGTTCAGAATAGGAGGACTACGTGTACATTTGTTCAGGACAGGAGCCAAAAGTGTACATTTGTTCAGGACAGGAGCACTAAGTGTGCATTTGCTGAGGACTTGGTCAGCATTTGTTCAGGACAAGAGCACTAAGTGTGCATTTGTTCAGGACAGGAGGACTAAGTGTACATTTATTAAGGACAGGAGCACTAAGTGGGCATTTGTTCAGGACAGGAGGATTTGGTGGGCATTTATTCAGGACAGGAGCACTAAGTGTGCATTTGTTCAGGACAGGAGGACTTAGTGGGTATTTGTTCAGGACAGGAGGACTTGGTGGGCATTTGTTCAGGACAGGACTTATTGTGCAATTGCTCCCAGGA
Organism: Ariolimax columbianus; assembly: GCA_036924085.1. Classification (NCBI taxonomy): domain Eukaryota; kingdom Metazoa; phylum Mollusca; class Gastropoda; order Stylommatophora; family Arionidae; genus Ariolimax; species Ariolimax columbianus. Next base: position 90,510,701 of record JAVGWX010000002.1, read on the forward strand.
GTTGGAAGGTTTTGATTGACTGACATAGCAAACACTGTCATCAGGGATCATGTACTAGAGACTTCATTGAATTAAGTTTCATTTGTCAGAGGAGGGGTTGACCAATTCCCATCCTCTCCATCTTGCCTTTCCTAATTATAAGTCAGAAACCCATCTTTACCCAGCTGGGTAAACTGGAAACTGTTAAGACTGTGGATCAAACCCATTCCATTTGCAGTGACAGACCAGGGCTTTTCCCACTTCCATTTGTTTTGCAAGATTCAATTTCTCATTTAATCATTAACAAAAATTCAACCCAGGTTTTTGGCCACTGAGAGAACAGAAGGAATCTCCACCACTGATGTTATAACCAGAATCATAAAAGATTATGACTTGTACATACGAAGAAATCTGGCCAGAGGATATTCACACAAGGAATTAAATGTCAGCTATATGAAGGTAAGTTTTGCATGACCAAGTCTAAGCAGACGGTATAAAGTAAAATTCTGATCCTGTGGCACAAATGCTATTCAAATCATGGCACCCATATTGGTCCAAAGACATTTGAATCAATATAAAATTAAATTGTATTAGCACCCTGCCGTTTGTTTTCCACCTTACTTTCAATTTCAGTATTTCTTTTAAAGTATTTATTTAATAAAATTATACATGGGCCAGTCATTAAGTAACAACCATTTAGAGAATGGCTGCTCCCCCAAGTCAGACTGACTGCCTCTCTTTGGTTTGTATTAAGTGGGGCAGTCCTGCAGGATATATTCTGGTGTTTGCTTGAGTGCTCCGTACACTTGGAAGTGTTTCTGAGACCCATTCTGTGGAGGTGGACCTTGAGTCTGCAATGTCCCATTCTGATACTGAAGATCTGTGTCTGCCCATCTCTGTCAAGTTTGTCTATGATGCCATTTTCTGGTTTGTATTCTTTGTGCTGGTCTCTCCATTCTGTCCTCTGATGAGTGTCTTTGCTTATTTATAGCACTGTGGATGGCGAGTCTGCATGCCGCCACTTCTGGCTTTTACCAGCTCATCTGCTTTCTTATTTCCAAGGATCCCACTGTAGGACTAGATATGATTTTTCAGACAGCAATCCGATCTTGTAGTTTATTGTCGTTGGTCTAGAAAGTCTGAAACAGATGTGAAGAATGGGCGGGTGCATTGTCATGATGGAGCTGCCAAGTTCCCATTGCTTATAGGGCCAGTCATTTACGTTGCACAGCATCACGAAGATGACAGATGGCCTTCAGGTAGTACTCTTTGGAGATGTTTTGGCATTGTGGCGTGTACTTGTGCTGCACCACCGCTCAAGAGTCAAAGAGAGAAACTGATGAACATGACTTTTACGTTGCTGCACATCTGCCTCCATGTTTTTTACCTTGAGGGATGATGAATTTCTCCACTGTGGCCACTGTGCCTTGGTTTCTGTGTCGAGCTCACATACCCACAATTCATCACCAGTGGTCACAATGTTCAGAAAGTCGGGGTACCAGGATTTTTTCTTCTAGTGTCTTCTGTAGAAGACTTTCATGTTGTTTATCGTGTCCCAGACAACTCAATCTTTGTTTCTGTATCATTTTCAATGTGTCTCTTTGTGCGTCTACCTCAGTGAGGACATGATGTAATGCCTTCTTTGAAGGCCTTTTATACCAAGGAAATTCTCGTCCTAATTTCTGCCTCATTGCAGACATCTTCTGTTAAGGCTTGCCTCCAAATATGTAAATTTCTGTTCTTGTTCAATTATTTCTGCATTAACCTTTAGCACAATTATTTCTCCATAAACCTTTAGCACAATTATTTCTGCATTAACCTAAAGTACAATTATTTCTCCATTAACCTTAAGTACAATTATTTCTCCATTAACCTTTAGCACAATTATTTCTCCATTACCCTTTAGCACAATTATTTCTCCATTAACCTTTAGCACAATTATTTCTCCATTAACCTTTAGCACAATTTTTTCTCCATTAACCTTTAGCATAATTATTTCTCTATTAACCTTTAGCACACATCACAAATTGTTCATAATTTTTATAAACTTCATATTTGATGATGGTTGTTGAGTTTGAGATCCTGCAACCTTTCTGTTTGTTTGTCAATAAATATGATTTTGTTGTGTGTAGAGACATAATAGAATAAAGAACTTGTTGGTGTTTTTGTTGTCTGTTTGTTAGTTTCTCAGATACAAGAAGATAAAAGTGAAAATTTATAAAACCAAAGCAAAAAAATGTGAACTCACATGCTAGGCCTAGTCTCTCATCTATAAATCAATTGAAACCACAACAAAGTATCAATACTATGTTTATAATATCGGCCCAACTGTTAGTTTACCCTTCAAGCATATTTATTACATCTAAATACTTACTTACTTTCCATGTCCTAGACACTACATCACACATCATTCTTCCAGTATTCAGCCACGTGGATTGCCCTGTCGCTGGCACTCAGCAGGTCATCCATGCTACAATTCTCTGGGAGGTTTGGGCAGAACATGAGATGGTCCTGTCTTGTGTTACTCCACATTTGCATGTTTCATCATCCCTGTATCCCCATCTTTTCAGGTTTTTCCTGCATCGTGATACACCAGTTCGAAGTCTATTTAGTGACTTCCATGTTGCGTAGGACAGGAGATGTCTAGGTGCAAGTTACCCCATAACTCGATCAAGGGGACCTGTGTCAGCTGATTCCAACTTTCTATGCTTCGAATTCCTGGACTAGTCTGTAGGGGCTGGGTTGACTGTAAGAAACGTTGTCTTAAGTCTTGGGCTCCTTGATGAGTTTCTTGTCTATGGGGAAGGGATACAGTTCAGGATCATTCTTTCAAAGACTTTATACAGATGGCACAGTAGTGAAACCAGTCTGAAGATCAATAAACTAAATAAACAGAAATACCTCATAAAGGTATTTTAGAACAACTTACTACACCTTTCTAAAAAATGGACTGGCTTCAATCCACTTTATAAAAATAAAGATTGTTCAAAATCCATTTGTAATCTAACATATAATTTTTCAACCGGCAAGAAACCTGTGTAGATGGACGTGACGTATTCAACAGAAAATAATGTCTATCTTTACGGTCTCCGTGATTGGTCATTCATGAATAAAAAAAATGAGTCAAGTTCTGTTTGAGACAGTTGGCAGCGTGGTAAAGGTTTAATAGCTATATTAATTTGCCTATGTTGCTTGTCTAGCGCCAATAATTGTATGTGCTTACATATTTCAGGCTAAGAGGTTAAAGTTCAGAGATGACTATGAGAAATTTGAGAACAAGTTGAAAGACAAGGGAAAAGACCTGATGGACAAATGGAAAGACCAAATTGGCAAGGGCAATGAGATGCTCCACAAATGGGAAGAGAAGTCCAAGGAGTTCATTGGCAACTTTGTGGAGATGTTCGGCAGAGATGGCAGACTTGTAAGCGCTTGTGTATTATTGTATCAAAATTTGTGTAATCTTTTCTTTTTCACACTGGAACACTAATGATGTTGGCTGGCGTGCATTAAGCCTGGCGTCCTTAGGGAAAGTCTGGTCAAGGCATTAACATGTCAGTCGTGTTTGTTAGAAAACAGATTTAGACAGCTCTTCTTCTCCTTTGTTCGTCGTGAAAAGTATGTTGTAACGTTGTGTTAAAGTTAGTTGTCCATAGCAAGCGATGATGGCAACATCATCAGACGGGTTGTATTGATGATGTAACTTGCATTGCATTTGGATTATAGTGAGGAAGAAACTGCGCTAGTCATCAACCTCACTGGGAAGGAAAATTAACGTCTGGTCAGGCACAACATACTGATCAGACATGTTAGTCGGGATCAGGAAAAATATACTGGTAAAGACCCTCACCTCAGCTTCCTCGTAGCCATCCCTGGAAACAGGCTATTTACATGGGAGCTTGGCTAATAAGGCGAGGGATCGATGTGATCCCCGCAGTAATTAGCGGCATGCAAATGAAGCCAAGCATAGCACAACCGCCTGGAGGACCCCGGTCCACCTTCATCAGCATGCTCGGGATGTGAGGAAAGCTACCGCAACCTGCCGCTTAACATATTTTCAGGGTGCACCGAAGAGTAGACCTACTCATTGTGGGCATTTGAAACAACAAAAACAACATCCATAGTAGGGTGTTAAAGAAAACAGGGAAGATATGGACAGAACTGTAGCAGATGACTCAGGACAGAAACATTTTGTGTGTATTAGTAATTGTTGTTTGTGAATGCCCACAATGAGTAGGTTACTCTTTTGTACGCCCTGAAAAGGTAGTTAAGTGGTGGGTTACAGAAGCTTTCCTCACATACCGAGCGTGCTGATAAGGTGGACCATGATCATCCAGATGGTTGTGCTATGCTTGGCTTTTTCTGTGTGTCACTCACTACTACGGGGATCACGTCGAACCTCACCTTGTTAGCCAGACTGTTGTCCTCGACAACAGCCCATTTCCAAGATGACCAACGAGGAGGTCAGGTGAAGGTCTTGGCCAGTATATTTCTCCATACCCTGGCTAACATTGTCTGATCAGTGTGTTTTGCCTGACCAGATGTTAGCCTCATCGTCCCGCGTGTATTAGTTAAAGACCTTGCTCCACAGATATCTAGTAAGATTTTAATTGTTTGTAGAATGCAGTGGCCCTGCTCCTTCATCCCTTGCAAGGGGTCTCGGTAAGCCAGCTCACACACTAGTATAATTAATTTAGTAAACCACAATACAATGTTCTTAGCATCCATTCCAAGAAAACTAAGATGGATGTATACCACTTCATCTATGTAACAGTTTTGACTTATGGATGTGAGTTTTTGGGACAGAGTGGCCTCGAGGTTAGATGCCGGCCTCAGTGGAGACCGGGATTTTTTCACATAGACTTTCTGGTATTTCCCCAGATCTGTATGTAGTAGAGATTGGTGGCACATGTGCAGTGTAGCACGCGTTAAAAATCCCTCGACAGTTGGATATTGAAAATAATAGGCTTAACGGACACTGCCCGGGCAAAATTTAAAATGATGTTAAAAATCCGCCCTATCAATTACAGGATCGTTGCTGGTGCTACGGTGTTTGTGCACTGTACTGAGATTCTCCAAAAATACGGAGAACAGATCACTTATGGGTTAAATCCTGTGCAATGGCGTTGATTCTTTGACTGAACTAAACTATTGTGGGCAATAGCCAGAACTCAGAAAAGCCAGTTCCAAGCTTTTGAAATGAGATCTAAGGTGGTCCAATAAACAAAAAGAGAAAAAGTTTGCAATCAGACAAAACAGTATGATCTCGAAACTCATCCTTCACAGACTTGAGTGGAACAATCTTAGCTTTGGTCGTTTTGGCCATCTCTGCAGAATGAGCAAAAATTTACAACCTTGGCCAAAGGGAAAGAGTCATTGATCCAGATTACCACGACACTCCAAAGTCCGCTGAGATGACAATAAAGGACACTCTATTAGACATCAAAGGTAAGACTGACCTGCAAGTAACCACACAGTAAAACAAATTATTAAGAATAATACCCAGGAAAGCTGGATGAACAGGTGGGTGATAGGAACAACAGGTCGCAGTGTATTTAGCAAAATGTCACAGCCACAAAGTAAGGATTACATAAATAAACTACATAAAAGAGATCAAAGTCTCATCTTTCAGTTCTGAACAGGACATACCAGAGTCAAAAGCCACTGTAGAAACAACTGAAGAAGACTTGTATCTATGAGGCGTGTTCAAATGAAACCAGACCTAACTGTGACAAGTGAACATACGTACGATGCGCATGATGACATCACTTCTGGTGTATACAGCACATACCAACCACCAAGTTTGCAAAATTTCATTATTCTCCGACTCGCATTTTCCTCAGCAGACTGTTGGAAACATGGTGGGTGGGATACAGTATCCCTCCAGAGTTGATCAGCGAGCGGTATTTGGTTTCTAACAGCTGAAGGATGTCGACCAGCTGACATTCATCGCAGAATGCAGGAAGTGTATGTTTACTTTGACGGTTGGTATATACCAGAAGTGATGTCGTCATGCACATTGTACATATGTTCACTTGGTGCAGTTAGGTCCGGTTTCATATGAATATGCCTCGTATATAAGAATGGCATTGGGCTGCCAAGAGCAGGCTTGCTCAGCAGCTATGGGATAACAACAACAAAGGCAAGACTGGAACCACTTCAAGAGAAAGGCAATAAAATAGTCTGGTGCTCTTTCTAGCAAAATTCTACACTCCAGGATAGAAGAAGAGTTGCTAAGTAAGATCATCCATCATATTTTAAATTTCATAATTTTTTTAAATGTTACTGTACCATTCAAAAGAAGATGGTTTTAATTTCTACTTATTCTCTTCAGGGACAGTGGCTTCAGGAGAGCACGCTGAGGTTAGGCCGAGCTATATCCCCCACAGCTTCACTCCTGCCCGATTCTCCATCACCTTCAACCTCTGACTCTGGGGCCAGCCCACCCACTAAGAGAGGGCGCTACACTCCACCCATTGTTGAGATGGACGAACAAGATACTTCTTCAGATGATGAATACTATTAGATCAAACTTCAGCTATATTCATTTAGTAACACAAGCATTTCTTATCACACGAGCTTATTTGATTAAAAGGAGACCTATATGTAAGACAAGTAAACAAAGCAGCGCTCTATCGAAAAATTGATTTTATTTTTAAACATGCGGCCGAAATGCGAATAGAATATATAAATGTTTTGGACAATACAGTATGAATAATGAGTGAACATTTGGTATAATAATTGTGTTTATTAACCCTTTCCAGTTCTGGATAATTTTGTGGCTTTTCAATCTTAATTTCCGTGACCTCTCATCAAGTATGCTTATTTTATTACATTTAACATTCTAGTTTCGACATTTTTAAAATTATGTCACAAACATTTAGACGTAACCATTTTTGGGTACACCAGTTGTCCTTTAAATCTATGAAATTGCCACAAAGCACTGGTAGTGTTCCTAACTAGATCAGCATATCTGTTAGTTTCTACTACAAACGTATTTATAACAAGACCTACTTCAGAAAAGTCCTTTGCAGCAACTTAATCATTAAAGTCAAAATCGCCATTGTTGTTATTGGGGCAAGCAGAAATGGTCTCTTCGATTCAGTCATTTCTTTGGCAAAATTTGTTGTTTTCAATTCAGTCATTTCTATAGCAAAACTTGTTGTTTTCAATTCAGTCATTTCTATAGCAAAACTTGTTGTTTTCAATTCAGTCATTTCTATAGCAAAACTTGTTGTTTTCGATTCAGTCATTTCAATAGCAAAACTTGTTTTCAATTCAGTCATTTCTATAGCAAAACTGGTTGTTTTCGATTCAGTCGTTTCTATAGCAAAACTTGTTGTTTTCGATTCAGTCGTTTCTATAGCAAAACTGGTGCTAATACACCGTTGAGTATACAGAGACAATACTCCTGGGCAAATTTTTTTGCCAGTAGCTCAGTAAAAGTTCATTAATATTGAACAAATTGAGCTAAAATTGTGAGACACATAAGACTATTTATGACATTTAACATTCATAACAAAAATTATTTATTAGAATGGAGTGTTAAAAAGTATTATTGTGGTAAAGAAAAACAATTTTATTTTCTTTATTCACAATGCTTTCCACCAATTCCGTTACATATACCTTTCTATATATCCTAAGTCAAAGTTTGAACCGGACATTTGTTGTATATCCACGAGTAATCCAGATGCGTGAGCATTGGTCATATAAATAAATAATTTCTTGGGTCTTAAAGCCCAACACTATTTTTCAAATTTATACCTTTAGGAAATAACTCTGCAGTTAAATGTCAACCGTACATGCATGAGCCTCAGAAACATGTAGTGCCATTAACACTTCACACCCTGGCTACCCAGTCCATAACATCTCTCCCCTGAGAAAATATGCACAATGTTGACATTTGAGTAAAGCTATTTACTATCACGTAACTAATTTAGTTATTCTATTTAAAATTGACTGGCCTGTTAATCTCCAATATTTCTACTTCAGTAGAGTGTGAAATATATTTATCGAATGTACTTGATACATTATGTGGGATGTTTCAAAATCCCTTTTTGTCACATTAATGATCAAAATAATCCTGAAGCCATGCTTCAATATTTGTGATTTCCAAAAATGTGTGTACTGTGTAAACGTCACTATATTATGGCCAAACTCCAAGCGATATATACAAAAAAATACTCCTTAAAATAATGGTCCAAATGGGCAGATCAGCGATGGGATATTCACACACCGATATATAGGTATCATGATTTCAATGGTTAAAAAAAAAAAATGTTAAATTCAGCAATCTGAATGACAAAACATACGATGTTTCAAAAATCTGAATTGGTCGTAGCAGGCATCAATTTGTTTTTACAGCAGTTGGCAACAGTGCCTACCTATGTGCAGCTGGAAAGGGTTAAATCAACTGACATTTTTATCATATGTACAGTAATCAACATCAAGCACACCACAGCTCAAACTGCTACATTGTTATAAAATTACGGCACATGTCTTTATTACTAACTACTAATTAAAGCTACTACTAACTTACTACTGATGAGTTGTTGGATGCAGTTTAAAGATAAATTTAAGTAAATCCCACACCAAGAAAGATATCGCCAGATGTGCTTTCATTACCTTGGCGAACTTGAGAAAGTCCATTATTTTATGTAGTGTATGACAAGGAAGTCCATTATTTTATGTAGTGTATGACAAGGAAGTCCATTATCTTATGTAGGTGTGTATGACGAGGAAGTCCATTATCTTATGTAGGTGTGTATGACGAGGAAGTCCATTATCTTATATAGTGTATGACAAAAAAGTCAATTATTTTATATAGTGTATGACAAGGAAGTCCATTATTTTATATAGTGTATGACAAAAAAGTCCATTATTTTATGTAGTGTATGACAAAAAAAGTCCATTATTTTATATAGTGTATGACAAGGAAGTCCATTATTTTATATAGTGTATGACAAAAAAGTCCATTATTTTATATAGTGCATGACAAGGAAGTCCATTATTTTATATAGTGTATGACAAAGAGGACTGTGACCGGTAGATAGAATTACCAGGCAGGCCATATTCTGGACTCCCAAGAATAAAAAGCATAAAAACATGGTCAAAACTGAACGAATTGGTCCAGGACAAGTAGGCGTCGCATATATATTACACTGGGAGGGTTTTGAATGTGATTGATATCCACTACCAGAAATCATTCACATTTTCTTTAGTAGGGGTTATGTATCAAAATTCAACTTAGGTCTACACTCATTGCTACTTAAAACATGCATTCAGTTTAATTGTTTTAAAAAAAAAATGTCTCCGTGTTCATTGTCAAAAAATATCTGTTGTCTAACAATATGTTTTTGCCAGTGCTGAACAATCACTCACTTTGGACTGCTTGTTGGAGTCGTAGCAAGATATTGAAAACGAGCAGAGAACAGGAAACATGTGGACGTTGGTCTGCCACCACGGCATTGGATCAGCAGTTTTCTGACACACTACTTAGTCTCAGCTCATTTATACTCGATCAGTTGATCTTCAATGAGATTTGAGGCACAGGATGTTTGGCTGGTTGTTTGTTTCGAATCCAATAATGTTAACCTAATTATGCATGACATATTCAATTGCACCGTAATATTCAACCATTATGAACAGTGCATGATAAATTGTGACAACAAATCATAAAAACAATTATCTTAAACACTCAGAAAACATATACATCAAATGGGGACAGCGTGGTTTAGTGGCATGGATCACAACCAGAAGGTGCTGGGTTCGATCCCCATCACAGCACTGACCATTACCCCGGGGAAGCAAACCCTTAGAAAATGCAGGAGGAAGCAGGCCCTTACATAAAATGCATGCTGAAGTCGGATGCACTGGGCCGACAGGCGCACAAATAAAAACACAGTACACCGCTTTGCTTGAAGATTAGAAAAAAAAGGCGAACGCAAAAAAAAAAATAAAAAAAAAATGATATTTTGCCAATGCAACAATCATGCTGAGCAATGCATGAGCTGCAGAGGTCAGCAACTCATAGCTTACTGCTAGCATCAGGGCCAGCGAACCAGAGCTGCCAAGAACCTCCAACAGAATGACTAAGAAGAAGGGATCGAAGAGGGAAGGCTGTTTGGTACTCAAAAATTACATGCTGAAGTCGATGTGTCAGACCGAAAGGTGCAAATATCACAGTCAAGCTGCAAACTATGACACCATGCATTCCATTCTCCGGACAACATCCTGTTACTATCAAAGCCCTTTTTCGGGGCTTGGTAGTTGGAGATACATATACAGTCATCATAGCGTGAAATAGCATAATCCTATGATTTCTGTGTGCCTTTTTTCCCAGTATGGCTACCTGTAACCACTATTTGCTGGGAGAATGGACTCATCCCTGCCCATACTGGCTAGGGAAAAAAAAAAGAGCTCATCTGAACTTCATCTACTTCCTGCTAAGGATAAAACCCCAACCTCCTGGGAAAACCAGGGGGTCTACCACTTGTAGGGGAGGTAGACTTGGACATGAGAGTCTGATAGACACTGAGTCTTATGTAATGCCTCATTAGGATTCCAGACCTCAAGGTAGCAAATGTGCGAGAAAGATGTTAGAGGATTTGGTCAACTAGTCGAGAGCCTACCATGAAGGAGGACATATTTAAAAAAAACAACTAATAACTAATTTTGTTTTCCTTTTTCACAGTAAAAATGTGTGTTAGTTCGTCCATCGTAATCAATGAGTTTGAAAATGGCTTATCTGAGCCATGAATTGTCTGTTGCACTCTGTAGAAGGAAATAGGATGCCCTCTTTGTACCGAAGTTGAAGAAGGGTAGATGTGAAACGACATGCGGAGTGATCGTCTCTGGATAGCCGCATTTAGTCTTACTACCTCATGTCTCTAAAAAAAACCTCAGGAATAGTGCTGCACCAGTCTGTGGGATTGGTGGCAATTCTTTCCCAGTCATCATGGTTAATACTGCACTGGATCAGTGATCTCTTAAGTGTAGTACTGAGACAGCCTCCTACCAGGAGTGAGGACATTTTCCCCCAATATTCTATTATCTAATTTTGTGCTCTGCCACGGTAATATAAAACTGAGACCGCCTTCTAACCGCGAGCAAAGACTTTTTCAATATTCTAATAGTGTTCTTTATCGCAGTAATATAATACACTCGTCTTTCAATCATTTGATTGTTCATTGTCGTTGTATTCAGAATGGCTCCATCAAAATACAAATGGCATTATGTTTGATCTCAGGCCAACCTAGTCATATGGAGGACTTTGATAAGTTAAGTCACACTATGTGCCAGAACAGTTCTATTATATGTAAGCTCTTCTGTGTGAATATGTGTACATGTAAGCTATCAATGTGAATTTGTGTAGACTGAAGCTCATCTGTGCACATGTCAGCTGTTCTATGTGAATTTGTGTAGACTAAAGCTCATCTGTGTACATGTAAGCTATTCTTCGTAAATTTTATCTTCAAGTACGCTCTTCCATGTGAATTTGTGTACATGTAAGCTCTGCTATGTGAATGTGTGTACATGTAAGCTCTGCTATGAAAATATGCATACATGTAAGCTTTTCCCTGTGAATGTGTACATGTAAGTAATTGATGTGAATCTGTGTACACATAAGTTCTTCTTTGTGAATATGTGTACATGTGAGCTCTTCTTTGTGAGTATGTGTACACGTGAGCTCTTCTTTGTAAGTATGTGTACATGTAAGCTTTCTTTGTGAATATGTATACAAGTAAGCTCTTCTTTGAGAATGTGTACACGTAAGCTCTTCTATGTGAATGTAAATCATTTATATGTACATGTAAGCTCTTCTTTGTGAATATATGTACACATAAGCTCTAACAAAGTTGCGGGACTACTTTGCTCTTTGTGTTATTAAATTAGTTTATTAAGATGGACTCACACGTCAGTTAACCACCCTCCATAATGAGTAATAAGCTGCTCGAGCCTAGCCCGCTAAGCAGGAAATCCTCCACCTGGCTACATCCAGCTCACATCAGAGATGGGACCTGTACAGGGACTTATGCCCCTGACGAAGTACAGGTCGACTAAGACATGTGTACATGTAAGATTTTATTTGTGAATATGTGGTGTACATGTAAAATTTTATTTGTGAATATGTGTACATGTTAGCTAAGTGTATATGAAATCTTTTATTTGTGAATATGTGGTGTACATGTAAGATTTTATTTGTGAATATGTGTACATGCAATATTTTATTTGTGAATATATGTACATGTAAGATTTTATTTGTGAATATGTGGTGTACATGTAAGATTTTATTTGTGAATATGTGGCGTACATGTAAGATTTTATTTGTGAATATGTGGTGTACATGTAAGATTTTATTTGTGAATATGTGTATATGTAAGATTTTATCTGTGAATATGTAAGATTTTATTTGTGAATATGGGTACATATAAGCTTTTATTTGTGGAGCTCTTCTTTGCGAAATATGTACATGTAAGCTAGTCTATATACATATTTGTACATGGAATACTCTTCTTTATGAATATGTGTACATATATGTAAGCTTCTCAATGTGAATATATACACCAAGTATAATATCAGTAACATTAGATTTTTCTTCTTTGTTCGCTCTGCTAAATAAACATCAGACAGTAGGCAATCTGAATTCTTACTTCTCCTGGGTGTTTTACCACATGTGGTTTTCCAGATAGCCAGAAACTTGTAAGCATTTAGTTGAATTAAGAGCTCATTCAGAATTCCACTACCAGCTATGGCAGCATTAGAGGACAGCAAGTTCGAAGGGTTTTGCCAGTGACAATCTTTGTCTTGTATTCTACATCGACATTCATCCTAAAACGGGCATTGTGATGTTGTGTTGTAGTTTAGAGCAAGGCTACAATATCTGTGCCTTTCGGCATGACATCTGATTTAAACTGGCTTTTTTGGGTTTGCCTTCCCACTGTGATCCATATTCTATTAGACTACACTAGTACAGCCCGTTTCCAGGGCCGATGCTTGGAGGCAGAAAATGGTCTTGCTCAGCTTTGGTTCGCTGACCCTGATGCAGGCAGCCAGCTACGAGTCGCTGGCTGTTGTCAGCTCATTCATTGTGCTGCATCTTCAGCCCCATTTTATCCTTTTTTTTTCTATCTTCTGTTTCTTGCGGTCTAGTTTTTTTACGTGTACACTATGAGGCGAGTTCCCGTGATGAAGTCGACCGCTGTTTCTCTTTAGCTCTGTACACATTTGAGTTTAGTGTTGAATCATCTATCTTCCTTAACTGGGTGTACAATGGACATTCCTGTACAGCACACTCAACTGGTTTTTTTTCATTCAGTACACGTGTTGTTCATCTATCGAAATCGATGAGGACCACATTGTTCGCACAAGTCTGAAGGTGGCTAATCCGACTAAGTAAGTCAATCCAAGCCCTGAATTGTTTGCTGCATTTAGTAGTAGTTGTTCCGTCCATTGTAATCGATGATGATCACTTTGTCAATGTTCACGAGTTTGAAGGTGGCTAAATAAGCCACTTGGAGCAATAGTGCTGCACCAGTCTGTGCGATTGGTGACGACTCTATTCCAGTCAACATAGTTAATACCTCACTGGATAAGTGATTTCTTAAGCGTGTCCTTGTACCGATTCCACTGACCACCGCTTGCTCTATTGCCATTTTGCATTTCACCATAGAGCAACATTTTTAGTAGTCGTTGATTCGACATGCATACCACATGGCCGGCTCATATCAGCTGTGCTACATGTTCCATGGTGTTTATACTGGACATGCTCGATCGGGCTAACACATCTGTATTTGGTACCATGTCCTGCTAACTAATCCTCAGTAGTTTCCACAGGCAGTGCATGTGGAAGTGGTTTAATTTTCTCAACATGAAGTCATGTCATGTACTTAGTACAAGGAAATAGGACACCCCCTCCTTCCACTGATGTGGATGATTTTTGTGCACACAATCCATGAGGGTACAATTGTTCTGTGCACCAAATATCATATGCACTTCTATTGTGCATTTCACAGTAGACAATGGTGTAATAAATGTTAAATTTAAACAAAGTAACTTGCTCGTTAGCTCAGTTCATAGCATACGATTCGCTATTTTCTGTGGTAACGGGGTGCCTCGGTTCGAATCGCGTCCGGAAACTAACAAAATCTGGGTCATGATTTTAATCAGGGACTGCTTCTCCAGTCAACCCAGCTGTAAATGGGTACCTGACACATGAGTTAGGGAAAGTAAAAACAGCAAAGAAGGGCACTGGCCACCCCCACCTCTCACAGGCTGCGGCTTAGTACAATGAAGTCTTTAAAAACTCCATTTCCAACCAGCGGTTAATTCTGCTGAATTTCCACTTTATTTTAACTTGCGACTGAATTTTATTATAATGAAGGAAAGTTGCACAGATCAGCCTCAGTCTCTCGTCCTAAACTAGCCTCATTGATGGTCAAGACAACCGAAAAGAGGATGCAGAATTTTCTTAGGGTTTTCTCCCAAAGCTTTTGTGTGGGCCCATGTACACAGTGGTTAGCGAGTTGGCTTTGCATCAGAGTGGTCCTGGGTTCATTCCCCATTTGAGATGGAAATGTTGTTCAGACCGCAATGGCTCCCAGGTGGACCCAGCCTTATATGGGTACTGGTTCAGTCCGGGAAGTAAAAGCAGCGAGGGAGCCCTCATATAGCTGAGCCTTTGAAATGTGAGATCGCAAACACCGCACACCCCTATGGCAGTAGTGCTATGGGTTACTTTACATGTGATGCAGACAGTCAAAGTATGCACAGGCATTATTCTGTTCATTTCTGACAGCATGGATAGGTTTTTTTTATATTTTTTTTTACTCAAAGTATGTGATTTTCAATGTCTTCATGCTGACAATCTGATCCCCTCTTTGCAAGCCTTTCTGCTGATTCTATCTTCGGAAAAACATGGTGGGATGGTAACCACTGAATCATGGTTCACTTTTTGACAACTGTCTTGCTTAATTCTCCCTGCTGCATAGGAGACAAACACTGCAGCTCAGAAGAAGCCTGTATCAGGACACATGAACAGTGATTTGATAGGAGTTTTTATAGCAATTTCCTTCTTATGATGACATTGCTAGGGCTATTGACAACCCTCCTTTTGTACATTTTATTGCATGCTTGGATATTTCCAGTTGGTCTGCTTTTTTCTCCAAGACATCAATTAGTTGAATACACGAGCGTCTTTGTTTTAAATGTTAGCAGGATTAGTGGGAATTGAAACAAATTTAGTTAGTGAAGGTTAGTATTTTCAATTCCAGTGTTAAATTCGTACTACTTTATGAATCAGAGTCTTTAACAAATGGTAGAAAGATAACACTGTCAGTGGCAACTGGAAAATTTTCAAGCAATTTCAGAGTGGAGGTAGAGGTATTGAAAGCTGCAGTAGAAGCAATGCTGACAGGCAACAGCAACAAAAGCCAGATAGTCTTGTTGACAGAAGCACTGTCCGTGGTTACAGCTCTAAAATGTCAGAAAAATACAGAACTAAATGACTTAAGATCAGTACTCAACTATGCCAGCAGTCCACGGGTTCCATCCGACTAACATTCAAGGCAACAAGGAAGCAGACAGACTGGTAAAAGAAGGTGGAAAGTTACCACAACCAGATTCTAGTGTGAACTACGAAGAGCCCAAAAGGTTTATTAGGGCCAGATACATGGCCAAATGGGAGACAGATGTGCATACTGGCTACACAAAAGATGATGCTTATTACCAATTGAACAGAAGAGAGTAGGTTGTGGTCTTCAGACTCCGTACAGGCCACAACAGACTGAGGTACCATCTTTTCAACAAACTGCAGATAGGTGATACTGATGAATGCACCTGTGGTACAGGGAAAATGACCCCTGAACATCTGCTGCAAAACTGCCCGACATACAAGGACCAGAGAAAGCACATGATGTGGCCATCATGAGTGCCAATACTAGACAAGCTCTATGGCAGTGTCGACAGCCTCAGGATGACTGCTGCTTTCTTCAAACAAATTCAAGTTGACGTCTGACAGCATATGAAGAAGAAGAATCAGAGGCTTGGAGGGTCACAAAGGCGATATCTACCTGGGTTCAGGTTTTGGTAAATTGATATCTATGTATAAAACTAGCGGCTGATGGATTTTAATTGATTGATAGATAACAAATGTAAAGGATTAAGTGTTAGAGATTTCATTGTACTAGGCCACGGCTTGTTGACGAGGTTGGGGTGACCATTTCCGTTTTATGCTGCCTTTCCTTCACTAACAGTTAGCCAAGTAGCCATTTACACCTGGGTAAATTAGAGCATGCCAATAAATAACGGGAGTCAAAACATAGTACGTTTGCAGTGAAAATTCAGCCCTTTACTACTTTGCCAATTTAATGAGAATTAATCATTTCAGATGTTCTTTTATTTCTCAGCTTTCTTGGTATACATAAAAACATGGATGGTTCCAATGCTGCACTGAAAGAACGAAACTATATTACTACCAATAGACTGTCATTAAGAACAACGGACAATACACATATGACCAAACACTTTGCTAGAAGAAGAGATGAACATATTAAAAAGGGATATGAAGACATAAAAAAAAAAAATATTTAAAAAAAAAACCAAACAAACAACTTAACTACATGATTCATATTGTTTGGTCAGCCATTTTGAGATTAAAGGAAAAGGCTTGCCAGTAAAGTGTATAAAATGAAAAAAGTAAAATGCCAGATAAGCTGATAAGAGGCCAAAAAAAATGAAAAAATGACGAGATTGTGAAAATAGCGAGAAGAAAGGCATAAATCAGGGAGAACAGCTTAGAGGAGATAAAGAATATGGAAAATATTGATGCTGTTTATCTGAAGGAAGATCAGTCTATTCTCCAGCTTGAGTCCATGCCGATCCATCTTAAAAGCTGAAGACAATGCCAGGGACTCTAACATCAGCATCCCCTGGTCCCATATGAAGGTCGTTTGGTCATAACAAATGTTTTTCCTCTTGTTTCTGTTCTATCAAAGGATTTGGACCATACCTATCCATGTATTTATATACTTTATTTTAATCTACAGAACTGCAGAAGCCTCACCTTATTTGTATATTTACTTGAATTATCATGACATGCTTTCCAATAATGACAATCAATTTCCTTCATAAACATTTATCCTTTAAATATTTAAGATGTTTTTTTTTTATTTCCTTGCCTTCCAATGAGGACAATCAATTCCCTTCCCCTTTTCTGCATTTAATGACCCTTTCCAAAATGGTACCAGTTTTTTAAATTTAGGTGTACTTCAGTTCAAGGCATGTGTCACAACTTCATATGTTAAATAGTATTCAAAATAAAATGAATTAATATTAAACAAATTCAGTTGAAAATATAATTAAAATATTTGTATGAGGCGCTTAAATGGTTATTAATGTGGAGGGGGACAAATAAGCCTACAATAAAAAAATTTGTGTACTGAATTTAACTTTCATTGAATATCTACATGTAAAATAAATGCATGAGCATCAACCTGATAAAATAATGAATCTGGTCTTGAAGTTCAAATTTCATCACATGAAAATCACATATTCAACACATGTGTAAATGTTGAGAACTGTATATTAAACGAAAGCTGTGCATGCGTTGAATGTCCAGATATAATTTAAATTTCGCTAATCGATGAGACACAATTGATATGTTACAATGACTCTGGCACCGCTGTTTTACGGCCTGTTTCGGGCCAGTTGGACTGGAACTGATGTTTTGCACGTTTTCTAGATCATCCTTTCTGAGTGTGTGTTCAATGAATTGTGTCGTTTTCTTGCTATATTTGTTAACAATGACATTCTAATACTATTGTGTAGTAGTATATCTTCATTGGATTTCTTAGCTTTGCATGGCAATGTTCTCTTGATTCCCATTTCTGTTGCCACAACCAATTTTTCTGTTCTTTTTGTTCAATGTCCAAAATTGACATCCATAAAACCAATTTAATTCTGTGTGCTATTTCTAAGGTTTGAATTAATCTATAGCTGTTGATGAGGTCTTGTTTGTCAGGATTGTTGAAAGTTTATTTAGAAAAGGATTCTCATGTCAGTGAAAGCACACAATGCACACCCCCTAAGTGATGTGAGAAGGTTTACTCAATCAAGGCAGTACAGGAAGGTTTACTCAAAGTCAAAATGATACAAGGTTTACTAAAAGTCAAAGCGATATAGGAAGGTTTGCTCAAAGTCAAGGTGATACAGGAAGGTTTGCTGAAAGCAGTTAGATTATTAAAAGAATAGAAAAAGATTTGCTGAAAGTGAAAAGGTTTCAGGAAAGTTTGCTAGAAGCCAAGAATGTGGGCAGTGTTTACTAAATATCAAAGTCAAGCATTTACAATAATCAAAGGATGTGTGAGAATGTTTACAATAATCAAAGGATGTGTGAGAATGTTTACAAAATTGAAAGGTAGTGTCAGAATGTTTACTATAATCAAGGGAGGTGTAATTTGGTAACTTAAAGTCAAGTTAATGATTTGGGGTCACTTGTAGTCAAGTTAATGGACTAAGAAATTGCACAAAATTAAGTCAGTAGAAAAAGACACACCACTATGTGGCTCTTGATATATTATCTTGACTTCATTTATTCTTTGGTCCATTAACTTGACTTCATGCAGACCTTTGACCATTAACTTGACTTCATGCTGCCTTGGTCCATTAACTTGACTTCATGCAGACATTGGTCCATTAATTTGATTTCATGCAGACCTTGGTCCATTAACTTGATTTCATGCAGACCGTGGTCCATAAACCTGACTACATGCAGACTTTGGTCCATTAACTTGAAACTAACTTTATAAGGGCTTGGTTTATTAACTTGATTTATTTAGCCAATGATCTTTTAACTTAACTTCATTTAGCCTTTGGTGAAAACTTGAATTTCAGCCCTTAGTCCACTAACTTGACTTTATGCAGACTTGGTCCATTTATTTGACATAAAATGGCCATTCAATTTTCAACCTGACTTAATGCTGGCGACCTTTGATTTTTTAACTTGACTTCATACTACTTTTTTGTTATTTAGTCAACTGTTCAAGCAACTGTTAATCCATTTTGTGTTGTCTATGTCCTTTAAAAATGCCAGCGAAAATTGATACTCATGACTCGCTCCAGTGTTGTGTTTATATCGGACATTCTTTAAGTTTCAAATCTGATTAAAATTTGCCCATTTGAAGGCTAGCATTCAACACAATTCTGTGTAAGTTTTGTACACTTTGGTAGTCTAATTTGCTGCTGCATAGTATCTTGTTGCAATTTATTAACGCGCAAAGTAAACAAAATGGCCAAAATGGCAGCTAGAGCCTTGCCGACAATGGCCCCAAGTTCAGTTACAAAATACTCAAGGGCATCCCTCCTTGGGCTGATAACACTCCCATCTCGCCTCATCCCCCTTTACCAATTGTAGGTTTCACATAACCTCTGGCTTCTCCGTATCCTCAGAAGAGTCATATTCACCCGAGGAAGTGAAGTGCAAAACTCAGAGGAGCAAGGAAACGGAAACAGAGAAAGCCAGATGCAAATACCGGACCAACTAGTGGAAGACGCTATTTCTCGCATAAACAATCCCCTCGTTCCAAGGCAGTGAAGTACTTGACTCCCCTCAAGGAATCCGCAGCGACCTCGGTTGACACACTCACATGAAACCACACAAGGTGCCAGAGTTTGGGGTCATCTCTGCACCACATGACTTTGGCAGTTTGCAGGCTAGTTTATGAGCTCTAGATGAGGCCATGGCAGTGTTCGATCCATGCCAACAGGTCTCTGACACATAAACAAACATTATTGTTATGCCCATTAACTGGGTGTCAGTTTGGTTGAGAATGTAAGCAACCAGTTCAGATATGTGCATTGTCAGGAAAAACAAATAAAATCTTGCAGATTGTTTTTGGGTGACAAATTTTTGTTTTGTATTTCTTTGGTAACTCATTCATTCCTTTGTTGAAAGTCATGATTTGTTTTTAAAAAAAAAATCATAGTTATGCACCGAATATGAGTTTTAACTATTCAATCGGATGAAGACCTTTAACCCTCTTCACTGTAAGCAATAACCTTCTGGCTTCCACATTTTTTTTTGTATTACTTCACAAACATTTAGACGTACCCATTTTTAGGTACCTCAGTTGTCTTTTAAATCCATGAATTTGCCACAAAGCACTGATAGTGTTCTGAACCAGATCAGCATATCTGTTTAGTTTCCACTACAAACGTATTTATAACATCTATACAAATAAACTAACCAGATCTACCTCAGAAAAGTCCTTTGCAACAACTTAACTTCCATCACCCTGAAAATATTGGATAACCTTTCAAATCCACATGAAACAGAAAAAAATCATTAAAAAATTGTCAAAATATTCATTGTATTGTTATTGGGGCTGGCGGAAGTGGTCTCATTTTCGATTCAGCCATTTTTATAGCATAACCAGTGTTAAAACAATGAATACACCAGTGAGTATGCAAAGATAATGCCCAGGCAAATTTTGTTGCCAATTGTTCAGTAAAGGTTAAACATAAAATATATACTCATTAGAGCAGGGTGATGTATCGTTCCTTCCAACATCTATAATAATAAGAAATATAAATGTTTTTCTAATATAAAATACCACTAAATGTTTGAATTAGATAGAATAAATATAGCTTCCGAAGAAATTTTTGGCTTGTTAGGGAGCAATGGGAGGAGAATGAATGGCATAAGAAACTGGTTGTATACAGACTCTGCGGAGTCTTCTAAACCAGTATAGAAACGTTAAGTTAAGCGATAAAAAGCTGTATTCAATACATAAACCTACATATTTCTTATAATCATAAAGTAATAAAAAAAAGAAAGATATGATTTTGTAAATGTTACATTGTTATAAAAATGGGACGAACATCTTTAAACTATTGTATCTCTGAAACATAAACAGTCACTGAACCAGACCAGAGCCTACAGGAGGGTAGCCGGAGACAAGAGACACCCACTGCACGTGACCATTGCAGATATCAAGGGTAAAAGAGCCAGGAGAGGGATGCTATGGAGGACACAAGGCAGAGAGAACGATTGGTCGGGTAAGTACAGTAGAGAGCATAGACAAGGGAGAAGAATGGATTCACACTGGAGTAAGTACAGTAGAGAGAGCATAGACAAGGGAGAAGAATGGATTCACACTGGAGTAAGTACAGTAGAGAGAGCATAGACAAAGGAGAAGAATGGATTCACACTGGAGATAACATGACAGACTACCATCACGTTATTTTCACTCTGGGGATAGAATGCTACTACAATGGGAAAGCGGAACTCAAGGTGGTTAAACAACTAATAAGTGATATTCATAGTAGGGTGGAAGGCAGTCATTCAAGAGTCAGACAATGTTTTAAGTGGGTAGATAACATCAGGAGATGAACTGGAAAAAGCCTGTCAGATTCCACCATTATGGCAAGAGATAGAGTACACTGGAAATCCATTGCAGCCGACCTTCGCATGCGGAGATGGCACTTGAACTGAACTTACAGTTACAGGACTTTGATGCTGTTATACACACTGATGGATTCGTGCTACCTGGTAAGAAACCAGGTTGGGGCTTCGCTGCTAGAGTGAGAGGCGCAGTCATTGCTGAGAGGAGTGGTGCATACTTGACAACAACAACCAGTATCAGAATTTAGCAAGGGCTGTAACCGTCTCTGAATCTCGATCCTAGCTTCGGAAATTGTAGAAGGACTGGCAGTGGCAAGAGTTGATAGTGGACTTCGAAACTCTAGGAACGTGGGTAAATCTACTGTCCTGGCCATGTTGGGGTTTGCGGGAATGAAAGAAGCTGACATCCTGGTCTCAGGAGTACCCATTGGCAATGGATTGAGGTCACATTTTGAACTTGATCAATAACCTCCTTTTTGATGAAGACACTGCAGTCGATGGACCAAAAATTGAAAGATCTTGAAATCATATCCGGGTCTAGCAGAGAGGGGTGCCTGAAAGGACGGAGTAGGAGTGTGTACAAGCAGGTAGCTACAAAAACCAATGGTATCTACACTTTTTACTATTTGCTGAAAGGGACTGAGCACCTATTGGTCTGCCTGAAATGCAATGACGTTGATTCTTAATAAAACAAAACACTCACTATAATGTATAACGGGAACTGAGATGCTAATCCAGTTGAGCACAACATACTGACCAGGATGTTGGGTCAGGCACAATATACTGACCAGGACATTATATCAGGATCAGGCACAACATACTAACCAGGATGTCATGGCAGGGTCAGGTACAACATACTGACCAAGATGTCGCGTCAGGGTCAGGCACAACATACTAACCAGGACGTCACAGCAGGGTCAGGTACAATATACTGACCAGGATGTCTGGTCAGGTACAACATAATGACCAGGATGTCTGGTCAGGTACAACATACTGACCAGGATGTCGCGTCAGGGTCAGGCACAATATACTGACCAAGACCACTATCTCTCTTCCATGTAGTTTTCCCTGGAAACAGGCTGTTTTAAAGAAAGTATGGCTGACGAGATGTGGATTGACGTGATCCCCGCAGATGAAGCCAAGGGTAGCGCAGCCACCTGCAGGACCACGGCCCACCTTTATCAGCATACTAGGGATGTAAAGAAAGCTACTACAAGACCCTCCACTTAATGTCCTTTTCAGGGCCCACAAAAGAATAAATTTACTCATTGTAAGCATTAAACAACATAAAAATATAACAATCAACAAGGTCCCATTACAGTCTAAACTTTGAGGGAAAGAAATGTCTGTGATCACACTCAGAATATATGCCTTTTTTGTGGGGATGGTGTAGGCTTGTGGATAAGGGACATAGCACTATAACCCAATAGTGCTGGCTTAGCTCCTCAATCACAGGACTGGCCGTTACCCCAGGGAAGCAAACCCTTAGATAATGCAGGAGGCAGCAGACATTTACATAAAATGCATGCTGAAGTCAGATGCACTGGACTAAAAGGCGCAAAATTAAAAACATAGTGCAACATACATCGCCTTGGCAAATAGAGAAATAAGGTGAATGCAAGAAGAAAAAAGAACCAAAAGAATGCCTTATTCTGGCTCACTTTCTTCATGAAAAAAACTGATAATTTTTTTGCCTATCTGCCCTGGTTGGTTAAAATTAATGTACGTACCTTTTTTGTTGGTGGCTTCAAGCATGTTAGGGTATCAAAAATTAAACCAATACAACACTCACATTATGAGGATAAAGTATTTATCGCAAGGATCTGTGTATCAAGTTAGAAAGGAATTGAAACTGAAAGTTATTCTAGATCCATTCTAGATTCTAATCTAAAATGATCACCGGATTCTTTGATCTATTTGTGCTTGATTGCATGAGGGTAAGTCAGTAAGTAGGTCACAAACTAATAATGGAATAGAAGAAAAATATAGTTGGTAGTTTCTAAAGGTGTCAATAAGTCGCAGCAACATATGGTTTCTGTAGGTAGCAGACGCTAGGTGTCGCATGCACATGCACAGCTCAGACACAAAATGGCATCAGTGCTCACAAAGTACAATCAAAATAACAGTACCTTGTGCGAGGTATGTTTTGGCAAAATGACTTTCCGCAAAGAATATTCATAAAGAAATGATTTTAGTTTGTGGTTAGAAGTGTTTGTTGCATAAATTTTCTCAATAGACGCTAAAAAAATTTAGGATGAAACTCAACAAGGTTGCAACAGATGCATCTGTACAACGTGTGGGGGATATGGTTCTAACTAGCAATATGGTGTTCACATGGTTTAGCCTATAGCATAATGCATAATTGATTTAATTTCTGGAAATTGTGCTCACGAAGAATCTGACTGACACTACAAAATTAACTGAATGGGCTTGTAATTGCACTGATAGAGTAAAAAGAAATATCCCATCATAGGAAATCCCATAGGAAATATGGTGTTAGGCCCATAATATTTTGTAATCGACGGCGCTTAGCTGATGATATGGTCAGCATTACGCCGGCCGCCTTTACTTCCCGGGCAGAACCCGAACCAATTTAAGGCTGGAACAACCCGGTAGCCGTTGCGGTTTGAAAAAATATTTTCGCCTCAACTGGGGAATGAACCCAGGACCACTCAGATGTGAAGCCAGCATGCTAACCACTGCTCTACACTGATAGAGTAATGGGATGATGCCAAGTGTAATAATAAATGGTTTCCAAATGTGTATCAAATTTGTTTTTTTAAATAGCCATTTGTGACTTATTTACCCTTGTAATATCCAACACTGAAATGAATAGGAATTGAATATTCGGTGCATCCCTAGTTATTATTCACAATTTATGAATCATAGCTCATTCATTTGTTCACAGAAGACAAATCTATATGTTCAATTAAAAAAACACAACAATGAAGGTAGTCCCATGGCAGACACTGCTGTCGCGGATGAAGTTCAGGAGTCTTCATTATGACTATTCTCCAATTTTTTGTGAGAGGGGGAATTACTTTTCTGTTTATTGTTGCCCTGTGTGTATTGATTTATATTGTTCTCCTTCTTTGGCATTTGTTCTGGAAGAGGACATTTGTGACATTGTGTCGTAGTTTACAGCTAGACTGCGATCTCTGCACCTTTCGACCTGACACATCTAATTTCAGCACTGCATTTTTTACCTCAGGTTTGCCTTCTCTCTTTGATCCCTAATCTCTTAGCTAGGCTGCATGGTTTCAGTGTATTTTTAGGTCTTCCACTTGGAGACGGAATAGGGTCTTGGTCGATTATGGGTCACTGACCCTGATGCAAGCTGCCATCTATGAGTCAGTGGCTGGCGTCAACTCATTCACTGCTGCATCTTCTGCCCCAATTTATGTTCTGAATATAAACAAATTTATATTCTAAAAGTATACAAATTTAAATAGTCATGTATATTAAGCTAGAGTTTGCATCTCGTTCTCTCCCTAATTTCTGGCTGTATTGGTTCTGTAATGGTTGCAGGACCTAATTTTTCACTGCAAAGTTCCTTGGTCTGACACAATCTTGTTTATACAGCTGTAAATGGGCACCTGACTTCCAAATTATGTAAGGTAAGGCAGCATTGATGTTCACATGCCTCCTAGAGGTGATGGTGGGATACACCAGTGGCAAGATCTCACACAACGACAGCTTAACGGTTACCAGCACCTCCAAAGACAGATCTTATATTACTGGTTAGGCTAAATGTCAACAGGGAATGTCAGAGGCTGGGAACCACAAAGCTGCACCTTGCCCAGTAAGGAAACCACCCATACAATTACTACTAATAGCCAAATGAATGGCAAACAAGAGAAGGTATGAGATGGTACCTTCTAAAGACCGACCAAATGGATTTACAGAACAAAAGGAACATAGCACAAGATCTGATTGAGTACGACGATTACATAAATTCAAAGTATAGGCAAGGTTATCTGTTCATTATGTGTTTAGTTTAGATGTTGCCAAATATGAGGTGTCTTCAAAAAGAATCTGATCGTTGGGCCGGATAAATACAATTACTCACCTGGAGATTTGAAACTTTAATCCCCTTCAACGTACTCTCCTTGGGACTCCACACACTTTTCCCAGTGGTCCCACCATTGTTGGAAGCATTTCAGGAAGGTCTCTTTGAAAATGGAGTACTGCTGGGTCGTCATATTTCGCATGTCTTCTTGTGTCTCAAATCGGGTCCCTTTCAGTGGAATTTTTAGTTTGAGGAACAGCCAAAAATTGCAAGAGTCATTTTGGGAGAATAGGGAGCCTGGGGAACCAGAGGAAGGTTGTGTTTGGCTAAGGAAGTCTGAATCAGAACAGTATACTACCAGGTAGTATTCTTTGGTAAAGTTTTGACCTTATGGTACTTACTCACGATGTACAACACCACGGAAGTCAAACAAAATGGTCAACATGACTTTGGCATTGCATTATTTTGTGGTGAATGAAAACTCGATATGTGCTCACTATACTCAACACTGAACGGCTGACTGCCAGCGACTAATGTAATGTGGGGACGTGAAAAAATTAACACATGCGCATGACAGTCTTTATACCTCTCTGCCGGATAACAATACCCATACTTCATTTAATTATGTGGAAAAAGTTGAGTTCTTTTTGAACACACCTTGTAATTCAACATAGACAAATTTATATGTTCTATATAGATGCATATATAAATTCTATCTTTACATTGTACCAATTGTCATCACATTTTTGGGTCCAATGTAGAAAAATATATTTATTCTATGTTAATAATTTGCTGTTGTATGTAAGCAATTATATGGGTTCTGTGGATGCAATTTATTGTTTATATGTTGACACATTTATAGTTTTAATATAGAAAAATTACCAGTTCAATGTGAACAAATTTATAGGTGTAATGTAGGCAAATCTATACTCTCAAAGATGTTAAATTGGTATATTCATTGCAATATGTATATGCTTAACGTAAAAAAATGTCTATGTTTAAATGTTTAGTAGATACAAATTTATGTACTTAATTTAGACAAATTTATATGTTCATTCTCCACAAATTTCTAAGTTCAATGTAGAAATATCTAAATATTCAAAGTGGGCAAGTTTATACGTTCAATATAGACAAATTTATATTCAATGTAGACTCATGCATGTGTTCGATGTAGACAATGTTATATGCTTAGTTTGAGCCATTTTACATGTTCAGTGTATTCAATTTGATATGTTAAAAGTAGACATTTATATATTCAATGTAGGCAATGTTTATGATCAATGTGGGCAAAGGTTCAGTGTAGACACATATTTTCAAAGAACAATTTATATGTTCAATATTGGCAGATTAATTTTCAAGGCAAGTATATTTATGAGATTAGTTTAGTCGAAGTTATAAGGTGAATGAGGACAATTTATGAGATCAGTTTAGTCAAAGTTATATGGTGAATGAGGACAATTTATGAGATCAGTTTAGGCAAAGTTATATGGTGAGTGAGGACAATTTATGAGATCAGTTTAGGCAAAGTTATATAGTGAATGAGGACAATTTATGAGATCAGTTTAATCAAAGTTATATGGTGAATGAGGACAATTTATGAGATCAGTTTAGGCAAAGTTATATGGTGAGTGAGGATCAGTTTATTCAGAGTTATATGGACAATTTATTAGACCAGTTTAGTCAAAGTTACATGTTAAATGATTATAATTTATGAGCTCAGTTTAGTCAAAAGGTATATATTAAATAAAGACAATTTATTATATTAGTTTAGTCAGTTTTATACTTGTACATTCACTATAGGCAAATGCATATGCTAGCTATAGACAAAATAGACAAACGTGAATGTTGAATGTAGACTAAATTATATTACCACTGTAAACAATTGTACGAGGCGTGTTCAAATGAAATCGGACCAAACTGCAACAAGTGAGCATACGTACGATGCGCATGATGACATCACTTTTTGTGTAAACCGCACATACGAACTACCAAGTTCGCAAAATTTCATTATTCTCTGACTCATAGTTTCCTCAGCAAACTGTTGGAAACATGGGGGATGTGATACGGAATCCGTCCAGAGTTGATAAGTAAACGGGGATTCAGTTTCTAACAGCTGAAGGATGTCGACCAGTTGACATTCATTGCAGAATGCAGGCAGTGTATGGTGACAAAAGTGTGTTGAAGACAACAGTGAAGAACTGGACAACGATGTTTAAAGAAGGACGTGAGTTAACGCAGCAATATGCGCCTGACCTGGTCTCGGAAGATCTTTCGTTAACTCGTGTCCTTCTTTAAACATCGTTGTCCAGTTCTTCACTGTTGTCTTCAACATACTTTTGTCACCATACACTGCCTGCATTCTGCAATGAATGTCAACTGGTCGACATCCTTCAGCTGTTAGAAACCGAATCACCATTCGCTGATCAACTCTGGATGAATTCCGTTTCACATCCATGTTTTCGGCGGTCTGCTGAGAAAACTATGAGTCAGAGGGTAATGAAATTTTGCAAACTTGACGGTTGGTATGTGCTGTTACGCCAGAAGTGACATCATGCGCATCGCACGTATGTTCACTTGTTTCAGTTTGGTCCGGTTTCATTTTAACACGCCTCATATATATTTTCAATGTACAGAAATGTATATTTTGAATATAAACATATTTATTTTTTCAGTCTATATACACTTACATTAGAAAAAAAACATTTATTTTTTCGAGATATACAAATTTTGAATAAACAAGTTTATGTGTTCATTCCAGATACGTTTATATTTTGATTGAAGAAAAATGTTTATTTTCAATATAGACAAATTTATAATCTTAATTAAAACAATTTATATCCTGAAATAAACAAATTTATATTTTTTAAATGAGCAAATTTGTATCCTGAAGATGAACAAATTTATGTTATGAAAATATACAAATGTTATCTTCATTGTTGACAAATGTATGTTTCATGTTTAGAAATTTAAAAGCTTAATGTAGAAATTTGTTTAGAATTACTTGCAAACATTTCCCTTCAGAATTCATGTGAGCATAGAGTTACAATAGTTACTTTCTATCAATCCCCTTTTTGGGTAATTTCCATTAGCAGCACCTTGACTTCCTCTTCCACTCTTTTTCATTAAGGATTCTTTTACCTCTATTTCTTCTTCTTCTCTTTCTTCTTCTCCTCCCTTTCTTTCTTGTTTAAAAAAAAAAATTTCTTCTATTTCTTCTTCTCTTTCCTCTTCGGTTTTTCTTCTCTTTACTCTTCTTCACCTTCTTCTCGTACTCCTCCTTCTTCTCCTTATTTTCCTTATTTGTTTGTCTTCAGAAATATATTGTGTGGTTTCCAGCGAGACAGTGATATCTATGCCTATTTGGCCTGACATGTCCGATTTCAGCTAGGTTTTTTGGGCAACCAGGTTTGTCCTCCCACTACGACCCCTGCTCTCTTAGCCAGACTACAATATGGGAGCCTATTTCTAGTTCTGCCACTTGGATGTGGAATAGAGTCTTGGTCCGCTCTGATTCGCTGACCCTTATACAAGCATCCAGCTATGAGAGCTGGCTGCTGTCAGCTCATCCACTGTACTGCATCTTTGACACCATCTTTTTTTTTGACCTGGTAAAGATAATACTTCACCATAACCGGCTGCACTGGAATCTAATTGACAACATATAAAAATAAGTGATTATAGCGACAAACCCAGAATAGAGAGATTTTCTTACGACTCTTTGACATTCGCTTCACTTAGATTTAAGAGAGGAAAATTTGCCCCGTCATCAGCTGCACTCTTGTCCTGAACTACCTTGATCCAATGGCAAGATGTGTTAGTCGAGACGACTGGAGATAGCACGGAACGCAGACTTATTTTCCACAAGTTTACTTCCAGATTTAATGGTAATAACTTATGTGGAATTTTTAGTAGGATTTTCATTATTTTTAAGATTTCAAACTTTTACAGGAGAGCAGTAAACATCCTGCTCTGCTCAATTTTCTTCTGTCAAGGGTTCTTTTATGTGCACAGCATGTACATGGGACCTCTGAGTTTTATTGTCCATCTTCACTAAGACTAGGAACAAGATCTCACTATTGAAACCAGGGGATGCTTGAAACATGTGGGATTCTAACACCGCACTTTTCATGTTTTCGTTAGATCATTTCTCTCAGCTATGGCGCATCACCTCTCAGCTATAGTTTCTTGTGAGGTGAGCACCTCACCTCTCAGCTATGGCACCTCACCTCTCAGTTATGATGCATCACCTCTCAGCTATATTACCTCAACTCTCAGCTATAGCACTTCAACTCTCAGCTGAGGTCAACTCTCAGCTATAGTACTTCAACTCTCAGCTAAAATCAACTCTCAGCTATAGTACAACTCCAGGTTGACGTCTGACAGCGTACGAAGAAGAAGAAGAAGTACTTCAACTCTCAGATATAGTACTTCAACTCTCAGCTAAAGTCAACTCTCAGCTATAGTACATCAACTCTCAGCTATAGTACTTCAACTCTCAGCTATAGTACTTCAACTCTCAGCCATAGTACTTCAACTCTCAGCTATAGTACCTCAACTCTCAGCTATAGTACTTCAACTCTCAGCTATAGTACTTCAACTCTCACCTATAGTACTTCAACGCTCAGCTAAAGTCAACTCTCAGCTATAGTACTTCAACTCTCAGCTATAGTACCTCAACTCTCAGCTAAAGTCAACTCTCAGCTATAGTACTTCAACTCTCAGCTAAAATCAACTCTCAGCTATAGTACCTCAATTCTCAGCTATAGTTCTTCAATTCTCAGCTATAGTTCTTCAACTCTCAGCTATAACAGTTCAAATCTCAACTTTAGCAATCGTCTATGTCCCCAGAAGACACTCTCATATTGTCTCCAGAACCCGCAAGCCATGGAACCTAGAGGAAAGTCGAAAGACAACCTCATCTAAAACCACTTGCTAAAGAGCCATAGAGGCCAAAATGAAGATCTGGAACCAGAATGGGCTCACCATATAAAGGATGGTTGTGGTCTGGTGGAGAGAAATTGCTCTTTTATGGATCCAGTAGGATAGCCACCACAAATTACCAGACAAGAGGGCTGATCTCAGGCTGGAACATCATCAAGAAGAACAACTGGCCCTGAAATAACTGATTACTGCTAGTGGTTGAAAGAAGTACTTAAACAGATAAATTTATATCAATATGAAAGAGCATTTATCTCCTCTTTACATCCATTTCCTGTTCCTCATTTAAAGAGTATATCTCCCTTTATATCCACTTCATGTACCTCAGGAATTATATCTTCCTTTAAATCAATTTCCTGTACCTCAGGAATTATCTCTTTCTTTAAATCCATTTCCTGTACCTCAGGAATTATCTCTTCCTTTATATCCACTTCCTGTATCTCAGGAATTATCTCTTCCTTTATATCCACTTCCTGTACCTCAGGAATTATCTCTTCCTTTATATCCATTTCCTGTAATTCACTTAGGGAGTACCTCTCCCTTTAAACCAATTAGATTTGTATCCTCATAACGGTAAAGGTGGGTCCCATGGCAGCAGTTGCCATCGGGGATGAATATAACTCTTGATGAACTAAGCTGCAGCCTATGTGAGGTGGGGAGGCGAGTTCCCATTCCTTGCTGTTTGTTTATATTTTGTCATTTTTGTTTTTGCAACGTTGTATAATTATATTGTTATTTTGGTCATATTTTGTTGGTGTAAGGTTATATAATTATCTTGTTATATTTTATTTATGTAATGTTGTATAATTATCTTGTTTTATTTTGTCAATTTTGTTGGTGCAAGGTTGCATAATTATTTTGTTATAATTTGTCAATTTTGTTTATGTAACGTATACTTATGTTTTATTTTGTCAATTTTGTTGGTGTTTAGTTCAGTTCAGGTCATCCCGTAACCCATCAGGTCGTTGGGGCATACATGAAAACATGAAAATCCCACGCCAGCTCTCTCTGTCTGTCGCCGCCTGACGTATATTGTTAACCCGGGCTGCGACCGATCCGGTATGAAAGATTTCGTTGTTGTTGTCCTCATGTGTGACTCTTAGGCTTGAAAACATCTGGCGGCGCCCATCTCCTCTCCAAGCTGCTGTAGGCCAACATCTGCATTTAACCTGAAGGAGCCCGTCCCCCCAAGCGAGCCATTGCCTCGTTAGCCTAGAGCCTCACGGTTCTAGTTGCCCAGTGTGTACCCCGAGGAGGTGAGGTTGGCTTGTGAGCTCACTTTAATTGGCAGGCTACTAATTTCACTTTTCACTCTTCTAGGGAAGAGCTAGCCGACCTCAGCGCCACTGGAATGCGGTGCCAAGCATGAGCACACCTTACACACCAGTTGGTGTGTAATGGAATTTATATTGTAATTATTTTGTCAATTTTGTTGATGTAAGGTTGAATATCTTATATTTTGTCACTTCTCTTTTTGCACTATTGTATAATTATATTGTTATATTTGGTCATATTTTGTTGGTGTAATGTTGTATAATTATTTTGTCATGTTTTTCATTTTTGTTCGTCTTTTCTTTGTCTTATTTTACTCCATACCAAGCATTGGGTGACTACACCAGCAGCTAATAACTTTGTAGGGATCATGTTTCAAATTACTTAACTATGCTCCTACATTGTTGTCATTTATTTTACATGATAATGTGCACTTGTCATAAATGGTTGTTTTAGTTTTTGTTCTTCTTTGTTAGTTTTGTTTCCACTGACCCAGCAGTATTCAGGCTCTTGCCCTATCACCTAATGCCATGTTATGGTATCTGCACATGTTAGTTGTTGCGAAGTACCATTCAAAATATCCATTTATCTATCATTGGAGGAAGAACCACTTTCCTAACATTGTTGTTGGGGTTAGAATGCACAATTGTCTTGTGATATTATTTTGGTCATCTTCACTGATGGAAGGTCACACAATTGTGTCTTGGTGAGATCTGTTAAAAAAAATACATTGGACAAATAAATTTTGGCTTCGACGTGTTTCTGTTTCCTTATTTTTTTTCATCTGACTCCCTATTTCTTATAGTTCAAACTCACTCGCTATGGCACGCTGCTGGGACAGGGTTATAGATTTATCTCTTATGGCCAGAAGCCGGTCCCAGCGACAAGTGTGGTATAGTTAAAAAACAAAGAAGATTGACAAAACTGATAGTGGGACTCCAGAATTATAGTTATGGGGAAAGACTCAGAAAAATCGACCTACAGTGTCTAGAAAAGAGAATAATTCAAGGTGATTTAATACAGGTTTATAAAATAATCAACGGAATAGATAGATTAGAATATAACATATTTTTCAAATTACAATCACCTACAAGAACAAGAGGGCACGGTGGCAAATTATTTTAAGAAAGGTCCAGATTAGATACCAGGAAATAATTTTTTAGTCAGAGAGTGGTGAATGCTGGAATGCATTGCCACATAGTGGAGACAGGGTACATTAATGCATTAAAGAATAGATTGGATACTCATAGGTATTTTAAAATCTAAGTGAATGTAAAAAAAAAACTGTTTGTATACAAGCTCTGTAGAAACTAAAGTATAAAGATGCTAGGCTCTGTAGAAACTAAAGTATAAAGACGCTAAGTCAATCACATCAAAGTCTGATGCAAATTTTTGAAATACCACAGGAAATGATCTTTCCACACCATAACAGTGTCCACATGTTATAAAATTGATATTATATTTGAACGTTTGAAATTATTTTCCCACCAAGAAGTGGAAGTATCTAGATAAATGAAAATAAGTATAAATATTAGTTCATGTGCATGTTCTTAGATGATTTCTAGTGAGAGAAGCGGGTCTTAGATTGCCTCCTTAAGCAACTGTTGTATGATGAGCTCAGGGCAGGACAGCGCTTGCCGTGGGACAAAAGGAACGTTACAAAGACACTAAAAGTTTCTTTGAATAGTTTCTCCACTGAAGTTACTGCCTGTGAGTTGCTTGCTCTGAACCGCTCAGCCTGGCGCTCAGCTTGGCGCTCAGCTTGGCGCACTGCTCTCACGCGTGGTGCTTGCATTGCTGAGCAGAGAACCATTATTTTGGTGCTTATGCAGGAAAAGTGAGCCAAACGAATACAAGTTGGTTCAATTTATAACGCTGTTCGCGTGTGCCCTACGTGTGGTAGAGTTTGTCACACACAGATTAGACTGTACAGTCATATGCGGTCACATCTGAATAGACATGTCTGACACTCTAACCATCTTTGATTGCAATGGGCAACTAAATAACTCATAATTGTATACACTATATGGAAATTATCAAGAAAAACAAATCAAATGCCTTAGAACACCAAGATTTGGCTGTACGAATACATTTTTGAATTCTTTTTGTTAAGTTTTTTTCCCACAGTCACATTATCA
Organism: Ariolimax columbianus; assembly: GCA_036924085.1. Lineage (NCBI taxonomy): Eukaryota > Metazoa > Mollusca > Gastropoda > Stylommatophora > Arionidae > Ariolimax > Ariolimax columbianus. The sequence continues at coordinate 90,544,434 of JAVGWX010000002.1, forward strand.
TAATTATAATAACAACTACAAAATTATATAAATATAACAATGTATTAAGTTATTTAAAAAGTCAATTAATTTATCTTTAAAATAATCTATTATTTGTTACAAATTATGAAAACGGCAGATGACATTACAGACACACTTCTAGATGAAAAATGTAAAAATAAATTAATCTCACAACAGAGAGTTTTTTAATCAGGAAGTCAATAAGTTAAACACCAGAATTTGTTGTACATTATTATAAAACATGAATAAAACTCAGTAAATTAGAAAAAATAACAAACTATAAAAATCTCATCATGGTTAAAATATTGTGGAATTGCAGTTTTACTTATCTGGGAAGTAACAGTTTTCTTCGTCGTTCATCCTGGAAAGGGCATTTTGTTATGTTGTTTCTAGTCCAGCACTGCACATTTTTGGGATTGGGTTTTAGTTTCCCTTTTCGATACCTATTCTTACAGCCAAACTGCACGGATGGAGCAGTTTCCAGGTCCGTGACATGAGGTGGAATAAGACCACTGAAAGCTCTGGTTTGCTGACTTTGACACAAGCAGTCAGTTATGAGTCAATGACTGCTGTCATCTCATTCACTGCGTCTTCAACAGAGGTAGGGAATACAAATCAAATAAGTTAATGTCAGGATTTACAATGTCAGATGAGGCACAAGAATTGAGGCAAATCTTATTCCTCGTTCGTCTTCAGACCTCGACTTCAATTACTCTAACAAAAACAGCAGTCGACTTTGATCCTGCATGCTCAAGGACACTAGCTGTTGCCATATTCTACTTCTTTTGTCGGTAAAGGATGGGCTCATCACAAATAAGGATTCATTGCCACACTGAGAGCATGCCATAAGAGACCATTAAAAGTCCCGTATATAAGACACACCAACTCATAGCCGCACCTACAAAGGGCCGGCCAGATGGACACCTATTGGATACCCGGCATCAGGGGGGAGTCAGTGGTCTAGAGGTAAGGTGTCCGCCTCGGTGGCCTGTGGCTTGAATCAAGATGGAGACCGGGATACTTTTCTCATGAATCTTATGATATAAATTCCTCTGATCTCTGAGTAACGAGATCGGACTCCTGTGTCAGTGTTGAGCACATTTAAAATCCCTTGGCAGTTAGAAACCGAAAAGAGTAGGCTATATATATATATATGCGATAAACACTTTCATTGGGTACGCACTATCCAAAAAGGTGGCCGGGATGGCGGTAGTTGTACTGGAAAACTGGCACCGGAAATGATCAAGGGCAAGTATTCTGCAGTCTACAGATAACATATCGAAGGTTGATAACTGGTTGGCAAACGAAGATCAGTTGAAGTGATTGAATGTTTGAAAAACTGAAGGTTACTAAGGGAGCCAATCGTCAGAGCCGTGAAGCACACCATATGATGATAATTCTAATGAATAGCCCGTTTTTTATCGTTTGCAACTTCTTAATTACTGTGTTTGTTTTTGACTATTGACTATTGGATGTGTGGTTTGTATTTCCTCAAAACATTTACTCAAAAGCAAAAATCAATATTCTCGCAAAAAATCAATACAAATATTTGCTGTGAAGACTCACTTATAATTAAGTTGGAATTTGTGCCTGCCAATTTCATTGGCGTGGAGGGTGATTGAAACAATATTTGAAACTTAGAATGATTAGTCCGTCCATGACTGGCGTACTTAATTAAAACGTATGGCATTACGTTATCACATTAACCTCGGTGTCAATCCGCCAGGTATGTCATAAGCAAGGGAGCCAACATCATTTTGCATGCATCCGAATCCTTTGCTGCGGTGTACCAAGATCGTGCTTCCACTGCATAGGCGAACGGGCCAGTGGACGTGTACAACCATCGCCATCATCGAGTGCAGCTCCGTATTGGTGATGGTAATAGATCCCCAGCTGTCTTTGTCCCATACAAGATCGGCACACTCAGTCAGACTGTGTCCCAACCACATCTTGATGTTGTCCGTCCATCAGTACCTCTGAAGCCCTCTGGCTCTCTTGCCCTTCACTCTTCCCTTTAATGTAACCTTCACCAGACTGTCATGTCACTTGACAAAACCAAAATATTTATTTATATATGTATATATGTATGTATGTATGTATGTGTGTGTGTGTGTGTTTATATATATATATATATATATATATATATATATATATATATATATATATATATATATATATATATATATATATATATCTTTTCTATTTCGCCTATGCATTTTATTTTTTTCCATGATTGCATTTTGGATGTTTGTTTTAGATCACTAGCTAACGCCTAGCTAATGATTGGGTCTGCTCTTGCGACATCTTTTTGTTTACGCTATGAAGTTAAGGAACTGAGACGCTAGTCAGGCCAGACACAACATTTTGACCAGGACGTTACGGTCATGGTCATGTAAATACACTAACCAAGACCACTATCTCTCTTCCATATAGTGTTACCTGGAAACAAGCTGTTTTCAAGGCAGTATGGCTGATGAGATGTGGATCGACGTGATCCCCGTAGTAGTGAGCTTCGCGCAAATGAAGCCAAGCATAGCATAACAACCTTGAGGACTTCGGCCCACCTTCATCAGTACACTCGAGATGTGAGGCAAGCTACTGCAACCTGCCACTTAACGACCTTTTTAGGGCGCACCAAATATTAAACTTACTCATTTGGATCATTAAACAACAAAAGCAACAACAATGCTATGAATTGATTTCTCTTTAATCTCCCACTTCCCATGCGATTTATTTTGTTATACTCTGGATGAACTTAGATATGGTAATATGCGAGTCTGAGTGGCAGAGCAGTAGCGCGCTCATTTCTCGTGCCAAAAGTAACGAATTCGATCCCAGCTATCGATATGTTCCAGTCAACTCAGCTGTAAATAATTACCTAGCTTTCTGTCAAGAAAGGAATACAGGAATGAGGAGAACTGGTCAAACTTACTTTACAAAAGGCCTAACAGCTTCTAGCACTTCATTTCCGACAGTAGTGCCTGCTGTGATATTGTCCACGATACTGGACAAGAAGGCATACCAGAAACCAGCATATCACACATCACTCGCTTAATGTGAATGATCATGGGGCTCATAGTGCAAATGAGCTAATAGCAGCCAGCAAAAAAGCTGACCAAAACTCTATTCCGCACTAAAGCGACGGCCCTGAAAACAGGCTGCAATAGTGTAGTCTGGTCAAGAGATGGATTGATCGCAGTGGGAAGACAATCCCGGTATTTCAAAAAAGTCAGCTGAAATCGATGTATCAGACCGAAATGCGCAGTTTTCGCGGTCTAGTTGTAAATTAAGACACAGCGTCCAAGCGTCCTTTTGAGGACGAACGTCAATGAACATAAATATGAATAATTACACCGTTAGAATCTTAGGCGTGGGGTGGTACTTGTCATAGTTGTAACTACTCCTACGCGGTTACATGAACCTGAAGGAACACGAGTTGTATCCCCTGTATGATATCTGTTTATTATCAAATTCTCCGGGTCCACGTATCTAATAGCGTAAATCTTCGGCAAGAACAGAAACAACACAGCCACTGTATGATTAAGAAGAAGAGCTACTGACAACAGCAACCCCCGTAGGAACTCTCGACTTGCTGTGAAATAAGTTGGAATAAACGCTAACCATATAATCAAAGTTGTGTATACGCACATTGATATAAAGCGAGACTCGTTGAAATTATCCGGCAGCTTTCTCGTCTTGAAGGCAAACAGGGCACACGCTGCGACCAGGATTAAATTGTAGGCCAGAAAGGAGGCCAGACATGGCAGTGTCATGTCGCAGGCTAGCTCAACCAGGTTCTCCGTACGGACCGCCTGGGTTTTCTTGGAGGTTGGATTGTAAATGCGGTACATCACAAGACAAAGGATAATCTGTGGAGTGAGTAATTGATTATATATCAACAATCAAAGTCAGTCAATAGTTTCAATATATAGCTAGTTGAATTAAATAGGAAAAGTCCATAAAACACATGGTGTTGGCTCAGTGACCGCGCCAGGATAAAAGCAAGAGATGCTTACCATACGGCCACAAGGCATTCTTCAGGGACTAGAACGAACGAAAGCAACTAAAAATATCACAACAGGAAAACAAGACATAATGTAAAACGAACGGTTTAAATTTAAGTTTATAGGATGTGCCAAGAAGATGTGAGACACGGTATGCCAGTTATGAAACCGAGTTGACTGATGAAAGAAATGGTCAAGATAATTGCACACAGACAACAACGGACGAAACATGAACAAATCACACACACAAAACAGCAAACAGCAAAAAAAGAAACACATATGAAGAGACAAACATATACGAGGATTTGGGTACACAAATTAATGAGCTAACAAAAACAAGAACAAAATATAAAGAAGTCAACTAGAAAGGAAAATCTAAGCAAACGAATGGAAACCATGAGCGTTGATACATCCCATAAGGAAAATCAAACTATTCTCAATCTCACACCAGTGCCAATCATCTGTAGACAATGCAGGTGACTCAGATGTCCACTTGCCCTGGTGTCCAGCCTTATCGGCTGTGAATCTGAATTTGCTCTGGTGTTAGTTCTCAGAGCTGACGCCAAGACACGAATTTGACTGGAATTTATGTTTACATGACGACTTCTGTCTGTATCCACATCACCACGTTGTATTTTTCCATTAGATTGGTTGCTAGTTAGTTTTGTGGTGTTTTATATACAGTTACGAGGAAAGACAATACAGATTTATAAGATAATCACAGAAAAGGTCAATTTAGACTAAAACAAGTTTTTCCTAAATACAACCACCAACGAGAACAAGAGGGCACAGATACAATTAACTAAAGAAAGGTCCAGATTGGATATTGGGAAATATTATTTTTTTAGTCAGAGAGTGGTGAACGCTAGATATGCATTACCTCAGAAGGGGCTGGAGGCAGAGACAGTTAATGAATTTAAGAATAGATTGAATTAGCTTGTAAAGCAGGGTAATGCAAATGTGACTGGTTGTCTACAAAATCTGATGAGTCTTCTAAACCACTATAAAAACGTTAAGTTACTGAAGTGTTTGACGATACGTGAGCAAGATATATTGGTAATTTCATTGAGGTGTTCACAGAAGCGGCACGAAGTTCAAGACCAGTCACTCCTATGTATTTCATTCTCTCTATCTAAAAAGCAAACAAATAGGAAAGAAAAAGGTCAGTTGAAAGTAGGCTGAGGTAGACGGGAATGGGAAGCGAAAAAAAATTTGCTGAATTTTGTGGGCGTATTTTGAGGATGATCCCAAAGAAATGATAGCTCATAAATACAGAATGCGATTACTCGATTCAGTTATTCTGGTTTCCTTTGGAATACAGTTATGCAGCTGTTGCTTTATAAGGTAAAGACACAATGTAGTCCGGTAGCAGACACTGTTGAATGGTATGCAGTGTTCGTGACTCCATTGCATTAAACTATGGGGATGAAGATGCTCAGCAGTGCATTATTTGTAGTTGTCAGCGACCGGAAGCTGATTGCTAGCGTCACAATAAGCGACCCAGAACTTGTAAGACCCTTCTCTACCCTAATGTGGTGATCCTGGATAACAGGCTGCAATAGGGCAGACTGGCTAAGGAGAAGGGATCGAAGAGGGAAGGCTAACTCGGTACCTAAAAATACTGAAGTAGAATGGGTTGGACCGAAAGGTGCAGATATCGCAGTCAAAGTGTGAATTACGACACAACCATTCCGTTCTTCATAATACATACTGCTTCTTGCAAAGCCCTTTTCGTCGCTTGGTATTGGGAGATTGAGAACGAACGGAGAAGAAGAAATATGCTTCAAGTAAAGTAGGAGAGAAATGGGCTCTTCTTTAATGTGGTCAGGGATTGAATCGGACACCATTTGTTATTTGGACGACGGGTTCACCATTATCTTGAACAGCACTTCCTTCTTACAGCGAGGCGATGTTACTAGGACGGACAGAGATTGAGAACGAACGAAGAAGAAGACTAACTAGGCTACAGCTTGTGTATACGATAGAGGATTTCCTTCCTTGCTGCTTTTATTTACCTGACAGTAAGTCAGGTACAACATTCCAGCTGCAGCGTGACTAAAATGAGTCAAGCTTGGTCCCTTTGACATGAAATGCTAGCGCTTTACCAATATGCTTATCTGACGTTACTTGCTTCATTCCGATTCCCATTGGGACGAACAGTAATCAGAGTCAGACGAAACATGTTGATCAAGACCCCACCTCACTACATCGCATTGCTACTGTAAACATGATATGTTACAGCAGTCTGGTCAACGAGGTGGATTGACACTGTAATTCTCACAGTTGAGAGCTGTTAGAGTTGCCTCACATTGCATTGTAGCCAGAGGGATCAAAGTCCATTATCTCAAATACACCTCGAGATGTAGAAAAAACCGTAACCCGCCACCAAAGAAACATTGTCAAGTGTTAACTCAGCTCAGCACGAGTAGCTTCGAACAGCAACGAATTTCAATTTTGGGTCTTCTTGATCTCAGCCCATAAATCTTAGTTACGTTGATTCTCTACTGTTCTTTGATCGTCCTCTTTTTCTTCATCTGTGGGTTTCAACCCATGAGCGTTTGTCCTATTCATCTCAACTTCTCTCCTAAATCTTCAGCTGAATGTAGTAGTAGTAGTAATTGTAGTAGTAGTACTACTTGTAGTAGTAGTACTAGTAGTAGTAGTAGCAGTAGTATTATAGTAGCAGTAGTTGGCCAATACTAGTCAAGATGGCGACAGCGTCAGATATGCTTATTCAGGTGGAAACGCTTATGACTGCATAGCATAAAACGAGCACAAAAGACAATACCACAAATGGGGCACACGTGGACAGCATAAGAGATGTGTCCATCTTGTATTCTGCCTTTTCGTGTAGCTTGCTTTTCTGCTGCGCCGCTATGGCTCTCTTCTAGCCGATGCCAGTATCATTTGTGATGCAGCGCGCCAGGCTGAGCAGGTCGGAGCAAACAGCCTCTAGGAGGCGATATCAACAAGAAAGCTGTTCATCGATACTTTCAGGGAGTATTTGTATCGTTTCTTCTATTCCCCACTCGAGCGCTTGTATGTCTTGAGCTAATCGTACAACAGCTGCAAAGGAATCTCTCAATGGGCATACGAATGACATGCCCAGTCAATCTGATCTTATCCTGGTTTGTACATCACATCTCCACTGCCTAGTCGCTCTTACTTCCAGGGTCGTGCTGAAGAAGGTGAACCTGGCAACTTCCCAGAAGACCCACCACTATGGAGATCACAGTGTCAATTTCTACTTTGTTGGTCAAGCGGCTGTTACACAGGTGGCTTCCTGCGTCACGTCATGGACGTGAGGTGGGTGTCTAGTCCGTATATTTCACCTGATCCCGACGCTAGTCTTCGGTTCCAAGGAAAATAACCACAAAATATACATGTCACATACATTGTGAATTACTTACCTGGGACATAATGAAGAGAAAAGACAGCGCAACTTGTGACCTAGGGCTAATGAATCGAGGTCTCTGGTTGTTTTTTGAGCCGCTCTGGAAGATGCGGTAAATGCGTATAGACTTCACAAGCAAGGGTGAATATAACCACGCAAAACTCAAACAGAACATGAAGTACAAGGCTCCACACATGCTGGGGGTAGGCGTGGTCTGAAAACACAAAACTGTGATGTAGCCTACAAAGATTCCAGCCAGCTGCAGAAAACTGAGCTCTCGACTCGCCGCTTTGATGACTCTAGTGTCGCGATAATAGATGTATGACCCTATCACAAAAATTGTTCCAGCGATAGATATAAAAGCTAAGCATATCAGTATGACTGGGAGAGTGTCCGAAGGCAGAGGATGGGTCACTGGAATCAGCTGACACGTGGTGTAATCAGTTTCAGGATCGGGCCATGTAAACTCCTCGCACTCCACGCACCCAATCGTCCCATGTACAAGCTTCTCATTATCCCTACACTTTCTGCAGATCCAACAACACTCGAGCTCTTTCGGGATTTCATACTCATCCTTCAGACACGGTCTGCTGCATACAGACTCAGGGATGGCGAAGTTTGGAGCTGACTCTTCAAGTGGCACAATTCGTTCTAAACTTATTAAGTGATCCCACGATATATTTTCATTTGTATATTTGAGAGAATCATTTGACGAGTTATAGTTAGCCACCGTTTTCTGTTTTAAATCTCTATTACAAGATACGTTGCTACTATTTTCATACTCCGAGTCATTCACGCAGCTGTATGTCATTTGGTTTATCATGTACGTGCCCCTGAAGTCGTTGCTTTTATCGAATCTGATTATCCCAGTATATCCACTGAAGGATACGTTTGACATATAGCTAAGTAGCAAATCTCGTTCCACGCACTTCCGTACAGACGCCCCCCAAGTGTTATTACATCTGTTAAGTATTAAATCATGCGCACCGTGAGCAAAAGTGAAAACAGCGTCCATTGCTAAAGATGGGCCTGGCATTTTCTGGAAGTTCGCCATATTGGTAATGTCATCGTTGGAGTCGCATGTACCGTTCAGGAACGAGCATTGTGCAATGTCTTCCCAGGCTTGCTTAAACCATGGGTTAGGAGAAGACGACACATTCTGTTTTCTTATATAATCGTAGAACTCAGGCACGATAACTGTGTTGTACAGAAATAAAAACGCCCCGACAACGCTAGCATTATGTTTCCGTAAATTGTCAACGCTAGCAGTAGTGACAGAATCACAACAAACCCAAATAAAACGGCCGGTGACGTTTAGCTTTTCAGCAGAAGCGAACAAGCTTCTCACAGGCTCTTGGTCTGCGAATAGGATCACAACTCGAGCCCGTTTGTAAAGCATCAGTTCTGCGATCACTGGATCGGTATCCTCTTCGTTTCCAATCCTTCTTGATGTGGCAATGCAGATGTTATATCTCGGCGCGTATATCTTGAGGGTTTCAAAAGCTCTTTCGCCGTAGTTTCCCGCTGAGTAGACAATTGAAATGTAGGTCCAGGCGTTTGATGAGATGAACTTTAACATTGCGATGGCTTGATATTTGTCAGACGTGACTACTCGGAGGAAGTAAGGGTGAAGGTTTCTATCGCTGAGGTCATCTGATGTGGTTGTGTAACCAACAATGGGCACTTTGGCTGCTGAAAGAAGATATGAAACCGGCACAGCTGAAGTACTTAAAATAGGTGCCAGAATTCCCATGACATCGTAATGAGGTACTGGCGCTGAATTAAATTTTGGTGACAGAGGATAGGAGTTTTCCAGTAGAGAACTCGCATTGCAGGCGTCTATTGTACACGTTGTCTCTTCCCGCGGTAGAAAGGTCAAGGCTTGGGCCAAGGCCATTTTTCTGTCGCTGCAGTCATCTAATAAGTAGAAACCCAGAGTAATGTTCGGCAGCAGCTTTTGGTCCTTGTTGACTTTGTCGACAGCAAAGGCAACTGCTTCTGGGTATTCGATATTCCAAGATTGGGGGTATCTTGTTTTGGAACACCCAAACTCATCAGTTACTTCGGTCAGCATCATAATTGCTCCAATGTTTAGGTGACCTGGTTTGGCATAGACATCTCTGTTGATTCCAGATAAAGAAATCGTGCCAGACGAGGATGATAAAGATGCTGGAGTCGATAAAACGTTGACAAGACAAACTAGCAAGCTCATTGATCGTGGGCTGTATACAGTCTTTTCCATTACAGTGAAATGAACCTCGATACAGAGCAGTACAACAGGAGGTAATCTTTTCGTCAGAATAGTGCCCTATGCAAGCAGGTGTTTCGCTCGTCACATTCTTAAAATTCTAAGTCATATATTCAGTCATGACTTTGTCATATTCCTGTTGCCGGTACTATCATCCTGAACCTTGCAGTTTTCTCTTTTTTTTCCTACTACTTCGTTCGTCTTGTTTCCTAAAGCACAGCCCGCTGTTATGTGTAATGTGCTTTACTGTTAAGTACATCCAACTTCAGCACGCAGCATTTTAAAATGAGTTCACATCTCACAGGAGTACGACCTTGACGGTTCGTGAACCCAAACATGTGCAAGTTTGGTTTTGGAGTCGTGCCACGTACCACATCGAAACTCCGTCCTAGAAACCTGCCAATTGAACTACAATCTTCAGGAATTTAAAAACGGCGTCTCATCCTCTCAGCCAGCATCTGTTGATGAAAGAGCTAAAATTTAGAAGTATATAAGCTTACAACCATACATTTTTTCGTCCATTGCGACTGTCCCACAACCAGGCCGAGACGAAGATAAAACTGATGTTGCAGACGTAGATTAAATTTCTTCCCAACAGCTCATTGTTTGAGTTTGCTGTTCCACAACCGGAATAGGGTGTTTCTAACCGTATAGGGTGTTTCTAACCGTATAGGGTGTTTCTAACCGTATAGGGTGTTTCTAACCGTATAGGGTGTTTCTAACCGTAATATACAAAAGGGGAATTGCTTCTAGTACTTTCGTTGAAAACCCTTTTCTTCACACTCGGCTTCTAACTGTTCTGTCTGTGAAGTGTGCAAAGATACTGCGTTGGAGATACTTCTATCGTAGATGGGTTATAACCTCAACCACATTGCTATGAATGTTCAAAGACACGAGGCGTCAAGAATAGATGAGGCTATCCAGAAACGATCGCTCCTCAAGTCAGCTCACATCAACCCTTCTGTAACCCCGGTGGAAGGAGTTGTCTTATTTCCCTGCTCAAACTGCAACAGACAAGTCAAAGCTCAGGTTGATTTATTTAGTCATCTTCGAATCCATGCGAACAGTAAATACTGACACAGTGGTCCTCATCGATTACGATGGACGAACAACAACCCGTTACCCTGTAGTAATGAGGTGGCAACGTTCTATTCATGCCTCTGTCCTACACCGAGAGTCATCTCGCTAATAAAATACTTTGCCACTCATGCATCTTTACAACATGTTCTCTGTGAGAGTCCAATCAGAAACCATTGACTGACCCGATGTAAGTACGCGTGTTCAAAGAAGCTTGATAGCCCAAATGTAATCAGTCCAGTGACAGAAAGAGCAATTGGTTCCTGGTGTAACAATGTTTGATGTTCAGTTCTCAGACACATTCCACGATTTCTGTGAAAGAATGCAAGAGAAGAAACGTTAGGATAGTACTGAACTCAGGTACACTCTTCCTCCATCTTTCTATCTATTCAAACATGCGTCTATCGATTGATTAATCAACCCTACCACACCACACCACACCAAACCAAACTAAACTCACCTTACCCTAAACCTACCTTAACTGAACCTAACTAAACTAACCCTACCGTAATTAATCCCTGACCTAACCTAACATAACCAAAACAACATAACCTAATCAGACGTAACCTAACCTAACATACCCTTACCTAAAATGAACTAACCTAACATAACCGACATAACATAACCTAACGTAACCGACATAAAATAACATAACCAACTTAAAATAACCTAACATAACCGACATAAAATAACCTAACATAACCGACATAAAATAACCTAACATAACCGACATAAAATAACCTAACATAACCGACATAAAATAACTTTACATAACCGACATAAAATAACCTTACATAACCGACTTAAAATAACCTAACATAACCGAAATAAAATAGCCTTGCCCTGCCTAACCTAACCTAGCCTAGCCTAGCCTAGCCTAGCCTAACCTAACCTAACCTAACCTAACCTAACCTAACCAAACCTAACTTAACCTAACGTAACCTAATCTAACCTAACCTAACCTAGTCTGGTCTAGTTCAGTCCAGTTTAATCGTCTAGTTTAGTCCATTAATCGTGTCCAATTTATTCTAGTCTGTTGTAGGAATGTCTGATCTATTTAGTCAAGTCTATTTAACCAAGTCTAGTCTGATCTAGTTCAGTCTAGTGTTACATAAAACTTTCTATTTAAGTGTTTGTCTACATACCTATATATCTATCCATCTATTTCTCTACCGGGCTGTCCTCATTTCAAGGTATTAACAAATTTCGGATAGGGCATTTCTTGGAAATGTTCCAGCCCGCAAACCAAATTTATGTTTTTCTATTCGAAATAAAATGTACAAAACAATAATTTCCATTTTGTCCATAAATTGGGAAATTGTGAAGGAAACAAAAATCAGCTTGCCGGTTTGGACCATTTATTGTTGGGCGGTTATCGGACACCATTTGTTCAGAATTTAACGTCTTGTATTTGTGTTTCTCAAAGTGTGATCCTAGGACCTATTGTTGTCCGCAGTAGTGAAATAGGTGAGATAGAACCGTTTAAACCAGTGGTAGCCAAGCTAAGGTTGGTCGAGGACCAGATTATGGTAACGGGCAACATCAGAGGGCCAGACTTATAACATCCTTAGAAAATAACGTTCTGTGATTTGGTTTTACATATATAATGAACCAAGTACAGAAAGCAACTCAAACCTACTTTATACTTAGAAAACATTTTTACGAATGTAAACTCTTATACACGAAAACGTGCACAACAGCTACAAGCCCAGACGTGTCACTGACTGATTTATACTTAGCACACTTCATAAGGCCAACTGTGCACCTTACCGCCTTCCTATAGAAATGTACCTACCATCCACCCAGACGATCACTATTCCATACCGATGCTAAAGAGAAAGCAATATAAATTGATCTCAGAGGCTTCCGATCGCAGAAAAGATATGTCATTGCTTTCAGTTTCTCATTATCAAAGTAGGTACCGACACTGTCTTCACCTGTCCACGTGCACGATCAGAGATTTGACGTTATCATTTCCATTTTGTCAGCACTATCTAGCAGAGCTCAATTGGTGTGAGAGAGAGAGAGGGAGAGGGAGAGAGAGAGAGAGAGAGAGAGAGGGAGAGAGAGAGAGGGAGAGAGAGAGAGGGAGAGGGAGGGAGAGGGAGAGAGAGAGGGAGAGGGAGAGAGATAGGGAGAGAGAGAGGGAGAGAGAGGGAGAGAGAGGGAGAGAGAGAGAGGGAGAGAGAGGGAGAGAGAGAGGGAGAGAGAGGGAGAGGGAGAGAGAGGGAGAGAGAGAGAGGGAGAGAGAGGGAGAGGGAGAGAGAGAGAGGGAGAGGGAGAGGGAGAGAGAGCGGGAGAAAGAGAGAGAGAGATTTGGTGGAAGATATGTGGGAGGTGGGGAGATGGTAATCGTTCATTTTCGGTTCTTTTGGTTTTGTTTCTGGTGCCTGTGCGTGATATTTTGTAATATTTTTTATTAGCGGAGTATACAGTAATTTTCAATCAACAATAAGAGGCCAGCCCAAAACTGGTTGGCGGGCCGGTAAAAACTGGTTGCCGGACCGGATCTAGCCCGCAGGCCGTAGTTTGGCCATCTCTGTTCTAAAGGGTTCTTTGTAACCGATTTCAGTTGGTCGTTGGCCTAGGCCTTATCCTGTTTTCAAATAACAAATGATTCGTGACCGACTAAACTGATATACCTCGACATTCCATCATGTCGTCCTCGACCGTTCAACATGTGGTCCATGACAATCAAACAGGTGCTCCTCGACCGTTCAACATGTGGTCCATGACAATCCAACAGGTGCTCCTCGACCGTTCAACATGTGGTCCATGACCGTTCAACATGTGGTCCATGACAGTCCAACAGGTGCTCCTCGACCGTTCAACATGTGGTCCATGACCGTTCAACATGTGGTCCATGACAGTCCAACAGTTGCTCCTCGACCGTTCAACATGTGGTCCATGACAGTCCAATAGTTGCTCCTCGACCGGTCAACATGTGGTCCATGACAGTCCAACAGGTGCTCCTCGACTATACCAGCGTCTCTATATTTTTCTTGTAATCGCCTATTGGTATATGCAGTCTTTGACATTCCTTTGTTTCTTTTCCCCCGGGAAACCTCGTAGAGCGATTAGATCCGCTTTTGTGCCGGACGGAGTTGCAGCAAAGATCAAAACCTCTTTGTATTCATTAACAAAACAAAGATAATGACAACCAACAAAAGAAGAAATCAACATAAATTACAATTCGGGGTGTGGAAATAGAACACGTCACAAAATTCGAGAATCTGTGCTACAGAATTGGGAACAATGGCGACTGTTCAAATCAAACCAGGAGATCGCCAATGGCAACGCAGAGGCTACACAAACTGACGAAATTATAGTAGCAAACCAAGGAAACTATAGCAGAATACCACCAAACCAAGGAAACTATAGCAGAATACCAGCAAACCAAGAAAAACTATAGCAGAATACCACCAAACCAAGGAAACTATAGCAGAATACCAGCAAACCAAGGAAACTATAGTAGAATACCAGCAAACCAAGGAAACTATGGCAGAATACCAGCAATTCAAGGAAACTATAGCAGAATACCACCAAACCAAGGAAACTATAGCAGAATACCAGCAAACCAAGAAAAACTATAGCAGAATACCAGCAAACCAAGGAAACTATAGTAGAATACCAGCAAACCAAGGAAACTTTAGTAGAATACCAGCAAACCAAGGAAACTATGGCAGAATACCAGCAAACCAAGGAAACTATAGTAGAATACCAGAAAACCAAGGAAACTATGGCAGAATACCAGCAAACCAAGGAAACTATAGTAGAATACCAGCAAACCAAGGAAACTATGGCAGAATACCAGCAAACCAAGGAAACTATAGTAGAATACCAGCAAACCAAGGAAACTATAGTAGAATACCAGCAAACCAAGGAAACTATGGCAGAATACCAGCAAACCAAGGAAACTATAGTAGAATACCAGCAAACCAAGGAAACTATGGCAGAATACCAGCAAACCAAGGAAACTATAGTAGAATACCAGCAAACCAAGGAAACTATGGCAGAATACCAGCAAACCAAGGAAACTATAGTAGAATACCAGCAAACCAAGGAAACTATGGCAGAATACCAGCAAACCAAGGAAACTATAGTAGAATACCAGCAAACCAAGGAAACTATGGCAGAATACCAGCAAACCAAGGAAACTATAGCAGAATACCAGCAAACCAAGGAAACTATGGCAGAATACCAGCAAACCAAGGAAACTATAGCAGAATACCAGCAAACCAAGGAAACTATAGCAGAATTCCAGCAAACCAAGGAAACCATAGCAGAATACCAGCAAACCAAGGAAACTATAGCAGAATATTAGCAATCCAACAACAGTGACACTTTTGAGAACACGTATTTTTCCTGTGGTTGCATGCGACTGTGAAACAGGAACAGTTATCCGAACCTCAAGAAAATCGAGACCTTCGAGTGGAAATGTTATAGAAAGGTCCCCAGATTACAATGGACCGAAAAAAGAAAACGCAGACTTCCAACAGAAGTTGGATATACAGAAGAACTGATTCATACTTTCCATCATGAACATAAGAGTTTTGGCCGCCACAGAACGATCTGGAGAGAATTGTAATGAAAGGCATATGGCCGGGAAAGCGAAGCAGAGACATACCAATACGACTTTGATACCAAGATGTCAAGGAATTCGTGGGCATGACTCTGGAGCAGGCTGGAGATCTGGTAAGGGATTGCGCTGTGATGGGGGAGGGGGGGGGGCGATGTTATGCATAGTGGAACATGCTACATGATGACCGCATGTCATGTTAATGATGCTTCCTAGATATATAACACTCTTTACATCATCCATTTAAGTACTGGATAACAGGCTGCAGCAGGGTAGACTGGCTAAGGAGAAGGGATCGAAGAGGGAATGCTAACCCGGTACTCAAAAAATGCTTGCTGAAGTCGGATGTGTTGGACCGAAAGGTGCAAATATCGCAGTCAAGCTGTAAACTACGACACAGCGCATTCCGTTCTCTGGACTACATTCTGCTACTTAAGCCCTTTTAGGGCTTGGTAGCGGGAGATTGAGAACGAACGAAGCCAAGCCAAGCCAGCCATTGAGGTTATCTTCCTTCGGTAGGAGCTGTGTTGGTTGTCCCATTTAATTGTTCAATCATCGTCTTTTCTGCATGCAAATTTAGATCTAGTTGCTGGAAAATATTTATTTCATCTGTCTTCTTCTGCATTTGGATTTGACTCGGAGGAGGGCTATGTCATCTGCAAAGTCCATATCTTATAGATCATTAAACAAAGCGCAATGGATTCAATTTATCTCATGGGCTGCGGTTTATTTCACAATCTCATCGACTGTTATCTGCAGCATACAAGTGGTTGAAGATAACAATAATGTTCGCTTAGGCGTCTGGCGCCCGTTGCGTCGGTTGGCCCATTGGTATGGCGTGGTTCCAGGCCTCGTCTAGGGCGGAGGTGGAGGTCGATATCTCCCGGAGCCATACCGTGCGGAGACGCCACCGCTGCTCCTCCAGACGGTCAGAGGAAGTCTTTTGGCGCGGATGAACGACTTGTGTAGTATCTTGTGTGTCAGAGTTTCCTGTTCCAACTGTACAACATGACTGAACAAGGAATCTCGTCGGCGGTCAAGTGTTTCCTGTTCCAGCTGTACAACATGACCGAACAAGGAATCTCGTCGGCGGTCAAGTGTTTCCTGTTCCAGCTGTACAACATGACCGAACAAGGAATCTCGTCGGCGGTCAAGTGTTTCCTGTTCCAGCTGTACAACATGACCGAACAAGGAATCTCGTCGGCGATCAAGTGTTTCCTGTTCCAGCTGTACAACATGACCGAACAAGGAATCTCGTCGGCGGTCAAGTGTTTCCTGTTCCAGCTGTACAACATGACCGAACAAGGAATCTCGTCGGCGGTCAAGTGTTTCCTGTTCCAGCTGTACAACATGACCGAACAAAGAATCTCGTCGGCGATCAAGTGTTTCCTGTTCCAGCTGTACAACATGACCGAACAAGGAATCTCGTCGGCGGTCAAGTGTTTCCTGTTCCAGCTGTACAACATGACCGAACAAGGAATCTCGTCGGCGGTCAAGTGTTTCCTGTTCCAGCTGTACAACATGGCCGAACAAGGAATCTCGTCGGCGGTCAAGTGTTTCCTGTTCCAGCTGTACAACATGACCAAACAAGGAATCTCGTCGGCGGTCAAGTGTTTCCTGTTCCAGCTGTACAACATGACCGAACAAGGAATCTCGTCAGCGGTCAAGTGTTTCCTTTTCCAGCTGTACAACATGACCGAACAAGGAATCTCGTCGGCGGTCAAGTGTTTCCTGTTCCAGCTGTACAACATGACCGAACAAGGAATCTCGTCGGCGGTCAAGTGTTTCCTGTTCCAGCTGTACAACATGACCGAACTAGGAATCTCGTCGGCGGTCAAGTGTTTCCTGTTCCAGCTGTACAACATGACCGAACAAGGAATCTCGTCGGCGGTCAAGTGTTTCCTGTTCCAGCTGTACAACATGACCGAACAAGGAATCTCGTCGGCGGTCAAGTGTTTCCTGTTCCAGCTGTACAACATGACCGAACAAGGAATCTCGTCGGCGGTCAAGTGTTTCCTGTTCCAGCTGTACAACATGACCGAACACGGAATCTCGTCGGCGGTCAAGTGTTTCCTGTTCCAGCTGTACAACATGACCGAACAAGGAATCTCGTCGGCGGTCAAGTGTTTTCTGTTCCAGCTGTACAACATGACCGAACAAGGAATCTCGTCGGCGGTCAAGTGTTTCCTGTTCCAGCTGTACAACATGACCGAACAAGGAATCTCGTCGGCGGTCAAGTGTTTCCTGTTCCAGCTGTACAACATGACCGAACAAGGAATCTCGTCGGCGGTCAAGTGTTTCCTGTTCCAGCTGTACAACATGACCGAACAAGGAATCTCGTCGGCGGTCAAGTGTTTCCTGTTCCAGCTGTACAACATGACCGAACAAGGAATCTCGTCGGCGGTCAAGTGTTTCCTGTTCCAGCTGTACAACATGACCGAACAAGGAATCTCGTCGGCGGTCAAGTGTTTCCTGTTCCAGCTGTACAACATGACCGAACAAGGAATCTCGTCGGCGGTCAAGTGTTTCCTGTTCCAGCTGTACAACATGACCGAACAAGGAATCTCGTCGGCGGTCAAGTGTTTCCTTTTCCAGCTGTACAACATGACCGAACAAGGAATCTCGTCGGCGGTCAAGTGTTTCCTGTTCCATCTGTACAACATGACCGAACAAGGAATCTCGTCGGCGGTCAAGTGTTTCCTGTTCCAGCTGTACAACATGACCGAACAAGGAATCTCGTCGGCGGTCAAGTGTTTCCTGTTCCAGCTGTACAACATGACCGAACAAGGAATCTCGTCGGCGGTCAAGTGTTTCCTGTTCCAGCTGTACAACATGACCGAACAAGGAATCTCGTCGGTGGTCAAGTGTTTCCTGTTCCAGCTGTACAACATGACCGAACAAGGAATCTCGTCGGCGGTCAAGTGTTTCCTGTTCCAGCTGTACAATATGACCGAACAAGGAATCTCGTCGGCGGTCAAGTGTTTCCTGTTCCAGCTGTACAACATGACCGAACAAGGAATCTCGTCGGCGGTCAAGTGTTTCCTGTTCCAGCTGTACAACATGACCGAACAAGGAATCTCGTCGGCGGTCAAGTGTTTCCTGTTCCAGCTGTACAACATGACCGAACAAGGAATCTCGTCGGCGGTCAAGTGTTTCCTGTTCCAGCTGTACAACATGACCGAACAAGGAATCTCGTCGGCGGTCAAGTGTTTCCTGTTCCAGCTGTACAACATGACCGAACAAGGAATCTCGTCGGCGGTCAAGTGTTTCCTGTTCCAGCTGTACAACATGACCGAACAAGGAATCTCGTCGGCGGTCAAGTGTTTCCTGTTCCAGCTTTACAACATGACCGAACAAGGAATCTCGTCGGCGGTCAAGTGTTTCCTGTTCCAGCTGTACAACATGACCGAACAAGGAATCTCGTCGGCGGTCAAGTGTTTCCTGTTCCAGCTGTACAACATGACCGAACAAGGAATCTCGTCGGCGGTCAAGTGTTTCCTGTTCCAGCTGTACAACATGACCGAACTAGGAATCTCGTCGGCGGTCAAGTGTTTCCTGTTCCAGCTGGACAACATGACCGAACAAGGAATCTCGTCGGCGGTCAAGTGTTTCCGGTTCCAGCTGTACAAAATGACCGAACAAGGAATCTCGTCGGCGGTCAAGTGTTTCCTGTTCCAGCTGTACAACATGACCGAACAAGGAATCTCGTCGGCGGTCAAGTGTTTCCTGTTCCAGCTGTACAACATGACCGAACAAGGAATCTCGTCGGCCGTCAAGTGTTTCCTGTTCCAGCTGTACAACATGACCGAACAAGGAATCTCGTCGGCGGTCAAGTGTTTCCTGTTCCAGCTGTACAACATGACCGAACAAGGAATCTCGTCGGCGGTCAAGTGTTTCCTGTTCCAGCTGTACAACATGACCGAACAAGGAATCTCGTCGGCGGTCAAGTGTTTCCTGTTCCAGCTGTACAACATGACCGAACAAGGAATCTCGTCGGCGGTCAAGTGTTTCCTGTTCCAGCTGTACAACATGACCGAACAAGGAATCTCGTCGGCGGTCAAGTGTTTCCTGTTCCAGCTGTACAACATGACCGAACAAGGAATCTCGTCGGCGGTCAAGTGTTTCCTGTTCCAGCTGTACAACATGACCGACCAAGGAATCTCGTCGGCGGTCAAGTGTTTCCTGTTCCAGCTGTACAACATGACCGAACAAGGAATCTCGTCGGCGGTCATGTGTTTCCTGTTCCAGCTGTACAACATGACCGAACAAGGAATCTCGTCGGCGGTCAAGTGTTTCCTGTTCCAGCTGTACAACATGACCGAACAAGGAATCTCGTCGGCGGTCAAGTGTTTCCTGTTCCAGCTGTCCAACATGACCGAACAAGGAATCTCGTCGGCGGTCAAGTGTTTCCTGTTCCAGCTGTACAACATGACCGAACAAGGAATCTCGTCGGCGGTCAAGTGTTTCCTGTTCCAGCTTTACAACATGACCGAACAAGGAATCTCGTCGGCGGTCAAGTGTTTCCTGTTCCAGCTGTACAACATGACCGAACAAGGAATCTCGTCGGCGGTCAAGTGTTTCCTGTTCCAGCTGTACAACATGACCGAACAAGGAATCTCGTCGGCGGTCAAGTGTTTCCTGTTCCAGCTGTACAACATGACCGAACAAGGAATCTCGTCGGCGGTCAAGTGTTTCCTGTTCCAGCTGTACAAAATGACCGAACAAGGAATCTCGTCGGCGGTCAAGTGTTTCCTGTTCCAGCTGTACAACATGACCGAACAAGGAATCTCGTCGGCGGTCAAGTGTTTCCTGTTTCAGCTGTACAACATGACCGAACAAGGAATCTCGTCGGTTGTCAAGTGTTTCCTGTTCCAGCTGTACAACATGACCGAACAAGGAATCTCGTCGGCGGTCAAGTGTTTCCTGTTCCAGCTGTACAACATGACCGAACAAGGAATCTCGTCGGCGGTCAAGTGTTTCCTGTTCCAGCTGTACAACATGACCGAACAAGGAATCTCGTCGGCGGTCAAGTGTTTCCTGTTCCAGCTGTATAACATGACCGAACAAGGAATCTCGTCGGCGGTCAAGTGTTTCCTGTTCCAGCTGTACAACATGACCGAACAAGGAATCTCGTCGGCGGTCAAGTGTTTCCTGTTCCAGCTGTACAACATGACCGAACAAAGAATCTCGTCGGCGGTCAAGTGTTTCCTGTTCCAGCTGTACAACATGACCGAACAAGGAATCTCGTCGGCGGTCAAGTGTTTCCTGTTCCAGCTGTACAACATGACCGAACAAGGAATCTCGTCGGCGGTCAAGTGTTTCCTGTTCCAGCTGTATAACATGACCGAACAAGGAATCTCGTCGGCGGTCAAGTGTTTCCTGTTCCAGCTGTACAACATGACCGAACAAGGAATCTCGTCGGCGGTCAAGTGTTTCCTGTTCCAGCTGTACAACATGACCGAACAAGGAATCTCGTCGGCGGTCAAGTGTTTCCTGTTCCAGCTGTACAACATGACCGAACAAGGAATCTCGTCGGCGGTCAAGTGTTTCCTGTTCCAGCTGTACAACATGACCGAACAAGGAATCTCGTCGGCGGTCAAGTGTTTCCTGTTCCAGCTGTACAACATGACCGAACAAGGAATCTCGTCGGCGGTCAAGTGTTTCCTGTTCCAGCTGTACAACATGACCGAACAAGGAATCTCGTCGGCGGTCAAGTGTTTCCTGTTCCAGCTGTACAACATGACCGAACAAGGAATCTCGTCGGCGGTCAAGTGTTTCCTGTTCCAGCTGTACAACATGACCGAACAAGGAATCTCGTCGGCGGTCAAGTGTTTCCTGTTCCAGCTGTACAAAATGACCGAACAAGGAATCTCGTCGGCGGTCAAGTGTTTCCTGTTCCAGCTGTACAACATGACCGAACAAGGAATCTCGTCGGCGGTCAAGTGTTTCCTGTTCCAGCTGTACAACATGACCGAACAAGGAATCTCGTCGGCGGTCAAGTGTTTCCTGTTCCAGCTGTACAACATGACCGAACAAGGAATCTCGTCGGCGGTCAAGTGTTTCCTGTTCCAGCTGTACAACATGACCGAACAAGGAATCTCGTCGGCGGTCAAGTGTTTCCTGTTCCAGCTGTACAACATGACCGAACAAGGAATCTCGTCGGCGGTCAAGTGTTTCCTGTTCCAGCTGTATAACATGACCGAACAAGGAATCTCGTCGGCGGTCAAGTGTTTCCTGTTCCAGCTGTACAACATGACCGAACAAGGAATCTCGTCGGCGGTCAAGTGTTTCCTGTTCCAGCTGTACAACATGACCGAACAAAGAATCTCGTCGGCGGTCAAGTGTTTCCTGTTCCAGCTGTACAACATGACCGAACAAGGAATCTCGTCGGCGGTCAAGTGTTTCCTGTTCCAGCTGTACAACATGACCGAACAAGGAATCTCGTCGGCGGTCAAGTGTTTCCTGTTCCAGCTGTATAACATGACCGAACAAGGAATCTCGTCGGCGGTCAAGTGTTTCCTGTTCCAGCTGTACAACATGACCGAACAAGGAATCTCGTCGGCGGTCAAGTGTTTCCTGTTCCAGCTGTACAACATGACCGAACAAGGAATCTCGTCGGCGGTCAAGTGTTTCCTGTTCCAGCTGTACAACATGACCGAACAAGGAATCTCGTCGGCGGTCAAGTGTTTCCTGTTCCAGCTGTACAACATGACCGAACAAGGAATCTCGTCGGCGGTCAAGTGTTTCCTGTTCCAGCTGTACAACATGACCGAACAAGGAATCTCGTCGGCGGTCAAGTGTTTCTGAGATTGTGAGAAGGCCTGTGTTGGCCGAGGCCTCCACGTTGTGGATGTGTCATACAATCGGATGCCCAGGATACGCCTGTGAAAGGCCTCTTATCTTGAAATGTCGTCTTTCGGCAATGTCCAGGTTTCAGAGCCGTAGAGCAGGACTTGAACAACGCTGGAGTTTGAAGACAAACCACATATTTAATATTAAATAATTATGTCAGTTATCGCTGATAGAAAACTCCCCTACATTGCATATCCTCATACGTCTGTTTTATCATGCTGCTGAGCTTCAGTGGGATCCCGTAGAACATATTAGTTTAAAATATATTAGTATCCAAGCTGTCAAAGTCGTTTTCAGTACAAACTAAAGAATCACAAAAAAGACGAGAAGTCCTCTATTTCATAGGTTAGAACCGAAGCTAATAAAGCAATTCAAGTTTTTATCGTACTAGGAAACGTCATTCAGGCAGCTCGCCATACTTTTCTACATCTGATTTCACACAAGACAGATTTCAGACCAGTGGAAGTGCTCCGCGACAATCCTGATCCACATAAAAGGTGACAGACAAATTCTGGCGAGCTACTGTCCACTCTGCTTGCCATCAACTATATATAAACTGTTTATAAAGTCACTGCTCACAAATTAGAAAGGCAAATGGATGAGAACGAATCACGTGAACATTCAGATTTCAGGAAGAGCACTTCAACCAATGGCCACCTACACACAACCAACCAGTTGATGGAGAGCGCGGGCAGTCAGTAGGCCTCTGTGCGTTATGTTTGTCGACTTCGAAAGGGCATTTAGCTTGCGTGAAAATAAATGCAGTGGTACATGCCTTGAGAAACCAAGGTATCGTAGAAAAGTACACCCAGCTTACAAAGAAGATAAACGACGGCTGCTAAACTGAGAGCACTCTTTTCCACAAGCCACTTTCCATACTTTTACACCGAGAAGTACGATTAGGAGATATTATCTCCCCAAAACTGTTCACAGATGCTCTTGAATAAGTTTTTAGGTTTATAAACTGGCAGGATAGAGTTGTCAACATAGATTGCGAGATGCTCTCATATCTACGTTTAGCGGACGACATTGTAATCTTCAGCCACATGATTGCAGACGCCGAGCAAAGCCTACATGAGCTGAATGAAGCAGGCAAGTTGGCTGGCCTGAACATAAATAGAAAGACGACTCAATTTCTATTGAACTCTGTCTGCCACACAAGGGAACTGCAGCTCTGAAATGAACCCATCGAAAATTGTCAAAGATTATGTCCACCTTGACCAGGAAATTAAGAACAACCACATCATTGATAAGGACATCTCACGCAGGAGAGCGGCGGGTTGGCGCAGCTTCAACCGCAATAAACCGATACTCCAGCAGTTGACGGACGTCAAGGCCAGAGCTCACCCTTCCAATAGTAAAGTTATCCAAGCAATGGTATAATGGTGTTAGGTTTGGACTCTACACAAATCAAAGATCCGTATTACCGAAAGAGCAATGACGTGAAGAATCCTAAATATCTCAATAAGAGACCACATCCGAAATTCCGACATCCACGATCAGATTTCCGGGTTGGCCTCGACTCTGCATCAATGCATGAGTACAGACTGACGACA
The DNA here is from genome assembly GCA_036924085.1 of Ariolimax columbianus. Taxonomy (NCBI): domain Eukaryota; kingdom Metazoa; phylum Mollusca; class Gastropoda; order Stylommatophora; family Arionidae; genus Ariolimax; species Ariolimax columbianus. The sequence continues at coordinate 90,568,144 of JAVGWX010000002.1, forward strand.
GATGGACGAGGACGGCGTCTTTCCGGTGGTGATAAAACTACAACCGCCCGCCAACAAGATGGAGAGATGATCTTAATCACGTCTTTGAACCACTATGGCACTCCCGCGCGAAGGATATACAGATTCAAGCAGCTTTTGGCGATCTGGCATTAGACAACCGTACCTTTGAAATGCTTCAAAGCTTTTTTCATCCTAGTTTGCAAGAGTCCACGTTTCAGTTCCATGCTGTTCGTCCATGGTGGTCGATGAGGACAACTTTGTCAACATCTGCTGTTGGCTTGAGTTCCAAGATGGCTGAATAAGCCAATTAGAGCACTGAATTACTTTCTGCACTTAGAACTAGGAAATATGATATCCCCTTCCACCCAGGTGGATCATTTTTTGCACACAATCTACTAGGGTGCGAATGTTCAATGCACCAAACATCAAAGGTGCTTCCATTGTGCATTGCATAGTAGAAAGGGGTGTAACGAACGTGAAATTAAAACAAAGGGACTTGAGCGTGAATTTTACTAAAGTGAAGAAGAGTTGTGCACATCAGCCTCATTCTCTCGTCCTCAACTACCCTGATTCAGTGGCAATACAGTCAAAACGACTGAGCGCACAAGGGGATGCATATTTTTCTAAATGTTTCTTCCGAAGCCTTTCCTGCGATGATGTATTCAACAAGCCAATCAGGGCAGAAATGGAACCACTGATGTCATAAACTTCTTCTCAACTGTATCAAACATACATAATTTGGCATGTCTAAACGTACAAAGAGCAGCGGAGGTAGTCCAACCAAACTGTGACGTTGTGTGCGAGCCAAAATCAAATTTAGAAGCACTTTTGTCGTATTTAGAGGCGACCATAACGGAAACCGACTAGACATGAGCAATTCGGGACCGAAATTCATTTGCGAAACACGTCACAAGAATGCGAATTATGATCAGCAATGGCCATTCTGTCGACATCATCAATTTTTATTGAAGAAAGTACACAACTGTACATATCTTGACAATTAGTACGACCAGATCTGAAATGAAACATAGACTGTTCCTTTTAGTGAACATTGATGTGGAGTATAAAAAGTAAATCAACAATTGACGTCCGAAAACGTCCATAATCATAGCGAATAGTTACTGATTGGTCCATAAAAATTGAAGAAGGCAACCGGCACCCGTCATTACTCTGACGTCATACAGCCTTATTGGCCAAACATCGGTAGTAGTGATTTTTGTCTTCAGTTTTATCCTAATGATCTTTGAGATTATCAATTTATATTATTAGCCAGCAACGCCATTTATTGTGTTATGTAATTTGCAAATCACATAGAGAACGTTAAAAATGTACTTGTAAAACTTCTCTATTGTACTTGTTCAAGGCATCTCAACACTTTTTATTGTACACATTGCTATTCTGATGTCTTTCCATTATTGTTACTCCGAGCATTCTGCGAAGGTATTTCTTTCTACAATGTTTCTTGTATCTTTGCATGTCAATGTCAAATTCTGGCCTGATAGCAAAATGTGGGTAGAAATATAGTGTTGTATTTCGTTCTTTTTTTTATAGGGCAGATAAATTATAATTACAAAAAAGAAGCCAGTTTTTATCGGAGCCAATGCTTGGCAACCTACCACACAATCAAAATGGTATATTCACTTCCTAATATAACCAAATGGATTAGATCTGTTGCTGATGGAGCGCGTCTAATAATATTGTTGTTGTTTAATGCCCACAATGAGTATGTTGAAGTGACGGGTTATATCAGCTTTCCTCACATCTCAAGTGTGCTGATGGAGGTGGACCGTGGTCCTCCAGGCGGTTGTGCTATGTTTGTCTTTATCTGTGTGATGCTCACTACCATGGGGATCACGGCAAGCCACATCTCGTCAGATAGACTGCCTTGAAAACAGACTGTTTCCAGGAAGCGCTATATGGAAGAGAGATAGTGGTCTTGGTCAGTATATTGTGCCTGACCGGAATAGCGTCTCAGATGTCTTATGTGTCGAATAATAATAGTTGCCCATAGCAAGCGAAGATGGCGACACCGTCAGACATGTGTATTCGAATGTGACCGCATGTGAATGTACAGCCAAAACACAGAAATCAAAAATTGTGCAGTCTTACATTCTCTCCTTTTGTGCAGCTCGCTTTTCTTGGGCCACAGTTATAGGTCTCTCTTCTCCGATTCGAGCACCGTGTGTGATGGCAATGCGCCAGGATCAGTGGTTCGTAACAATGAGCTCCCATGAGGCGACAGCAATGAAAAAACTGTTCAGAGATAATTTCAGATATTCTATGTATCGCTTACTAGATCCTCACATGGAACACTTTCCTATGCTGAGCTCACCATATTACAGTTGCTTAGGGAGGCGCTCAAATGTCATGCGAACAACATGCCCAGTATATCTGACCTGTGCCATCTGCAGCAAGGTATAGATGCCCGACAGTATGGACCTACTGAAGACTTTAGAGTTGAGCAGTTCTATCCTGCCAGCCGATTCTGAGCGGCCTGCGCAGACAGCTTACGTGGACATGGTTGAGTTTCCTGACATGTCTGTTAAAGACTGTCCATGTTTCGCAAGCGAATAGAAGACTGGTTAAGACCAGAGTGCGATATACCCTAATCTTGGTGGTAACATCGATTCCGTGTTGGTCCCAAACATTTGCTCTCAGTCCTCCGAATTACGTTGAATGTTCACCATGAGCACGTCTTCTCTTTTGTGCGCTCTGAAGAGGGCGTTAAGTGGTGGGTTGCAGTAGCATGTGACACATCCTGAGCGTGCTGATGAAAGTGGACCGGTTCTTCAGGCGATTGAGCTGTGCTTGGCTTAATCTGCGTGCCGCCACTACTACAACAATCACCTCGATCCTTCTCCCCCCCCCGCCCCCCCCTCCCCCGCCCCAACACATCTCGTTGGTCAGGCTGCCGTGAAAACGGCTCGTTTCCAGACAGAATTGCGAGTACGCCGTGGAGAATATCTTTGCCAGCATGTTTTGCCTGACCTTGACTAACATGTTCGATCAGCATGTTTTGCCTGACCTTGACTAACATGTCCGATCAGCATGTTTTGCCTGACCTTGTCTAACTTGTCCGATCAGCATGTTTTGCCTGACCTTGACTAACATGTTCGATCAGCATGTTTTGCCTGACCTTGACTAACATGTCCGATCAGCATGTTTTGCCTGACCTTGACTAACATGTTCGATCAGCATGTTTTGCCTGACCTTGACTAACATGTCCGATCAGCATGTTTTGCCTGATCTTGACTAACATGTCCGATCAGCATGTTTTGCCTGATCAGACAGTCCTCTCCCCAATTGCAGTCTTACAAACGCAGCGCTTGTATTGACAATCCTGTTGTGGTCCTCAGCATAGATATGTACTTTCTAGTGAGGGTACTACCAATGTAGGTAAAGCTATGCACTGCATGTAGATGTTGGCCCTGTATGGCCATGTGTCGTTCGTGATATGGTTTCCAAGTAGCACACAGAAAGATTACTTCCGTTTTCTTTGTGTTGACAGTGGGACCAAACTTGATTAGCTCAAAACGAGGCAAACGATCAAAATAGACATATCACAGGATGTGTGCCTAGCTTCTCGCGCGAGTGTAAGAGGGTTAGCGCACAGCCTACTGTAGATACAGGAAAGGAAGATATAAGGTAAAGAAGCGACGGAAAAAGGTAGAGAAAACAAATGAGGCAAAGAAGAAAATGAGGCAAAGAAAAAGAATGAGGAAAAGAAAAGAATGAGACAAAGAAACAAATGAGGCAAAGAAACAATTGAGGCAAAGAAACAATTGAGACAAAGAAACAAATGAAGCAAAGAAACAATTGAGGCAAAGTAACAAATGAGGCAAAGAAAATAATGAGGCAAATAAAAAAATGAGGAAAAGAAACAAATTAGGCAAAGCAAAAAATGAGGCAAAGCATAAGAAGAAAAAATAGGAAAATTAGTAGGAGCGATGAAGAGATGAGATGGGAGACAAAATTTGGAAGAAGAACATGAAAAAAGAGTCAGATAAATAACCAGATATACCAGGAATAATAACCAGATAAACCAGGAATAATAACCAGATAAACCAGGAATAATAACCAGAAAAACTAGGAATAATAACCAGATAAACCAGAAGTAATCAGAAAAACAGACAAAATAAGCTTAAAGTATTGAACATGTCTCGCCCAAGCTAAGTACCTCACCTAGATTTTGAGAAACCCTGCACTATATTTATGACCTCAACATTTCATCTCATGACACATAACTACAATTGGCAATTATGGCGCGTCCGTCTCTGAACAATATTCACACATAATTTTGACGATTGGAACTGATCGATGGGGGTCACTGAGATCTCTTATCAGTCGGCCACTTTTCTGATAACCGTATCAAAATATGAACTAATCATTTGGCATATAGTTGGCAGAGTGTGTTAGAATGATTGCCCCTGGTAGGAATGCCTTTAGATGTGACTTAGAAGCTTTGTATATATGTCCAGCAACGCTGTAGAAACTGAAGAATTCACGGAATTTATGAGAAAACATATATTACGAGTTAAAAGAGAAATTGTCTACACTCCATGGAAACAGAAAACGTCCATACCAAACAATAAAAGATGGGTTGGGGGGAGGGTTTGATTTGTCTCAAGGTAAGACGTCGGACCCGGGTGCTTTAGATCGCGGGTTCAAATCACGATAGAGACCGGGATTTTTTTTCCCGTGGACTTTCTGGTATTTTCCGGATATCTGGGTAGCAGAGATCGGACGCCCGTGTGCAGTGTCGTGTACGTAAAAAATATGTCGGTAGTTGGAATTAAAAGAGTAGGCTTAACGGCCGCTTCCCAAGCAACATTCAAATTATGTTTACAAAAATCTAGCCAATCTATTACAGGACCCTCCCCGGTGCTATGAGTTCTTGTATTGTGATGAGATTCTCCAAAGATATGAAGAAGAACAGAGTACTTATGGGCTAATCTGCGTGCAATGACGTTAACACCACTTTGTAACAGAATACGTTTTCATCAAACAGTAACAGACAAAACGTTTTCACCGCATGCTAACAAAAACTGATATACCAAAAGGTAGAAGAAAGACGTCTACATCTCATGGTAGAAATGGATACGTCTACACCTGTAGGCAGAAAAGACAACGCCTACGTCCCAAGGCTGTAGAGCAGCTGTCTACGTCACACGGCAGAAGAGAAGTCTACTTTACACGGAAGAAATGGAAGTCTCTTCCACACGGTATAAATGGAGGTCTACTTCCCTCGATAGAAATGGAGGTCTACTTCACACGGTAGAAATGAAGACATACTGTACACGATAGAAATGGAGGCATACTTTACACGGTAGAAATGGAGGTCTACTTCACGCGGCAGAAATAGAGGTCTACTTCACACGGTAGAAATGGAGGTCTACCTCACTCGATAGAAATGCAGTCTCCTTCATGAACCTTACCGGGCTAGAAGCATATCATCAGTTGATCGTGAACCTTACCGGACTAGAAGCATATCATCAGTTGATCGTAAACCTCACCAGACTAGAAGCAGAGCATCAGTTGATCGTGAACCTCACCAGACTAGAAACACAGCATCAGTTGATCGTGAACCTCACCGGACTAGAAGCATAGCCTCAGTTGAATGTTAACCTCACCGGACTAGAAGCATAGCATCAGTTGAATGTTAACCTCACCGGTCTAGAAGCAGACAACATCAGTTGATTGTTAACCTCACCGGACAAGGAGCAGAGCATCAGTTGATTGTTAACCTCACCGGACTAGAAGCAGAGCATCAGTTGATCGACGGAATTTTCTTCACCATTCGCGTTTTAGTTTGCATCTACTTCCCTTTCCTTACGAATTCCAGAACAGAGACTGTCTTGTAATATCCACTTGTTTTCTTAATGTGTGACCTATCCATAGCCAGCGTATTATTCTCACGCCATGCTCTATTTATATATGTCTCGCTCATTTCAACAGTTTCACATTAGTGATCTTATATCATTCCAATTTTTCTCTACTTTGCATTTCTAGAAATTCGTAATTTTCCGTTTAAAAAAATTTTTTTTTTTTTTCTCCATATTTAAAATACATACTATAGAACATAATTTGTATTAAAGTTGAACATTTGTACGAGAGCTGATCAGAAAGTAACTTCTGTTTGCGTAGAGAATCCGTTGGAAGCGCACATTTTTAGTTTGGGGAAATATAAAAGAAACTTGTTATTTACAGACTCTGCAGAATCTTCTAAGCCAGTATAAAGATGTTGTGTTAAGTTATGACCATTTCGAGTCACAGAGAGTATTGCTTCACGCATGCGCAATTAATTCTTCGATCCATTGACAACACAAAGACGACATTTTGTGATAATTATTGAATGCTTGAATTTATTATTGGGCATTAAAAATCTTTAGGGCAATCGAAATTGCGTCGACTGTGAAATACGGTCAGTAATATTTTTATTTTTAAATACGAAAGAATTTCGGAATATGACACGTTTTGACGAGCAAGGAAAAACATGTTGAGCCATATTGTGACGGGCGATGAGATCTGGAGTCTTCAGACTACACACAGGTCACAACAGATTCAGGTATTATCTATTCAATAAATAGAAGCTAAATGCTACGGACGTATGCATTTGTGGTGCTCGGAAAATGACCCATGAACATCTGCTGAAAAATTTCCAGACATACGAGGACAAGAGAAAGCCCATGTGGCTGGCCATCACAAGTACCAACACTAGACAAGCTCTATATACGTGGCGTGTTCAATTGAAACGGGACCTAACTGTGCCAAGTGAACATACGTACGATGCTGACGTCAATTCTGCTGTAAACAATACATACCAACCGTTAAGTTTGGAAAATTTCGTTATCCGTCTCAGTTTCCTCAGCAGACCGTTGAAAACATGGCGGGTGTGATGAGGAATCAGTCCGGAGTTGATCAGCGAGCGGTGATTCAGTTTCTAACAGCTGAAGGACGTCGACCAGTTGAAGGATGTCAACCAGTTGAAGGATGTCAACCAGTTGAAGAATGTCGACCAGTTGAATTTCATCGCAGAATGCAGGCAGTGTATGGTGACCCGAATTGATGTATCAATTTTGGTGATGGTATGTTCTGACGCAACAATATGCGCCTGACCTCACGTCCTTCTTTAAACATCGTTGTCTAGTTGTTCACTGTTGTCTTCGACACACGTTTGTCACCATACACTGCCTGCATTCTGCGATGAATGTCAACTGGTCGACATCCGTCAGCTGTTAGAAACCGAATCACCGTTCGCTGATTAACTCTGGGCGGATTCCGCATCACGCCCACCATGTTTTCAACGGTCTGATAAGGAAACTATGAGTAGCAGGATAACGAAATTTTGCAAACTTGACGGTTGGTATGTGCTGTTTACACCAGAATTGACTTCATCATGTGCGTCGTACGTATGCACACTTGTTGCAGTTAGGTCCGGTTTCATTTGAACACTCATCGTAGCTATTGATAACTGCATGATGACAGCTGCTTTCTTTCAGCAATTTCAAGTGGACGTCTGACAGCTTACGATGAAAAAATGGTGGAGGCATACTGATACGCAGAAAATGAAACACATTCAGAAATAATTTCACACAGGAAGGTCTTGTGCACTAACCTCTGTGAAGAACAAATGTTGCTTGGTAGAATTCATTCCCAAAGGTCAAACAATTTTCCCGGTAGAATTCATCCCCAAAGGTCTAACAATTTTCCTGTTAGAATTCATCCCCAAAGGCCAAACAATTTTCCTGGTAGAATTCATCCCCAAAGGTCAAATAAGTTTCCTGGTAGAATTCATACCGAAAGGCCAAATAACTTTCCTGGTAGATTCATCCCCAAAGGCCAAATAATTTTCTTGGTAGAATTCATCCTCAAAGTCCAAATACTATTTCTGGTAGAATTCATCCCCAAAGGCCAAATGATTTTCCTGGGAGAATTCATCCCCAAAGACCAAATAATTTTCCTGGTAGAATTCATCCCCAAAGGCCAAATAACTTTCCTGGTAGAATTCATCCCCAAAGGCCAAATAATTTTTCCAGTGGAATTCATTTCCAAAGACCAAACAATTAACTCTGTTGCTGCTGTAAAACATTAATGAGGCAGCAACGCGCAATTCAGAACAAAAAGCGCGGGAAGTACATTGGCGGCAATCTTTTGCTTCACGGCAACGCTGGACTACATTTTGCGACGCACACTCAAACCATGCTGAGACCCAAATCACCTGGTTTGATTTTGTACAAATAGCATGATGTAGGACATCCTTGACGTGTGACAATGCCCGAATGCCACTGTTGTGTAAGCATATCTGGCGCTTTTTGCGTAAGTGATATTCTCACGAGACGACACTTAAGCCAGGCATGTATTGTCCTTAGCAAGTTCTCCATGGCTTCTGTCAGAGACCAGGTTTGACTTCCATAGTATAGCGCTGGTAGGACCACTGAGTCGAATATGTACGCTCGCAGCCTAGTGTCTCTTGTGGCGGCTGTTGTCGGCTTTATCGAGTTGAAGGCGGCCCAGCCTGCTTGACGGCGCCTGGCAAGCTCCAGCTCTACTATACATTTCAATCGAAAGGTCATGTAAGACTAGGGACGGTACAGATGTAAATAATATCAATAATAATTATATGGCTGTTTGGTAACAAATGTAATAGCTGCAATCTACTTAAAAGCCAAAAAACTTTCGTCAAGGGAAAAGGACAAAATGAATACAAATAATCAATATATGCCAGAAAAATACCAATCAAAATTATACCTGCTGAACTCAGTGATTCTAAATATGTCAGTTAAAATGGATGATTCTAAATGTGCAGGTTAAAATTAGTGATTCTAAATGTACAGGTTAAAATCAGTGATTCTAAATGTGCAGGTTAAAATCAGTTATTCTAAATGTGCAGGTTAAAATCAATGATTCTAAATGTGCAGGTTAAAATCAGTGATTCTAAATGTGCAGGTTAAAATCAGTTATTCTAAATGTGCAGGTTAAAATCAATGATGCACATTGCCTTAGAGAAATCGATTATTTTAAATATGTCACTGAAATTAGTGATTCTAAATAAGTCGTTCGAAATCAGAACCATTCTAAATTTTCCAATGAATTTAGCGATTCTAAATACGCAGCAAAATCAGAAATTCTAAATATGGAAGGAAAATCAGTGATTCCAAATATTCTGGTCCAAATTAGGGATTCTAAATATGTTGTTCAAAATCAGAATCATTCAAAATATGCCAGTGAAAATATGGGGTTTTCAATATGTCGTTCAAAATAAGAGATTCTACATTTGCCAGTGAAATCAGTGATTCTAAATATGTCGTTCAAAGTTAGTGGTTCTAAATATGCCAGTAAAATCAGTGTCTAAATTTGTCGGTTATACTCAGTGATTCACTACTATGTGACAAATATGACGAATATCAGAAACTCATCTTCTATATTATTGTCGACTTCATTAAGGCGTTTGACATGGCAAACTCACCAGCATCATCAAGAGTCTCCATGACAACGCCACAAGCTCAGTACTTACAAGCGGCAAAAGGGAGAGTGGTTTTCAACTACGGTCGGTGTAAGGAAGAGTGGTTTCCAACTACGGTCGGTGTAAGGAAGAGTGGTTTCCAACTATGGTCGGTGTAAGAAAGAGTGGTTTCAAACTACGGTCGGTGTAAGGAAGAGTGGTTTACAACTATGGTCGGTGTAAGGAAGAGTGGTTTACAACTATGGTCGGTGTAAGGGAGAGTGGTTTACAACTACGGTCGGTGTAAGGGAGATTGGTTTACAACTACGGTCGGTGTGAGGGAGAGGGGTTTACAACTACGGTCGGTGTGAGGGAGAGTGATTTCCAGCTACGGACGGTTAAGGGAGCGTGGTTTCAAACTATGGTCGGTGAAACACATTCTTTTCCACTTGTTCCTGAGCGAATTGTTACAGATGCTATGCAGCGTCACCATTGTTGTTACAGATACTCTAGAGGGTCACCGTGGTTGTTACAGATGCTCCCTAGGGTCAACATGGTTGTTACCGATGTTCTCTAGGGTCACCGTGGTTGTTACAGATGGTCTCTAGGGTCAACATGGTTGTTACAGATGGTCTCTAGGGTCAACATGGTTGTTACAGATGGTCTATAGGGTCAACATGGTTGTTACAGATGGTCTCTAGGGTCAACATGGTTGTTACAGATGGTCTATAGGGTCAACATGGTTGTTACAGATGGTCTCTAGGGTCAACATGGTTGTTACAGATGGTCTCTAGGGTCAACATGGTTGTTACTGATGGTCTCTAGGGTCAACATGGTTGTTACAGATGGTCTCTAGGGTCAACATGGTTGTTACAGATGCTCTAGAAGGTCAGCGTGGAACAGTAACAATAGGTAAGAGCACGATTACGAACCTACGTTTTGCCGATGATGAAAAAGTCATAGCTGAAAGAAAAGAGGCCGCCCCAAGAAACCCTGGACAGATTACATTCGAAAGTGGACAGGAAAGTCCCTGTACGACACCGATATAATGGCGCTGGGCAGACTAAAATAGCATGAATTTGTTCACGAGGTAGTGGCCCGAGGCGATACCAAAGCGACCGCACACAAACTAACGATGAATCACACACCGCCCGGGAGAGGATTGGGCGCCCCCCGGCTAGGAACAGGCCCAAGACACATCACTCACAAGCGGAGGGATGCCCCTACGACCTTTCTGAGGGTTACGGGAAAGAAGAGACGAGACCAGACTCAGTGATTCCAAATATACCCAATAGGCTAAAACGTTTTAAATATGCCAGTGCAATCAGTGATTCTAAATATGCTGTTTGAAATCAGTGATTCTAAAATGTAGTTCAGAATCAGTGGTTCTAAATATTTCAGTAACATCGGTGATTCTAAATATGCCAGGGAAATCAGTGATTCTAAATATGTCAGTAAAATCAGTGATTCTAAATATGCCAGGGAAATCAGTGATTCTAAATATGTCAGTAAAATCAGAGATTCTAAATATACCAGTACAATCAGTGATTCTAAATATGTCATGGAAATCAGTGATTCTAAATATGTCAGGGAAATCAGTGATTCTAAATATGTCGTGCGCAGATTCTAAATATACCAGTACAATCAGTGATTCCAAAAATGCAAGTGCAATCAAAGATTCTAAATGTGCCGTTAAAAATAAGTGATTTTAATTATGACGGTAAGACTCAGTGGTTCAAAACATGTCAGTGAAGTCAGTAATTCTAAATATGTCGGTTAAACTAAGTTATTCCAAATAAACACAAATGACTTTGTTTTAAATATGCCCGTCAAATCAGTGATTCTTAATATGCAAGTTAAATCAGTGATTTGAAAAATGAGAGGGAAATCAGTGATTCTAAATATATCGTTCAAAATCAGACATTCTAAATATGTCGGTGAAATCAGTGATTCTAAATATGCTAGTGAAATCAGTGACTCTAAATGTGCCATTAAAATTCAGTGATTTTAAATATGACGGTAAGACACAGTGATTCTTAACATGTCAGTGAAATCAGTGATTCTAAAGATGACGGTTAAACTCAGTGATTTCAAATATACACGATAGACTCGGTGGTTTTAAATATGATGTTCAGTTAAATAAATCTAAACATGCCAGTTTAACCTCCAGTCATTCTAAACAAACCAGTTGACCTCTTCAGTTATTCTAAGTATCCCGAAGCTTTTCCTGTAAACAGAGGAGGAGGAGATGACATCTAACGCTGTGTGTCGTGCTTTTTCCATAACCACAAGAGGTCGTAAGGACATCACTCAGCGTGGGAGTGAGTCTGTCATCTCTCCCCGGCTGGGATCAGTACATTATAGTCGTGTCTAAATTTCTCACACGCCTATTTCGTGAAGTTCAGCCGTGTGAGCTAGACCGTGAAATACGACACAGGTTAAAGCGTAGTGCTATTCATATAGCCGATGTCCAGACCAGGATAATCAGAAGGAAGAAATCACAAACAAACGAACGAATTAACCAGTCCAAATAGAAAAGAACAAGACGTTTCCGTAAACACAAGTGTAAGTCGTCGACTAGTGTGAATTCCAGCCAAATTCATTTTCTGGTGGCATCCATAATGAACTAAAACAGCTGAGCAATGTAGACCCGCAGCCTGTTACGGCGTCATCTTTGCTGCTATTTAAGGGAAAGTCTTCGAGAGTAAACCCTGAGGAAAAATATGTGCTATCTCCAGTCGTCTCGATAAATATCTTACCTCTGGCCAAAGAATGAGATTGACAAAAGCGCAATTTCTTCCTGACTTTATTCCAAATCACCGTGCAAGTCACCATCGGATATAACAAGGCTGAACAATGAGAATTGTCTTCATGACGTGTGATGGACGAACATCATTCTAAATATGCCGATTAAACTAAGCGATTCCAAATATGTCGGTTTAACTCAGTGACTAAAAACACTTCAATTAAAATAATGCAATCTGCGATTTCCAAATGGGTATACTGAAAAGAACAAATACAGATTTTTAAGAAAGGAAGAAAAAATGCCAACCTGAAACACGCTATACAAAAGTGAATAACACGCTGTCTGCTCAGGTCTGTATCGATGTGTGACGACTGAGTTTTTGCATGTTAACTTAAATGTAACGTAACTTATACCCAGTCGCTCCATTTACTGAAATATAGGTCCAAAACGGAATTTGATTCCTCTAACCTGCTTTTAAGAATCCAGATTTCAGTCATTTATAGCTCGGTTTTTAATCAACTGGTTTTCATATGAGGTTGCCAGCTCACACACACAACCTTCATTAGTTACCTTTTACGGTATGCAAGGAAGGAAATGTTGTCCTGGTCTGTTTTGTTCCTAAATTCATTGCGGTTAAAACCATGAACATTGGAATATAGAACGACACGCAATACAGTTCGCAATCAAATATGTTCCGGGGGAATGTTTCGTGCCACTGACACATCATAAATCCCACTTATTCAATTTGTGGCAATCGTATCGAATGTCTGTCAACAGTAGGACAAACCGGCCAGTTGCAAATCAAGTTAGCCAGCCTCACATTCGTAGCAGGAGAAGAGTGGACATGCCCAGACGTCCTGCGCGCATGCCTTGCAAACAAATCTATTCTATTTGAAACAACTTTTAATATGCGCTTTCCTCCGGAACCCAAACACTTAGGTTTCCAGGAAGCTGCTCGCAGATTCATCGAAGCAACTCCTGGGTATCGCTAGCTGACATCGTTTTATGGTCAGAACTACAACGCTGCAGTACGAATGGCCACCGTTTGTCTCCGTTAATTTCGACCCTTATTTCCGAAATACCAGCGAGATAGAACAGAGGTCTAATTCCATTATTTTATGTACCATTATTCAGACAACCGAGACCTGCTTTGAATACCGTTCCAGTGAACTGGCAAGAACTAAATCAGATCGATGCTCGACCAGTTCGAGGCTGGTAGCCGTTTTCCTGGGAGTATCAATAATCCCATTTCCCCAGCATTTGATGTTCCAGGTCCTATATAGTTTTATCCAATCGTAACCCGTTCTGGTTTCTGATTCAGAATAACTATCTATCTGCCATTACACGAGCGGTACCCTACGTGAATGAATGAGGCAACCGAACAACCTTACAAACTAGTCGTAAAAGGTGGGAAAATAGGTTTGTACGTAAGGCTAGCAACCTCATCATGTAAAAACATTGCTATTGAAACTATCACTACAAAACCCTCGGATTCAGGCTTCCTGTTAAGGGGCCAGGTGTAATGTAGGTCCTTGGCTTCACATGGAACGATGAAGCGAATCATCATCATTTACCATTAATATGATCCTCGTAGTAGTGCGCGACACGTGGATGAAGCCAAGCATAGCACAACCGCCTGGAGGACCCGGGACCTCTTTCATCAGCACGGTCGGGTTGTGAGGAAAGCTACTACAACCCGCCATTTAACGGCCTTTTCATGGCCTACAAAAAAGAGTAATCCTCTTTATTGTAGGCATTCAATAACAACAACAACAACCATTGCGATATTAAATGATATTGTCTGGTTGCTAGGAGTATGTACAGAACAAGGAATAAAGACCGCTAATCAGTGCAATTGCCACGAAATGTACAGGCTAGTTTTTTTACTATACTTCCTACGTCCAACACAATGGCGGCCTTCTTTGTACACAGAGATGTTGTCCCCAGCAATTTCAAGAGGATATAATTTCTCGTACGAATAAAGGTAGGTTTTGTTTAAGGCCACCCTCCTGACAGACAATAGTACATCTTCCCTGCCGAAGACGGGTGTGTCGGACTGAAAGGTGCAAATATCGCAGTCAAACTGTAAACTAGCGACACAACGCAAATCCGTTCTCCGGACTACATCCTGCCACTTGCAAAGCCATGTTCAGGGCTTGGTAGCGGGAGATTGAGAATGAACGCAGAAGAAGAAGTATATCTTCAACTACTTACATCTTCAGCAACGGCTCAAGTCTCCTGCAGTTCCTCCTTGTAAATCAGCCTGATAGCTTTGCCAAAGCTTACGGACAGAGCTATTCTCTAATCGCAAGACATAACTAGAAACACGCACTTGACCGTGGTAACGAGCAATTGACATTCTATACTCTTACTCTCTATCTCTTTCTCCATCCATCTCTCTCTCTCTCTCTCTCTCTCTCCCTCTACATATGTATATATTTCATCCAGAATAAAGGCATGCGACAGGTTCATTGGACACCCCCGATTGTGAAGATGTGGTACATGCTGGGATTGTTATCAGTAACATCCAGATATAAACTAGGGCAGACCAAAGCTTATTTGTGTGTTACCACAGAGACTCGGCATCCTCTGTATAGTAGGATATCAGACATCAAGTGATCTATAATCAAGAGAGGGGCGTCATGGATGGCACAGACAGATAAAACAATCCTACATGTCACTCCAGTTGAGGTGGAAGCCAAAAGGGAATAACGGGTGTACACTGGTAATAGAATGATAGAGTACCAGAGAGTCATCATAACTTTAGGCAAGGAATGCAGATAATGGCGTAACGGAAGAGCAGAGTTCGAGGTGAATCAGCTGATAACTGAGAATACGCAAGATAGTGATGCCGTCATATACACCGACTGTTCAGTGCGGCTCAGCGGGACATCAGGCTGAGGCTTCTTGTCTAGCATGAGAAGACAGGTCGTTGATGAGCGCAGTGGGGCATACATGTCCACAACCTCCAGTTCGAGAATGGAGATGGAAGCAGTGACCCCAGCTATCTGAGACCCTTTTAACAAGAGTAATAATCGTAACTAACGCACAAGCCGTACTTGAGAAGGTAGAGAAAGGATGACTGAGGTACGCGTGGATAGCAGCTGTTGAAGCCTCAAACCTCTAAGGGTTGACGTGGATCTACTAGCCTGGTCCTGCTAGGGTTCAGACCAAGGAAAGAGCTGATACAAGCTCCCATTATGGTTACGATAGTGATGGAAAGTACATTTTGAAATCAATCAAGGACCGTCTGTTGAATGGGGGCATCAATATAGACGAATCAGTAATTCACAGACATCACAGTTTCGACATTACAAGAGGATCGAACAAATGAAGCGCATGAGACCACGGAGCAGGAGAGTGTGCAATCAGCGAGCTACAGGGACCATCAGCATCCAGACTCTGAACCATTTTGTGAGAGAGACTGAGCACCTATGGATATGCTGGAAGTGCAGTGACGTCGATTTTTAGAAATAGAAACAGAAGCCGTTCTTCTATATGATTTGCACCACAGTTTAACCTAAATTGTTTTTCTCATACATCAATTTGACTTTTTGTCTATGTATATTTGATGTGAGGGAGAGGGGCAGCAAACTCCCAGAACCACCCTGGGTGGCCCAAACTCTCGATACGCCACTGGATGAGGGCGACTTTATGCAATGAAAATGCTTCATGAAGATGGCGTTATTCAAAGGACGCTGATGTTGAACACTAAAACGTGAATTTATTGACCAGGTTTTCGATTCCCATTTTCGCTCCACGCAAAACACAGTCCTGCCACTACAGCTGACTCATCACAGGAAGTCTGTATTCACACAAACAGTGGCTGTATAATATGAAAGGCTTTAAATGCTGCGGTTGGTAGTTAGATGTACAATCCTCTTGTGTTGCCTTTTACGACAATCTCAGAAGGTTGAACTATTGAACGACCATTGCTGGTGTGGTCTAAGCGTTGTTAGGCTGATGATTACATGTTGCCTAGCAACTGATGTCGCCACGTCCTGTTCGGGTTATGTTCGCTTATTTCACCTCTAACAGAAAAAGAACATATTCCTAACTGGGGATTCGACCCGCTGCCCTCCTTATCGACAGGCAGGCATCGAAACCAGTTGACCACGCTGTCCTCACGCGGATGGTTAAGCGATCCCATTGTTGTTCAAATATGTTCCCACTCGGGTCTCGGTTGTTGGCAAATCCTCATAATGAAGAAGTTTATATTTGAGGGCGTCCTGGAAAGGGTGTTAAGTGGTAGGTTGTTGTAGCTTTCCTCACTGTGCTATGCTTGGCTTCATCTGCGTGGCGTTCACTACTACGGGGATCATGTCGATCCACATCTCATCAGCCAGACTGCCTTTTCTTTGCGCTCGCCTTATTTCTCTATTCCCCAAGACGGTGTGTGTTGCACTGTGGTTTTTTTAAATGTTGCGCCTGTCGGCCCAGTGCATCCAACTTTCGCAATCATTTTATGTAAGGGTCTGCTTCCTCCCGCATTTTCTAAGTGTGTGCTTCCACGGGGTAACGGCCCATGCTGTGATGGGGATAGAACCCATCATCTTCTCGTTGTGAGCCGTTTCACACCCACAAGCCCACGCCGTCCCCTCCAAACTGCCTAGAAAACAATGTTTCCAGGGAACACTATATAGAAGAGAGATAGTGGTCTTAATCAGTACAAAAGTCAATTGCCTATAGCAAGCGATGATGGCGACTCCATGAGGCGGTCTTGATGATCTAACTTGCGCTGTGTTTGTATAATAGTGAGGAAGAAACTACGCTGGTCATCAACCTCAGCCCAACCACGGCGCAACGTTATGGTCAGCATGTTGTGCCTGACCTGACTAGCGTCTCAATTCCCCATAGGTCTCGGTAAAATGATAAAACAGGGTCATTGAAAACCAGCTGTAAATCAGACATTATAGACCGCTTTACCGCACCCACATGAGGGTATTGCATGCTAGCAAAGAATTCAGTTTCCGAGATGAGATGAAATATTACGGTTTTTTTCAACAATAATAAAACAAATCAACCGGTTTACGTCATAATATAATTCTGGGATTTCATTTCTTAGAAATGGTTTTGAAGAATTTTTCCGAGAACGTCTCGTGCTTGCCAGTTGACTAACCAATTCTGAACTAATAGATTAATTCTCTTCGGATATTTCTGATATTCATTTTTTTATGTTTTAGAGTTAATGTTATTTTTTCAAAGTGTATATATGCGCTTTTATAACCATTGTCATAAGCATTTTAATATGTTGAGTGTAGAGTGCTGGATTTCCATGGCAAAGATAGCAGGTTTGATTATAGTACGCTCCAGTTGGCTAAGCTTTAATTTGGTACCTAGTTTCTTTAATTTATTCGATCATTGTAAATAGAGCGCTTTGTTGCGTGGTACTTGCTGACTTAATGGGGATGACGGCTAACGTCTGGTCAGGCACAACATACTGATCAGATATGTCAGGGTCAGGCACAACATACTGATCAGATATGTCAGGGTCAGGCACAACATACTGATCAGACGTGTTAGTCAGGGTCAGGCACAACATGCTGATCAGACATGTTAGTCAGGGTCATGCAAAACATACTGATCAGACGTGTTAGTAAGGGTCAGGAGACGTATTAGTCAGGGTCAGGCACAACATACTGATCAGACGTGTTAGTCAGGGTCAGGCACAACATACTGATCAGACATGTTAGTCAGGGTCAGGCACAACATACTGATCAGACATGTTAGTCAGGGTCAGGCAAAATATGCTGGCCAAGACCCTCACCTCGGCTCCCTAGTAGCCCTCCATAGATACGATCTTTTTCATGACAGCCGTGCTAACGTGGTGAGGGATCGACGTGATCCCGTAGTAGTGAGCCACACGCAGATGAAGCCAAGTAGAGCACAACCGCCTGGAGAACCCCGGTCCACCTTCTTCAGCAAGCTCGGGATGTGAGGAAAGCTACTGCAATCCGTCACTAAACGTCCTTTTCAGGGCGCACAAAAGAGTAACCTTCTCATTGTGGGCATTTGAAACAAGATAATTACTTACTTGCCGAATGGTAACAGGATGCCACGACACGAACGGGAACAGTCTATGCAATTGCAGGTATCGCATATCCGGATATTATAAGACATGTGACATGTGACATTGAGACACAAAAGCAGTCCTGTGACCAGAGCAACCCTCTTTTTGGACATGCACCATAAAGAATACGACTGATATCAAAGAAACGTTTTATGCGGACTCTACATCCCATCAGGATAGAACCCCGAGAGAAACCGCATAGAAAAGTGGTGCCAAAAGAATGGTGAAGGTTGGATGTGAATCAAAGAAGAACCTGCACCAGGACATGATCTGCCATATACTACTTGGAGTTCTCTGAACAGGTTAAGGGCAGGTGTGTTCTGATGTGGGTTTAACCTGAAAAAGTAGGGATTTGCAGACAATTAATATTGCGAATGTGGGGCCTTCCAGGACCCGAAACACCTGATTATATGTCCTAGGATGCAGGAATTTTGTGCAATGGAGGACCAGATGGTGACAAATTTGGGGCCGTCCGGGACCCGGAGCATCTGATTGTATTGTCCTAGGATGCAGGAATCCTGTACAGTAGAGAAGCTGATGTGGCAAATGAAAGAGCACTGACAGTGGCTGATTTTTGGGCGAAGACTGTTTGAGGTTGCCGGACACGGAAACTAAGTAAGCAAGGTCCGGCATATTTGGCTTCAGCACGGCTTCTAACTGGACCCGCGTTTTCCTGCCCTCCTTGCTCGCTATTCTCACTGAGGCTACACGAACGCATCCTGTTTACAGGGCCGGCGCTTGATTAGGGTCTTGGTCAGCTATGGTTCTCAGACCTTCACGCAAGCAACTAGCAGCTATGAGTAGCTGGCTGCTGTAAACTCAATAACTGTGCTGCTTCTCCCCGTACTACTTTGTGTTCGAATTCAAGACACAGAAAGATCATGCCATTATGATAATCAATCACATTACATAATCTTCGGCGTCAGTCCGGCAGATGTGCCGTATGCAATGAAGCCAACAATATTCTGTGTGCGTCCCAATTTTTTAGCAGTGCTGTACCAATGCGAGCCTACGGCTTTGGTTTGTCCATCTCGCCATCCCATAGGTGGACGGCCCTGTGGTTGTGTATATGCATTTGGTTACTAAAACGTTGCTCTACGTGTCCATCTGTTGTCAGGCATGAGTACCCCATGAGAAGCCCAGCGGCGTTGGCGTGATATCGCTGCATCCACAGCCTCCCGAAACAAAATTTGTTGTCGAAATTTTTCTATCCGGATCTTATCCCGTATCGACATTTTTAATAGGTCCCACTTCATTGTTACGCGAGTGACTCGGCTTCTGTTTCACGGTTCGCATCCGTACATCATTGCTGGAATGACCATGGAATTGAAAGTTTGTGCTCATGATGTGGTGTTTTTCATCTCTTGAAGTATTGACATATTGACTTAATGGTGTTAACGGAAAACGAACGAAGCTTTTCATTATCTAGAGATTTTGTGGTTAACATTTATTTCTTGTCCTAGTTAGATACACGAGTTGACAACCTCGATGGCTTCCTTTCCTAGCTTGATGTCATGCTTTGGGCAGTAAAGGTTTCTGAAGCATTGTGCTTTATTTTACTTATCTTCAGACAAGCATCTCTGCTGACCCCACCTATGTCGCTTGAGGATTATTGAGCTTCCTCAATTGTATGACCGTTGGGCGCGATGTCATTTGCAAATCGTAAACGGATGAGTCGCTTTGCAATCATTATTGACACCTATGTTGATCCTTCTTCTTTTTCTTCTTCTTCTTCTTCGTACGCTGTCAGACGTCAACCTGTATTTTTTCGAAAAAAGCAGCGGTCATCCTGAGGCTGTCGACACTGCCATAGAGCTTGTCTAGTGTTGGCACTGGTGATGGCCACATCTGCTTTCTCTAATCCTCGTATGTCGGGCAGTTTTGCAGCAAATGTTCAGCGGTCATTTTCCCGGTACCACACGAGCATTCGTCAGTGCCACCTATCTTCAATTTGTTGAATAGGTGGTACCTCAGTCTATTGTGGCCAGTGCGAAGTCTGAAGACCACGACCTGCTCTCTTCTGTTCAACTGGTAAGGCATCGTTTTTTGTGTAGCCAGTATGTTCTATTTCCCATTTGGTCATGTGTCTAGCTCTAATAAGCCTTTTTGACTCTTCGTATGTCACACTAGTATCTAGTTGTGGTAGTCTTGCACCTTCTTTTGCCAGTCTGTCTGCCTCCTCGTTGCCTTGGATGTTACAATGGGATGGAACCCACTGTACCACTACCCTTTTTGGTGCGGACTGCTGGCATAGTTGACAGAGTACTGCTCTTAAATCATTAAGTTCAGTATTTTTCTGGCTTTTTAGTGTTATGACTACGGCCAGGGCATCTGTAAGCAGGACTATATGGCTTTCATTCCTTATACCTGTCGCCATTTCTTCTACTGCAGCCCCCATTGCCTCTGCCTCAGCTCTGAAATTGCTTGTGTATTTTCCAGTTGCCACTGACAGTGTTATTTTTCTGCCATTTTGTAGGCTCAGGAATACCACTGCCACTCCGTTCTGTGTTGTATTTGTTACAGAACCGTCGGTGTATGCATGGGTCCAGTCTATGCTTGGGTAGTTTTTCGTTATGTACCTCAGGGTTGTATCTCTTCTTTCTTTTTCAGTCTGGCTGTTTTTGTTTCCAATACCTGGTATATTTTCTACCACCTCTGGAAATATATGCTCCCTCCAGGTAGGTTTTCGTACAGTAGGGATGGGCTTTGGTGTTGTTAGTGCGTTCATAGGGTCTTCGTTCATTGTTGCTTTGGCTATTTCTGCAAAGTTTCTCCGCTTTAGTTTCCCATTTCCTAAATTTGTTAGTCTCTGATGCATTGGATGGTCAGTCAGTCTTGAGTTTCTCTGCTTGCTGCTGGGCTCTGCTGTCTCTTCTGTCGGTCATGGATTGCAGTTTTGTAATCTTTTCAAGTTTTACAATTGGCGTTGACTTCATGCCTCCTGTTAAAACTCTCATGGTTTGGTTTTGAAGTTTGCTAATTTTATCGAAGTTCGCCTTTGCTGCTGTTGTCCATGCCGCAAAGCCATACTCGAGAACTGGTATCGCCCTTCCAGTGTACAGTTTCTTTAGTATGCTTTCGTCTGCTCCCCAGCTTCTGCCAGCAAGTTTGCTCATGATTGCCATTATTTCTCTGGCTCTCATTCGGTTTCTCTCGATCTGACTTTTCCATGTCATGCGCCGATCAAATGTGGCTCCCAGGTAGTTTGGATTGTCGTTTGGCTCCAGGTATTTGCCGTTAAGACTTATTTTGGTGCTTTGGGGTTTGTTTGAAAGCGAGAATATCGTGCATGTTGTTTTTTCCTCATTTATTTTGACCAGCCATGAGTTCGCCCACTCTTCCAGCGATATTAGGGCCTGCTGCATCCAATTACTTGCTATGGTAAGATTCTTTTCAGAGGTCCACATAGCCAGATCGTCTGCAAACATTGAGCTATGGACTCTTCTTGGTATATTCTCTGTTATGTTATTTATATACACCAGGAAGAGTGTGGGGGACAGTACTTCCCCTTTGGGTACTCCCTGCTCAAGTGTCACCTTTTTGCTCAACTGCCTTTGTACTTGAACTCTGGCTGTTCTGTTTTTGAGGTAGTGACTGATCCATTTGTACATTTGCCCACAAACTTCACTTCTTTGTAGCTTGACTTTAAGTCCCTCTTTCCAGACCTTGTCAAATGCCTTTTCTAGGTCCACCCAAACCGCTACTGTGTGTTTTTGATCCTGGTAAGCATCATCTATTTCCTGGGCAATGAGGGTGATCTGATCCTCAGTGGATCTGTGCTGCCTAAAGCCTGCTTGCAGTGGAATTAGTATGTGTTTTTCTTCCACATGCCACATCAGTCTGGTGTGTATCATACGTTCAATCTTTTTGCCTACACAGCTCAGTAGACTGATAGGCCTGTATCCATTTGGATCTGTTTTGTCTTTTCCTTTCTTTGGTACTGGTACAAGTACTGCATCTTTCCATGCTTGAGGTACAATACCCCTTTTCCAGCTTTGGTTCAAGACTGCTAGTAACTTCCTCTTTGCTGTTTGGCCCAGCCCAATCAGAATTTCGTTTGTTACCCCATCTTTTCCGGGTGATTTCCTTTTCTTTAAAGTTCTTATGGCCTCTTCCATTTCATTCATTGTTAGTTTTGCCATCATGTGCTCTTCTGGTGCCATATTGATGTTGTCGTGCCCCTTTTATTCTTCCCTAATGTCTGTATGCTTATCTGTAGGGACATCAATAGGGTTTGCTCTGGCATAATGTTCAACAAAGGCGTTTGCTGTTTTTTTTCCAGTGAGCATATTATCGCCCTGCTTGATGGTAATTTGTTTGTTTGATGGAGTTTCGTCATTCATGGTTCTGACTAACTTCCATAGTTTGTTCTCATCTTTATCTAAATTGAGGCTTTCTGTTTTTGTTTTTCCAGCTTTCTCTTGTTATTTGGTTTAGAGTGTATTTGTATTTCGCCGTGGTGGCTTTTAGGGCGATATTTGCCTCCATAGATTGTTCTCTCTCTTTCATGTTCCTAGCATTTAGACTTCGTCTTCCGCTTTCTGCAATGCATCATTCCAATAGGGCTTGGTTTTTCCTTGCCCCTCTTGGGAAGGTTTCGGTGGCTGCCTGCATTATTGCTTTGCTTAGGCTTTCCACCATGGACTTCATATTGTTATTCCGTGTGTTGATGGTTTCACACAGCCCATCTGTCAGGATTGCAAATCTGTCCCAGTCGGCTTGTCTGTAGTTTCAACGTGGGAGCGGTTTTATTTCCTGGGGGCCTACTTCCATATCAACTTCTAACCTATTTGGCCTGTGGACGCTACCTGCCAATTGGTCTAGCACCTGACGATCTATTTTGTGGTGAATATCCCCCGTGGAGAAGGCCAAGTCTGGAGTGGAGGTGGTATGCTATGTTCTAGAATAGAAGCTAGGGCTGTCGTCCGGCCTATTGATAAGTACGTCACGTCTAACCGCAGACACATAAATTCAGAAAAAAAGCCTACACCCTGAAGTGAGATAGTGACTTGATCTGCATATTTCACCTGACTTAAGTAAGATCGTGTCTTGATCTGCATATTTCACTTGACTCTGAAGTGCGATGGTGTCTTGATCTACATATATCACATGCCTTAAGTAAGATGGTGTCTTGATCTGCATATTTCACCTGACTCTGATGTGGGATGGTATCTTGGTCTATATGTTTCTTCTGACTCTCATATTCTTTTAATCAATCAGTATTAATTCACTTGATCCTAAACATGACATGGTGTCTTAGGTATTTCATCTGACCGCGACAGGAGATATTTTGATAAGTGTATTTCACCTGACCATAACGAGATGCAAGATTATGATTAGTATGTTTCACCTGATCCTAATGTCACTATTAGCTCCCTATTTTTATTTCACTCAACATGAATATCTTTAAAACATTTGTCAAACAGAGAAACGGGAGATAATTCACCGGATTTCACACTTCCTCTTTGATATGCATTCAAGCATTAAGATATATACTTCATTCCGAATGAATATAATATACTTTACTTGACCCTAAGTTCCGGTAATATACATTTATGAAATTTGCAATTGATTCTGCTAATATGTTCTACCAATTACCCTGAATGATAATTTATTTTTTAATAAATCAAAAACAAATGTTATTAGTTGTCTCCCCTTATAAAGGGAAACAATTTTACAACCCGAAAGATGATTCCCCGAGGCTGATTGTCCCTGCAATCATTCTGAAGAACATCATCGTAGTTACATGCCGGTTGTCAATCCTTTCTATCAAAATACTATCCGGTAATATTATGATTTAATGGTAGGAATCAAAGGCCGCTCAGCTCCACATCCGGAAAAAATACGTTTTGATCAAATTGATTTTATTTGAAATCGAAAACTCTACAAGAAAAAAAATAGAAAACAAAATGCAGCAATTATCATGATGTGTTCGGTAAGAAGCCTCAGGGTGAGTCGAGGAAATGTTATTTTATTGATGAAGAAATGCAGTGAAACGTAGCAGAATTATTGGATAAAAAGCCAACATATTAACATACATTTACACACGAGAACAATAATAGCGATTAGCCGATGTTTCAACCCCAATTTGCATTTATCAGGGGCTGGAAAAACAAACAAAGAAAAACGGAAACGAAAAGCAAACAAGCAGAAAACAAATAGGATATTTAAGTTAGCGTAAATATTAGCACTGAAATTCTCAAATTCACAGCTGACATGTTAGTTAGTAGCCCTATAGGTTGATGTAGTCAAGAGGTTAAGGCACTCGCCTCCTAACAGTGATGAACGGAAACGGTGAGCGTTCGAGTCCCGCAAGTTTCAAGCGACCCCTGCTCTCAAGGTAGGTAAGATCAGAATGTCAGCATTTCGATTTACTTCCAGTTGTCTCGACCAATAGTCTTGCCACTGATCCACGGTAACTGGGGATACGAGTGAGATTGATGACCAGCGCATTCACTCCCTCACTATAATCCAAATATAGTGCACATCATATTATTAAAACAAAATCGCTGGATGTTGTGGCCATTATCACTTGCGATGGGCAATAACTTTAGGTTGATATGAGGGGGGGGGGGGGGGGTGACTGTGATGGTGGAGGCGTAAATTAACGCACGGGTGTCTGATTACTACTCAGCGATCAGGGGAATTTTTTACCGGATGATCCACGTGAAAAAAAATCTCGGTCCCCACCGTTATTTGAACCCGCAACCTCCTCACCTCGAAACAATTGGGTCCCCTATGTATTACATGCATTAAATTAGTAAAAACCTGACCAAAGAATAGTTCCAGGAATAAGTCACCAGGCAAGGACGGCATAACAACGGAGGTGATTCATGCATGGGAGGAAACAGGGCTACTCTGGCTACAAAGACTCTTCACAAAGGCATGGGAGGATAGACGCGTACCAGATAACTGGCAGCAAGCTATAATCGTTCCAGTTTGGAAGAAAAAGGGCGATAAAAGAAACTGTGACACGTACAGAGGCGTATCACTACTTAGCCACAATGGTAAAATGTAGGCCAAAATCCTGGAACATAGAATAAAACCTATTGTTGAACCTCAACTATCCAGAGCTTAATTTGGATTCCGCCGAGGTATGAGCTGCACCGACGCCTTGTTCACCTTAAGGCAAATAAGCGAAAGATCAATAGAATACAACAAAAATATGTGTGTTGCTTTCATTGATCAGGTAAAAGCATTTGATAGGGTAGACAAAATTATACTTTGGACGATACTGGAACTTTATGGTGTACAAGGCAGCATAAGGCCAGCGTCTTGATAATGTCAGAGCACTGTATCGTTCGAGAACAAACGTCGTCAGGACGACTGATGGTGTCACAGATGTTTTTCTACCAGCGTGAGACAAGGGTGTGTGCTTTCTCCTTCGTTGTTTAACATCTATATGGACAAAATAGTATCAGCGACCGGTCAAATTAAGACATCTGAAGCAGAACATAACTCAATTCACGAATTACTCTTTGCAGATGATCAGTGCTTGCTGTACGACGATGAAAACAAACTGCTAAACCACATGCACGCGCTTGTGACTACCTGTGCTAAATACAAAATGCGAATTAGGGAGAACAAAACAGAAACTATGATGATCAGTAGAACATCTGGGCCACTCAAGATAAGTCTAAATGATATTGCTCTTCAACAGGTCCATGAGTTTAAGTATTTGGGCAGTATTTTTTCGGCAGACGGAAGGATGAACAGGGAAATTGAGACTAGGTGTCAGAAAGCATCTCCGGTGACTTATCGGCTGTCTAACTGCTTAGACACCAGAGCATTAGTGTGGCAACAAAGCAACAGCTGATAAACAGTACATTTATGCCGACTCTGTGCTACCAGTGCCAAACATGGCCTCTGTCCACGACGCGCGAGAGCAGAATTTCGACTTGTGATATGAAGTGCTTGAGGGAGGTCATCTGTGTTACCTAGAAAGACAGAATGCGGAACGGACGACATTCGAAGTATAGTCGGCACTGTGTCTTGTGTCGAATACATTTCCAGGCAAAAAATAAGTTGGGGTTTGGTCAACTCATGAGAATTCACCCTCATCAACTTCCACTGAGGGCTTACAACGGTCGTAGATCTGGCAATATGGGCAAGGCGGTGGCCGCGAGGTAGGTGGATAGATGGTTGCATTCTATTGCATTCGATTGTTTTGGCAAAGGAATTATTATTGATTATCGTGTGTTCCTTTGGCCATATTGCGTTGTTGAAAATATCCTAAACATGCTAACAAATACATTTTTGTAAAGTCTCTGACGTTGTATTAAGAACCTCGACAGGTACCTCATCTATTCCTGGTGTTCTGTTTTTCGGGATTGATTAAAATGCCTTATTCAATTTTTCATTAGTTAAAGCTACTCTTTCTTCTATCAAAGGCGTGTCAATCAAAGTCCCCATCCACAAACAGCTGCTTAACACATGCCTTTTTGTTTGTTTTGTGTGTCTTTTTGTTTCCCATTCTGATCATTAATCATCCTTATTTTTACTAAAGGAAATGTTTCACCTTCTTATGTACTTGTTCGAATTCTTATTCATTCCACATCTTCAGTTTCTTCGCACCGGACTATCGACTATTTTTCTTATTTCATCTCACATTCTCGATCTAATTCATCGTTGATACTCTTATCCTTATCAATACCTTTTCATGTATTACTGTTTCTTCGTTTGCTTCTTTCCTCCATTTTTATTAGAATACCAGTTTCTTGTTTTCTACGATTGTATCTCTGCTGCCTCTTTTACGGCCTCTATTCTACCACTTTTGAAGTGCGACTTAGCTCATTTTATAGCCAGCAATTCGCTATTTTCTGTGGTAACAGCGTGCCTCGGTTTGAATCGCGTTAGAAGACTAAAAAAAATTCGGATCGTAATTTTAATTGGCGGACCGCTTGTCCAGTCAACCACGCCGTAAATGAGAACATGACGCAAGAGTTAGAGAAAGTAAAAACAGCGAGGAAGGACACTGGCCTCTCACAGGCTGCGGCTTAGTACAATAGAGTCTTAAAAAATTTTTTTTTTCAAACTCAATCTCCAACAAGCGGTTAATTCTACTGAATTTCCACTTTACATTACTTTACACTTTTGAGTTATATCTTCACTGACATCTTTTTTTGTTTTAATCAAGGCATCATTCACATAGTTTTGAATGTTCTCTTTTCCCCATCTCATTTAAAGCAAGTACATTCCACTAGCTAGTTTTTATGATCTCCAGGGATTATTCCAACTTAGCATTTAATAATAAGCAAATTATGATCAGAGCCAGTCTCAACACCAGTGCAAGCAATATTTTTTTTTTACTTGGCTTCTACATATTGCTTTCATCATGATATCTATTAAACATCTCCCCATATCCCCTGAACTTTATGTAACATGTGAATCTCCTTCTATTCGGAACTTGACTTGATTGTTATAATATTAGTTACCCTGTTGGCAAAAGTCCACTATTTATATCCTCATTCATTCCTAGTACCCAAGGTAATGTTATAACTTAGTTACCCTGGTGGCAAAAGTTCACTTTTATATCCTCATTCATTCCTAGTACCCAAGTTAATGTTATAACTTAATTACCCTGGTGGCAAAAGTTCACTGTTATATCCTCATTCATTCCTAGTACCCAAGTTAATGTTATAACTTAGTAACCGTGGTGGCAAAAGTTCACTTTTATATCCTCATTCATTCCTAGTACCCAAGTTAATGTTATAATTTAGTTACCCTCGTGGCAAAAGTCCACCATTTATATCCTCATTCATTCCTAGTACCCAAGTTAATGTTATAATTTAGTTACCCTCGTGGCAAAAGTCCACCATTTATATCCTCATTCATTCCTAGTACCCAAGTTAATGTTATAATTTAGTTACCCTCGTGGCAAAAGTCCACCATTTATATCCTCATTCATTCCTAGTACCCAAGTTAATGTTATAACTTAGTAACCGTGGTGGCAAAAGTTCACTTTTATA
Source organism: Ariolimax columbianus (assembly GCA_036924085.1). Lineage (NCBI taxonomy): Eukaryota > Metazoa > Mollusca > Gastropoda > Stylommatophora > Arionidae > Ariolimax > Ariolimax columbianus. The sequence continues at coordinate 90,596,370 of JAVGWX010000002.1, forward strand.
TCCTCATTCATTCCTAGTACCCAAGTTAATGTTATAATTTAGTTACCCTCGTGGCAAAAGTCCACCATTTATATCCTCATTCATTCCTAGTACCCAAGTTAATGTTATAATTTAGTTACCCTCGTGGCAAAAGTCCACCATTTATATCCTCATTCATTCCTAGTACCCAAGTTAATGTTATAATTTAGTTACCCTCGTGGCAAAAGTCCACTATTTATATCCTCATTCATTCCTAGTACCCAACTGATTTTCCCCAACGACGTCCTCCTGAGAACCCATTTCATCTATCGCATTCCAATCTCACATTACCGCGACATTATGTGCTGCTTACCGCGACATTAAATGCTGGTTACCGCGACATTGTGTGCTCCTTACCGCAACAGTATGTGCTACCTTTGTTGTCCTTGGTAATTGCTCTAGAACACTATCCATCTCTTGTCCTTCCTCTTCATCGCGTGATGTTGTGAGCATATATATTTGTAGTTTAACTGTGTCCAGGAATTCTAAGTCATGTTCAATGTCACTAATCTGTGGTAAAACGTAAATAGCCTTATTCGCAGTAACAGAACATATCGGTGAAGGATATCACACAAGTTTAGCTGCCGTGGAGGAAGTGTGTTCGAAATTGCTTTGTTTAAAGTTCTCGTTCTGTCTAAAACGACGGCGGAGGGGGTGGGCCGGGGGAGGGGGGGGGGGGATAAATTCTGTCTTCACTGCTTGAATCACGCTATTTAACTAAAAATCAAGTACTTATTTAGGTATAGTAAAGGTTTGCCTCATAGTAGTTACACTACTGTCAGGGGATGAAGTTGTTCAATATACTAAGTCAAGGTTTGCCCAATTGTAGTTACACTACTCTCAGGGGATGAAGTTGTTCAATATACTAAGTCAAGGTTTGCCCAATTGTAGTTACACTACTGTCAGGGGATGAAGTTGTTCAATATACTAAGTCAAGGTTTGCCCAATTGTAGTTACACTACTGTCAGGGGATGAAGTTGTCCAATATACAGTGTCAAGGTTTGTCCCATTGTAGTTTCACTACTGTCAGGGGATGAAGTTGTTCAATATACTAAGTCAAGGTTTGTCCTATAATACTTACACTACTGTCAGGGGATGAAGTTGTTAGTAACTTCAGTATACTAAGTCAAGGTTTGTCCCATAGTAGTTACACTACTGTCAGGGGATGAAGTTGTTAGTAACTTCAGTATACTAAGTCAACGTTTGTCCCATAGTAGCTACACTACTGTCAGGGGATGAATAAGTTGGTGCCTTCAGTATACAAAGTCAAGGTTTGACTCATAATAGTTACCCTACTGTCTGGGGGTGCAGTTGCTAGAGACTTCAGTATTCTAAGGTACAGCTTGTATATAAGGGGTGAGATTGCCAGTTCCGTTCATTGCTGCCTTTTACCTCTATTGTCTCATCCATGTACGATTTACAGCTGGGTCGACTGGAGCGTACCGATAGCGAGATTCGTACCCCGTACCCTTGCAATAAAAAACTAGTGCTCTACCACTGCGCTCATCGTACCTATTCACAAAAACATACGCAGAAGCGTATCGCTGTCCATTGGTGTGAGGTGTAAAACAAAATAAAAACTGTATTGCTCTTTATATTAAACTACTGTTATGTTGCCTACTGGGATTGCCAAATGGAAAGAAAGAAATGAAAATGATTGGTTTCAATTTTGGCAGTACAGGTGAGTGAAGTTAAGCCTCAAGGTCACAGGTCATGATACTGGTTGATACATCTTTAAACATGAAGCAAATATTGAAATGCCGTACTTGTTAACCACTATAGAAAAGGAAAAACACGAAGACGAAGACAATTAAAAGAAAGTATGCACAAAAAATGTTATGGAGGAGATGGAGAAAACAGATGATGACAAGAAGAAGAAAAGAGTAAGAAAAAGAAAAAAGAAGAAGAAAATTAGAAGGAATAGAAGATGAAGAAAAAAATGAAGAATAAAGAATCTCACCATAGCAAGAAATCGGATGCAGCAGGCCTTAACATCGCTGGAAGAGTGGGCGAACTCATGGCTGGTCAAAATAAACGAGGAGAAAACCACATGTACTATATTCTCGCTCTCAATCAAACCCCAAAATACCAAATTAAGTCTAAATGGCAAATTCCTGCAGCCAAACGCCAACCGAAACTATCTGGGAGTCATATTTGATTGGCGCATGACATGGAAAAGTCAGATCGAGAGAAACCGAATGAGAGCCAGAGAAAGAATGGCAATCATGAGGAAACTTGCTGGCACAAGCTGGGGAGCAGACCAAAGTATACTAAAGAAACTGTACACTGGAAGAGTGAGACCAGTTCTCGAGTATGGCATTGCGGCATGGACAACAGCAGCAAAGGCGAACTTCGATAAAGTTAACAAACTTCAAAACCAAGCCATGACTTTAATAACAGGAGGCATGAAGTCAACGCCAATTGTAGAACTTGAAAAGATTACAAAACTGCAATCCATGACCGATAGAAGAGACTGCAGAGCCCAGCTGCAGTCAGAGAAATTCCGAAGAGTGACTGACCATCCAATGCACCAGAGACTAAACAATTTGGGAAATGGGAAACTAAAGCGGAGAAACTTTGCAGAAATAGCCAAAGCAAAGATGCACGAAGATCCCATAAATGCACTAACAACACCAAAGCCCATCACTACTGTACGAAAACCTACCTGGAGGCAGCATATATTTCCAGAGGTGGTAGAAAATATACCAGGTATTGGAAACAAAAACTGCCAGACTGAAAAAGAAAGGAGAGATACTACCCTAAGCTTTATATCGAAAAACTACCCAAGCATGGACTGGACCCATGCATACACCGACGGTTCTGTAACAAACACTACACAGAACGGAGGGGCAGGAGCATTCCTGAACCTACCAAATGGCAAAAAAATAACACTGTCATTCGCTACTGGTAAGTACACAAGCAATTTCAGAGCGGAGGCAGAGGCACTGAGGGCGGCAGTGGAAGAAATGGTGACACATAAAGAAAATGAAAGCCATACAGTCCTGCTTACAGATGCTCTGGCCGTAGTCACAGCGCTAAAAAGCCAGAAAAACACTGAGCTTAATGACTTGAGAGCAGCACTCTGTCAACTATGCCAGCAGTCCGCACCAAAAAGGGTAGTGGTACAGTGGGTCCCATCACACTGCAACATCCAAGGCAACGAGGAGGCAGACATACTGGCAAAAGAAGGTGCAAGACTACCACAAACAGATACTAGTGTGACGTACGAAGAGTCAAAACGGCTTATTAAAGCCAGATACATGACCAAATGGGAAACTGAACATACCGGCTACACCAAAAACGATGCCTATTACCAGTTGAACAGAAGAGAGCAGGTCGTTGTCTTCAGACTTCGCACTGGCCATAATAGACTGAGGTACCACCTATTCAACAAATTGAAGATAGGTGGTACCGACGAATGCCCGTGTGGTACCGGGAAAATGACCGCTGAGCATCTGCTGCAGAACTACCCGACATACGAGGATCAGAGAGAGCAGATGTGGCCATCACCAGCGGAACCACAAGACAAGCTCTATGGCAGTGTCGACAGTTTCAGGATGACCGCCACTTTTTTCGAAAAAATAATGGTTACTGTCTGACTGAGTACGATGAAGAAGAAGAAGAAGAAGAATGAAGAATAGAATGAAGAATAGAAGGAAGTACGAGAAGATGAAGAAAGACGAAGAAAGAGAAGCAGAAAGAGATGAGAAAAATAAAGAATTCAACAAAAAGTCGAAAAATAGGAAGGAGAAAGGTAAATTTTAAAAAATTGAACGAAGAGAAAGAAAAAATGACAAGAGAAAATTGGGAAAAAAAGGAACAAAAACAAGAATGAACATAAATAAATAAAAAACAAAAGAAAGAAGAAGTTGGAGAAAAGGCAAAAATAAGAATTGAAAATATTCAAAATAAAACAAACAGTGGAATCGCCACCAAAAAAAAAAAATCAATCAATTGGGAAACACAGAAACTGGTCAACTAACAAATCTGCGGTCTTTTTTGGCAGAATTCTCTAACATCGTTTCTGGAAATAAGTTGAAGAACTACCTTGCGAGGCAAATTGGTTGTTCTGTGTTGTATTACTGTTACACAAGCCACAATGTGTTATAGCAATCACGTAATCTTAATTCTCTGTTGGCATGCAATGACCTTCGTCCCTGCACGGTAGAGCGATTTCGTTTAATGACAGATTGACATCTAGTTTTCAATCACCCGTGGTATAGTTCGAGCAAACGGAGAAATTGCCTATTTCGGATTCGGGATGAACAGAATATGACCGTTGCAGAATTTCGAGTATGTCGTAAAAAAGGTAAATAAAGAGGGTTCCCCGGGGTAACGGCTGGTGCATTGATGAGGATCGAACCCAGCACCTTCGGGTTGTAAGCCGTGCCCCTTAACCCCTAGACCACGCCGTCCCCCTATGTTCAAATAGAACTCGCCACTGTAAATGGTTTCATATAGGATCCAGGGGACGGCGTGGGCTAGTGGTTAAGTGACACGGCTCACAACTTGAAGGAGCTGGGTTCCATCCCCATCACAGCACAGGCCGTTACCTCGGGGAAGCAAACCCTTCGGCAGGAGGAAGCAAACCATTACATAAAATGCATGCTGAAGTAGGATGCACTGGGCCGACAGGTGCATAATAGAAACCATACTGCAACGCACACCGTCTTGGGAAATAGAGAAATTAGGTGAGCGCAAAAATTTAAAAAAATATTTTAAAAAAATGGATCCCTCAAGAAAAGCCAGGTGTAGTCAACATCAAAATATTTTCATTGGCGTCGGTAGGTGCAGTGGGAAGGAACAATTTTCTTTCATGTACCAGATGTGCCGCCAATGTTATCATTCCGTGTTTCTTCTGTGTCTCACTTTAACCGTCAATCCATCTTTTTGCTGGTCTCCCTCTTGCTCTGCAACCCTCTTGTTTGGTGTTGTATTATCTGCTCAGTTGTTAACTTTGGCGTCTTATTATTACTTTCCAGGAATTCCATATATTATGTTGCACGTACCCCCTGTTAGATTTCTTGCGGTTCGTACAATGTCTAGTCTTGTCACTTCGACACTTTTGTCAAACACCTCTTTTTGCAAACAATGATTTTTTTTTTCGTGTGTCTTGGTGAGCGACCATGTCTGATACTGGTAGCAGAGAGCTGGTATTAACATATGAATATGAGGAGTGAAGGCTGCGTGACCTAGCGATGAAACTCGCACAGTTCTCATAATCTCAACGTTCCGGGTTCGATTCCCACTTGTGTCCAGTTTGGCAGACACTTGTTTTTTTTCTCTCGAGCCAATCCTCCTCCACGTACGGAAAGTAATGGCAACCTACCGTACTGCACACTTGCCAAGAAACTTATAACAGCCAAATAGGTGGCGGTTGTAAGAAGCTACGTTCTGTAAAAGGATATGCGTCTTACTGATACGAGAAGTGTAAAAAAATATCCGACTTTTGTGCCGGAAAAATACAGTTACTCACCTGGAGTTTTGAAATTCTCTTCAAAGTAATCTTATTGGAACTCCACAAACTTCTCTCAGGTGTCTCTCTGGTTTGAGCTGGATGTAGCCGGGAGAAGAGGTTCCTGCCTAGCATGCTAGGCTCGAGCATCTTAATACTTCGCGTTGCGCTGAGACAAGCGCTTACGGACGGTGGTTAGCCGATGTGTTAGTCCATCTTAATAGACTCAAACACTAGAGAAAAGTAGACCAACAACCTCTTAGGCGTCATCTATGCTACTCTAAACAAACCACCTAACCATGGCCGGTGTTATACCATGTCACAGTTAGTCTCCTCTTTCGACATGCTTTTTGTGAGGCAGTGGTGCTGTTCTTGTGCTTGTCATACACAAAGACCCGGCCGATCACGCCGCCCCGTCATTGTTGACAGAATTTACAGAAGGCCTCTTTGGGAACGGAGAACAGCTTGGTCGTCGCATTCCGTTTAATGTCTTCTTGTGACTCAAATCGGGTTCCCTTCAGAGGAATTTTCAGCTTTGGGAATAGCCAAACATCCCGTGGGGGTTGTGCACCATGGGTACAAACCACAAGGTACCAGGGAGTACTACCCAGAGGTATCCATCGCCTTCGTGATGCTGCTCGACGCAAACGAGCGGACCTGTGAACAAAATAAACTTAGCAGCTCCATCATGGCAACGCACCTGCGTATTCTTTAGATCTGATTCGTATTTTCTTGGCCAAATACAACATTCTTGTGATTTGACAGGTTCTCTATTCTTGCATGGATTCTTGCAATTTTGGCTGTTTCCCAAGCTGAAAATTCCTTTGAAAGAGACCCGATTTGAGTCACGACAAGACATTATGCGGAAAATAACTACCCAACTGTACTACATTCATAAAGAGGCCTTCCTGAAATGCTTCCAACAATGATAGGACGTTGGGAAAAGTGTGTGGGAGTCCCAAGGACGTTGGGAAAAGTGTGTGGGTGTCCCAAGGACGTTGGGAAAAGTGTGTGGGAGTCCCAAGCAGAGTTGGGAAAAGTGTGTGGGAGTCCCAAGGACGTTGGGAAAAGTGTGTGGGAGTCCCAAGGACGTTGGGAAAAGTGTGTGGGAGTCCCAAGGACGTTGGGAAAAGTGTGTGGGAGTCCCAAGGAGAGTTGGGAAAAGTGTGTGGGAGTCCCAAGGACGTTGGGAAAAGTGTGTGGGAGTCCCAAGGACGTTGGGAAAAGTGTGTGGGAGTCCCAAGGACGTTGGGAAAAGTGTGTTGGAGTCCCAAGGACAGCTGGGAGAAGTGTGTGGGAGTCCCAAGCAGAGTTGGGAAAAGTGTGTGGGAGTCCCAAGGAGAGTTGGGAAAAGTGTGTGGGAGTCCCAATGACGTTGGGAAAAGTGTGTGGGAGTCCCAAGGACGTTGGGAAAAGTGTGTTGGAGTCCCAAGGACAGCTGGGAGAAGAGGTGTGTGGAAGTCTTAAGGAGAGTACTTTGAAGGGGATTAGGGTTGAAGGCTTCCAGGTGAGTAATTGTATTTATTAAGGACTAACAGTGGTCCTATTTCTCCCTTAAAATGGAAAGAATAATCAAACAATCAAGACGTGAATTAATCCACGTTTTAGTGTTCAGTTCATATGAATCGAATTTGCTGCACTTCAGGCACACATATAGGTTCTGAAGTCCCCCCCCACCCCCCCACCCTCTAGAAAATTGTGAAAGAGTACATGTACTTAAGGCTCCTGTAGCTTATTGGTTGAACACACTACGACGTACTGTATTGTCCCACCCCGCCAGCCTCGTTTGATTTTAAATGTCAAAGCTTCATCTTGCCTTCCCCCAGGCCTAGTAAGCCGCAGACGTTTTATTATACCCACTACGTATATCCGAAACATTCGGTTACCTGGCAACAGACATTATCATGCCTGTTTGAATATCAGGGTTTAAATTGTCTTGCAGATCCATCTATTGCGGTGTCGTCATCATTCACCCCCCTGTTATTGATAGACTTACAAAATGTCACTCCTATCCATATCTTGTTTGCAAATATCGGATGGTAGTGAAGCCAAGATGTCAGATCTGCCGTTGCCCTGAGCCACTGCATAACATGGACAGTAGAGCCACACTCGTTTGAGACATCTGTAGCTGCTATCCCGTCATGCCTTAGCCAGATCCATGTTTGTACCTTCCGAAGTAATGATCTGTTGTCTCACCAGATGACTGCCCTAGTTAAAGAGATTGAAGATAGTCATCTGAGAAAAAAAGTCACTACTTCCATCTAAATTCGAAAACTATCTATCTAGCAATCTGTATTCCACTTATGTCAGACGCCCTTGGCTTTCATTAAAACCCCAAAGTACCAAATTAAGTCTAAATGGCAAATTCCTGCAGCCAAACGACAACCCAACCTATCTGGGAGTCACATTTGATCGGCGCATGACATGAAAAAGTCAGATTGAGAGAAACCGAATGAAAGCCAGAGAAACAATGGCAATCATGAGGAAACTTGCTGGCACAAGCTGGGGAGCAGACGAAGGCATACTAAAGAAACTGTATACTGGAAGAGTGAGACCAGTTCTCGAGTATGGCATTGCGGCATAGACAACAGCAGCGAAGGCGAACTTCGACAAAGTTAACAAACTTCAAAACCAAGCCATGAGAATTATAACAGGTGGCATGAAGTCAACGCCAATTGTAGAACTTGAAAAGATTACAAAACTGCAATCCATGACCGATAGAAGAGACTGCAGAGCCCAGCTGCAGTCAGAGAAACTCCGAAGACTGACGGACCATCCAATGTACCAGAGACTAAACAATTTGGGAAATGGGAAACTAAAGCGGAGAAACTTTGCAGAAATAGCCAAAGCAAAGATGCACGAAGATCCCATAAACGCACTAACAACACCAAAACCCATCACTACTGTACGAAAACCTACCTGGAGGCAGGATATATTTCCAGAGGTGGTAGAAAATATACCAGGTATTGCAAACAAAAACTGCCAGACTGAAAAAGAAAGGAGAGACACTACCCTAAGCTTCATAACGAAAAGCTACCCAAGCATGGACTGGACCAATGCATACACCGACGGTTCTGTAACAAACACTACACAGAACGGAGGGGCAGGAGCATTCCTGAACCTACCAAATGGCAGAAAAATAACACTGTCATTCGCTACTGGTAAGTACACAAGCAATTTCAGAGCGGAGGCAGAGGCACTGAGGGCGGCAGTGGAAGAAATGGTGACACACAGTGAAAATGAGAGCCATATAGTCCTGCTGACAGATGCTCTCGCCGTAGTCACAGCGCTAAAAAGCCAGAAAAACACTGAGCTTAATGACTTAAGAGCAGCACTCTGCAAACTGTGCCAGCAGTCCGCACCAAAAAGGGTAGTGGTACAGTGGGTTCCGTCACACTGCAACATCTAAGGCAACGAGGAGGCAGACAGACTGGCAAAAGAAGGTGCAAGACTACCACAAACAGATACCAGTATGACGTACGAAGAGTCAAAACGGCTTATCAAAGCCAGATACATGACCAAATGGGAAACCGAACATACTGGTTACACCAAAAACGATGCCTATTACCAGTTGAACCGAAGAGAGCAGGTCGTTGTCTTCAGACTTCGCACTGGCCACAATAGACTGAGGTACCACCTATTCAACAAATTGAAGATAGGGTGTACTGACGAATGCCCGTGCGGTACTGGTAAAATGACCGCTGAACATCTGCTGCAGAACTGCCCGACATACGAGGATCAGAGAGAGCAGATGTGGCCATTACCAGTGGAACTGCAAGACAAGCTCTATGGCAGTGGCGAGAGCCTCATGATGACCGCCGCTTTTTTCGAAAAAATAATGGTTACTGTCTGACTGTGTACGCAGAAGAAGAAGAAGAAGAAGACGCCCTTGGGAGGTGTGGCCTCCTTTGTTTCATATTTTGTTTGCAAGCAAAAATTCGATGGTGCCTTGCTAGATCAATCCCAATATCTGTTAGCTTTCAGAATATACCATCCTCTCTTTATGGGATTAGTGGGAGTGGAAGCGTAAATTAGAGCAAGGTAGACCCGCAGCTTGTCAGAAGCCATCTATGCCGCTCCGCTAACCACATAACCAAGACCTGATGTTATAGCCACACTGTCTCCTTTTTGCGACATATTTTCTGGTGGTGGGCGAGAATCAATCACTAGAATAATTTTAGTAGATTTTAAACTTGAATATTATCCGAGCAGCGGCCGTTACGTCAACTATTTTTGATTTCCGACTGCCAAGGGATTTTTAACGTCCGCGCCACTGCGCACGGGTATTTGATCTCACTATACAGAGATCAGGAGAAATGTTTACCATATGATCCATTCTGGTGGTTCTTATTCTGTATGCCCCACTCCGCCCAGGAACAACCCAACCCCTTCACTCTAACAGAGAAGCCCCAACTAGATATTTCATAGTGAGCACACAAACCATATTAATACATCACTATCCTGAGTATTATCTATCGGCTGGTTAATCTCCAGCTCTGCTTTCCCGTTGCACAACTTTCTGCATTCAGCGTCTAAGGTTAAAATCCATGTGGTAAACCTACCATTTTATACAAACGTTCTTTTTCAACGTAGGTTGTTATTTGTTGGTGGTTTCGTTCAAAGTGTTTACAATAATCCCAAACAAATAATAAATATTACCCTGGTCATGTCTAAAGGTCATGCTGAAGTCGGATGCACTGGGCCGACAGGAACAAAATAAAAACCACAGTACAACGCACACCGTCTTTTGGATTAGAGAAATAAGGCGAACGCAAAATGAAAAAAAAAAAAGAATTATTTCCAAAGGTCAAGAAAACAGCTGCCGACAGGGATGAAGATTACTCTTCGCGTACTGAGTCGCATCCTATGTAAGGGGGGAGGGGGGTGGCGAGTTCCCTTCCTTGCTGTTTCTACCGTTCCCAACTCATACATCAGATGGGAAGGTGTGGGCATGTGACACGGCTCACGACCCGAAGGTGCTGGGTTCAATCCCCATCACAGCACCGGCCGTTACCCTTCGGAAGCAAACCCTTAGAAAATGCAGGAGGAAGCAGACCATTACATGCAATGTATGCCGAAGTCGACTGTACTGGGTCGGCAGGTGGAAAATAAAAACCACAGTTCAACGCACACCCCCCAGGGAAATAGATAAATAAGGCGCACGCAAAAAAAACAACAAAACAAACATCAGATGCCCATTTCCAACTGGGTCTTCTGGAGGAGCGGTCGTACCATGCACAAACCACGTCCGGATTGTTTGTCCGTCTGTCCATTATTTCGAACTCTAGCACCCTGTAATCCCAGTCTAGCAAACCAGCTCACTCTCGACTAGTCTACACTCCACAAGTGTACGGGGATGTAACAATTCGTGCGCTGCGGAAATAAAAAACTTACGCGTGTAGCTGTACTTACAAGCGATCTTCGCTTGTACATACCTGGGTAGATGTTGGAACCCCGCTGAAAGCCACTGTTGAAAATCATTAGATGTATTCTTACATTCTCGTCGGTATAAAGGACGAACTTCAGAAGTACTTAATGACGCGTTTGGTTTTGTAAGGAATGGTGTTTGAGTGGTCTTTAGGAACGTCAGAATATCTCGGGTTACGTGAAATGGCAATTAAGTCTCGCTCGTGCATGAGTTACTTGAACTTTTTAACAAACGCGTAAATAAGAAAATTACGCAAGGCATTCGTATGTAGTTATATGTATGGGGAGGAAGATTAACGTCTGGTCAGGCAAAATATACTGATCAGACATGTTAGGGTCAGGCAAAATATACTGATTAGACATGTTAGGGTCAAGCGAAATATACTGATTAGACATGGTAGGGTCAAGCAAAATATACTGACCAAGACCCTCGCATTGGCTTCCACGTATCTCTTTCTGGAAACGCGCTGTTTTCGTGGCAGTCTGGCTAACGAGGTGCGGTATCGACGTGATCCCCGTAGTAGTGAGCAACATGTAAATGAAGCAACGCATAGCACAACCGCATGGAGGACGCCGGTCCGCCTTCATCAGCATGCCCGGGATGTCACGAAAGCTACGACGACCCGTCACTTAACGTCCTTTGCAGGGTTCACAAAAGAGTAACCTACTCATTGTGGGCATTAAATAACAACTTGTATGTATCTTACATTGAATCCTAGTATTCAAACAGGCAGATTACGCCTGTTGCCAGGTAGCCGAAGGCTATCCGCAGTGCGTTATTTATTTACAAACTTCACTTCCTGCGGCTTACTAATTCTGGGGGAAGGTAGATTGCGTATAACTTTTTAGATTTGTTGCTCCGATAGCGGCTTTTTGGTTTTCAACTTTTTTTTTTTCGTGAACAGTGTGTATACAGGATCTCAGAATTTTTCGTCAATCTTCAATTTGACCAGGCGCTAATCTCGCATCTTTTGAGGTAAGGGGATGATTGAAGTTTGTAAGATTCTTCTTCTTCTTCATCGTACGCTGTTTACAGCGATATTTACGTTGCACTGTTTTATTTTGTTAAGCCTGTGGCTCAGTGCATCCCATTTCAACAGGCGTTTCTGTAGGGTTGCCCTCCTTAGCCTTTGGCTGTCCCCAGCCTAACTGCAAGGCAGCAGTTGTTTTTGGTCAGAGTTGTCTCTCTTGGGAAGTTGTCTTGCAGGACTATCGAGTCTTCCCTACTCGTGTCTATAGGGTTTGGCAATGATATGATGGACTATGTACTAGTTTGTACTATCCCGGAAGAGAGGCAGTCCAGTGTGACTTTGTCCCAGGATCGTCACGTCCTGCCAGAAACGTAGCATATGCATGTGAGTGAGGTATCTCTTTGCTCCCTTTATTTTCTCGGCTCATCTGCAGTGATGGTACGCCTAGCATTCCCCGCCATCCGGGAGGTTGTCACAATAGGGCAGGAGGTGCAATGTCCGCTGGACTGCATCTCTTCTGCGTCCATTGGGATGACTGATAGCAGACAGAGGCAAAGAGCGAGGCAGGAGTGCATTTTGCCAGGTGCATTTCTGCGGCTCGATCGGGCTGGGCTGAGACGCTAGCCCCAGCCATGTCGTAGCCTCCCATCACAGCGGGGCTGAGATTTAGGGCGGGATTCTGGCTTAGAGGCGTTCGGCCGTAATCCCTCAGATGGTAGCTTATCAGCAAGCACGTGGACCAAATGTCAGCGACCTGTGATTCCTCTCGAAATAGTGCATTTGACCAGGGGACAAGCCTGGTCTTGCACGGAGATGTTGTTCGCCTGGGGAGCGGACATATCTCATGGTCAAGGGTTGAGTCTCAGCAGTTCGCAGTGAGGTAGCTGATCTACTGCTTAGGGCAGATTCAATCCCACAGTCTCACACTTTAATGTCATGACAGACAAGCCCCTCTACTTGTCAGCTGTAGCGACCATTTCATTTTTTTTGTACAGACAAGCCCCTCTACCTGTCAGGTGTAGCGACCAAGTTATTGCTTTGTACAGACAAGTCTCTCTACCTGTTAGCTATAGCGACCAAGTTATTGCTTTATACAGACGAACCCCTCTACCTGTTAGCTATAGCGACCAAGTTATTGCTTTATACAGACGAACCCCTCTACCTGTTAGCTATAGCGACCAAGCTATTGCTTTGTACAGACAAGCCCCTCTACCTGTTAGCTATAGCGACCCAGTTATTGCTTTATACAGACGAACCCCTCTACCTGTTAGCTATAGCGACCAAGCTATTGCTTTGTACAGACAAGTCTCTCTACCTGTTAGCTATAGCGACCAAGTTATTGCTTTATACAGACGAACCCCTCTACCTGTTAGCTATAGCGACCAAGCTATTGCTTTGTACAGACAGTCGCATTGACCTGTCAGCTATAACGACTAACTCATTGCTTTGTGCATACAGCCATTCCAGTGGCCCAAAATCATGCGCTAGTGTGTTTAACAAGAAAATTATAGACATAATGTTACATTCGCAATGCAGAAATTTGTTCGACTGTTACTGGGGCTCGAGTTGGGAGAAAAGAATAATGACTTTTCAGGGCAACGGTAAGGGGCTTAACATCTGTTACCGTCACGCTGTAGTCAACCCAGCTATAAGATGGTTCATTTGTATATTTTGTTAACTGAACTATGGATATGGAAATTAAATCAGTATGAGGACGGCGTGGGCTAGTGGTTAAGTGACACGGCTCACAACCCAAAGATGTTGGGTTCGATCCCATCACAGCACCGGGTGTTATCCTGAAAAAGCAAACTCTTAGAAAATGCAGGAGGAAGCAGACCATTAATTAAAATGCATGCTGAAGTCGGATGCATCGGGCCGACAGGCGAAAAATAAAAACAGTATGTGCAACGCACACCGTCTTGTGGAATAAAGAAATAAGGCGAATGCACACACAAAATAACTAACAAATAAAAGCAGTTTTGAATGAAAACTGGCCATCCAAACTCTCACAGACCGTGGCCTAATACATTGAAGTCTCTAACACTTGAGACGCAACGGCAGTTTAAGCTATGCTAATTTCATTTTGTTTAACATGTCAGGTACATGTAAAAGGGGACTTTGGAAGAAGGAATAAACATGAAAACGTATGGAAGGAATGAATTATGTAAGACAGCGCTTCTAAACTTTTTTTTATGCCATGAACTTCTAACCACTTCAGATTCTCTTCTCTTCTTACCTCAGATGCTGTTTAATTTTACTATTTCCAACAATCACACTCTTACACAGCTTTCACACGCATCGTCATTGCATTGCACTTAAGTTGGATTGTCGAGAGCGCCCAAACTAGTACAGGTACATACAGACACAGACACGCATCCAAGCACTGGTTAGTACGACCTGATATCGCCTAAAAGGCTGCGGCCCGGGGCGGAAAAGTGCGTGCCTGCACCAGTAGAATACAGACAATGAAACACTTTACATTTGAAAAAAAAAAACCATGAACATCATCTGTAAATATATGTTGTTGCTGTTGACCTCTTTAAATATCATTTTTTTTTTTTTACCTTGCCTTGATGTTACATTTTGCTCCTAACTGTATATTCATACAAACTCTGTTATAGACAACAACTGACTAAGGCTTATAAACGAAAATCCATATAATGTGAAATGAGATTGTGAAAAGAGTCTAGGATGACTTGTTTAGATAGGATAAGAATAGCTCTAAATTAAAGGAACAATGCAATGCTTACCATTTATCCATATATCTATGTTCTTTCAGGGTCAAACACGGCGAAATAAGGCAGAAATCAATGGTTTTCAGGTAAATCAATCGGATTCCCCTTCTAGTTTACGTATGTTGTTAAGAAACATCTTGGTGGTCTCTCTGGAGATTGTCCTCCGTAATGGGTCTCTTGGTCTGCCACTCTTTCTGGGCAACTTGGTCTGCAAGTACTCACTTGGATCAGAAGTATGTTCCTGTTCCCTCTAAGGACATGTCTGATGTATGTTCCTGTTCATTCCAAGGACATGTCTGATGTACCTTCCTGTTCATTCCAAGGACATGTCTGATGTACGTTCCTGTTCATTCCAAGGACATGTCTGATATATGTTCCTGTTCATTCTAAGGATATGTCTGATGTACGTTCCTGTTCATTCTAAGGACATGTCTGATGTACGTTCATGTTCATTCTAAGGACATGTCTGATGTACGTTCATGTTCATTCTAAGGACATGACTGGTGTACGTTTCTGTTCCGTCTAAGAAGAACATATCCGATGTACGACAAACATTTATTGTCAAATGCATTCATCCTATTTTCATGAGCTATGGTAATTTCCCAGCTTTCACACATACATTTTAACACTGATATTGTGTTGGACTTAAAAAGCCTTAGTCTGATGTATTTTGCTAAGTAATTTATATTTATATTTTTCGATAGAGATACAATTTGAATTTTTTTGTTAGTATTTGAAAAGCATATCTCTATTCCTTCGTGAAAAGCATATCTATATTCCTTCCCGTAGCTCGAATGTACAGAACTAGACAACGGGCTACAGAACAAGGAGAAGATACATTCTCAATGGATCTTCTTCTGCTTCTTATGCCGTCTTACTTTCTATCGGGTTGTAGCCCAGTGTAGTGGTTTGGATTTGTCTTTCACCTGAGTAATATTTTTCTCCATTTTACTGAAGAAGTTTGTATGGACAATGTGGTCTGGTTGCATTTTCTCAATGTGGTCAAACCAATTCATTCTCTGTAACTCGATGTACTGTAGGCAGGGAATTGTTCCTACCTTCTCCCGAATACTCCTCTTTGTGAGTCTGTCTTTTCGTAGGCACCGTATTTAGCAGATGGCTAACTTTCGTTCCTGGGCCTTATTCAATGCCGATATCTGGCACTGGATAGTAAAGTAACGTATAGTAAAGTAACCCATAGCATTACTGCCATAGGGGTGTAAAGTGTTAGCGATCTCACATTTCAAAGGCTGAACCGGTACCCATTTAAGGGCGCTATCCACTGCGCTACGCGGCTCCCTACTGGATAGGCAGTGTTAAATATATACTACGAAGGAATGAATTGAATACCCCAACGGGTACGCGAAAGCACACGAAAGAAAATTGCATCTGCCCACGCCGTCTGATAACAAAAGGTATAAAGCGAAATGAGATTGTAGTTAATGAGTGAAAATCAGATCCACGTGACAAGATGAAACTACAATACAGCAGTTAACAATAGAAACTAGCCACAACAATCACAAACAACTACCAACAATATACAATTTAGAGTGTTTCCTTGGGACCTTGGGTTCAATAAAATAATAAGAGAAAAGTGTATCAAAACCGTAAAGAAAGGCTATAGCATAAAAATTAGTATGTCCAAGAAGAAAAGATAGACAAAGAATCGGAAAACAAAGAAGAAGACAAAGAAGAAAAATACAAAGAAAAGAACAGAAAGAAGAAGAACAGAAAGAAGATACACAGCACAAGAAGAAGAAGACAAAGAAGAAGAAGAGAAAGAAAAAAATGAAAGAAGAAATAGAGAAAGAAGAAGAAGAGCGAGACAAAGAGGAAGAACAAGACAAAGAGAAAAGGAAAGACAAAGAGGAAGAATAAGACAAAGAGGAAGAGAAGGACAAATAAGAAGAGAAAGACAAATAAGAAGAGAAAGACAAAGAGGAAGAGAAAGACACAAAAGAAGACAAAGACAAAGAGGAAGAATGAGACAAAGAGGAAGAGAAAGACATCGAAAAAGAAGAAAATGATAAGGACGAAAAATAGAATGATAAAGAAGAAGAAGAGAATAACAAAGAAGAGGAGAATGGCAGAAGAAATGATTGACAGAAGATGAAGACAATGATTAAGAAGAAAACAATGATTTAGAAGAAGAGAATGACAGAAGACGAAGAGAATGATGAGAATGATAAAGAAGACAAAGAGAATATCCAAGAAGACAAAGAGAATGTCGAAGAATAGGAAGAGAATGTCCAAGAAGGCGTAGAGAATGACGAAGAATTCGAAGAGAATGACGAAAAATTCAAAGCGAATGTCCAAAAAGATAAAGAGAATGACGAAAAATACGAAGAGAATGTCCAAGAATATGAACAGAATGCCCAAGCAGATGAAGAGAATGTCCAAGAAAACGAAGAGAATGACGAAGAATACCAAAACGACCAAGACAAAAGAACAAGTGGAAGAAGAAGATAGAGAGGAACAAGTAGATGATGAAAAAAATGAGAAAAAAATTCAAACAAAACATAACAAATTTTTAAAATGGAGAAAATGAAGAAGATGAAGACAGGAAAAATAAAAATAAAAAAGACGAATAAAAGAAGCAAAAGATACGAAACAGAGGAAGTAGAAAAAAAAACCCAATAGGCCCCACTTGGGCAATTATCTCAAATGAACACATATTTTTCTCTGGGTCATTAATCAGCCCAGCAAATAATTATCGCATGACTACAATTACCTGGGAGCAACCAGCATAAAAAGTAAAGCCGTTTAATTAACAGTCTATATTTTGGTTCTAAATTTCAAATATCTCTGAGGGCTGTGTGAAGGCAAGCTAATGGTCAAAGGGCTGCATAAAGTACAGTTATTAAATCAAGGGCTAAATGAGGTAAATTTAATGGACCAAAGGCTACATGAAGTTAAATGAACAAAGGGCTACATGAGATCAAATTAAAGTGCCAAAGGATCAAAGAGGAAACTTAATGGACCAAGAGCTACCCGAATTACAAGGAATACACGAAGTAAACTCAATGGTTTAATGGAGACGTGAAGCTAAGGTAATGAACCAAGGGCTATGTGAAGTTAAGTCAATGGACCAAAGGCTATGTGAAGTTGTCAATGGACCAAGGGTTATGTGAAGTTAAGTTAAAGAACCAATGGCTATGTGAAGTTAAGTCAATGAACCCAAGGGCTATCTGAAGTTAAGTTAATGAACCACGGGCTATGTGAAGTTTAGTCAATGAACCAAGGGCTATGTGAAGTTAAGTCAATGAACCAAGGGCTATGTGAAGTTAAGTCAATGGACCAATGATGTTGTTAAGTAATGTATGTGTACGAAGGGCGACATGAAGAGAAGTTAGTATACCAAAGGCTAAATGACATACAATTATTAGACCAAGGGCTACATGATGCAAAAGTTAAATGTTCCAAGAGCTAAGCGAAGTAAAGTTCATGGAACAAGGACTACTTGATGTAAAGTCAATGGACCAAGAGCTAAATAAAGCAAAGTTAATAAACCAAGAGATAAATAAAGTAAAGTTAATAGACTAAGGGGCTACACGGAGCAAAGTTAATGGATCAAGGGACTACAAGAAGCAAAGTTAATGGACCAAGGGGCTACAAGAAACAAAGTTAAAGGACCAATATCTAAATAAAACAAAGTTTATGGACCAAGAGATAAATAAAGTAAAGTTAATCGACCAAGGGGCTACAAGAAGCAAAGTTAATGGCTAAGAGCTAACTAAAGTAAAGTTATTGGACCAACAGCTAAATAAAACTAAAGTTAATGGGTCCAAGATTAAATAGAGCAAAGTTAATGGTTTAGGGGTTATGTGAAGTAAAGTCAATGGACCAAGTGCTAAATGCAGTTATTGGACCAAGAGCTAAATAAAGCAAAGTTAATGTGTCAGGAGATAAATAAAGCAAAGTTAATCGACTAAGAGCTAAATAAAGCAAAGTTAATGGCCAAGAGCTAAATAAAGCAAAGTTAATGACCAAGAGCTAAATAAAACAAAGTTAATGGCCAAGATCTAAATAAAGCAAAGTTAATGACCAAGAGCTAAATAGAGCAAAGTTAATGGACCAAGAGCGAAATAAAGTAAAGTTAATGTAATAAGATCTAAATTAAACAAAGTTAATTTACCAAGGGCTATGTGAAGTAAAGAATGGAACAATAGCTAAATAATAATAATAATAATAGCTGTCCATCGTTGTCGATGAGGACCGCCGACATCATCCTTGTCACAGATTTCCCTGTTGGGTGTGGGTGCGCATGTGGCTGAACAGGCCAATGCGAGCACGAAAATATCTGCTACATATCGGGCACACGAGGTTTGTAGAAGGGGATGGTGTTCCCGCTGCTCGGGATTTCCGCGTCTCTCGTCTGTTCTGGGCTTTCACAACACGGTCATCTTCACCGGCAGCTACACCCGATTTGACTGCGCTTCTCCAGTCAGATCTGTTTTGCGCAAGACATTCCCAGGTGTCGATGTCTATCTGGCAACTTTTTAGTGAGTCCTTCAGACCGTCTTTAAAACGTTTCTTTGGGCGCCCTCTCTCGCGCCATCCCTCTCTCAGCTCGCCGTAGAGAAGCTTCTTTGGGAGCCGCTCGTCTGACATACGGACGAGGTGTCCGGCCCATCCTAGTCGTGCTTTTTCTAGCAGTGCATGGATGCTGGGCATGTTAGCCCTCGAGAGAACCTCGATGTCAGTGACACGATCTTGCCATCGGATGTGGAATATTCGCCTCAGGCAACCTGTGTGGAAGTGGTTTAACCTCCTTGCATGTCCAGAGTATACAGTCCAGCTTTCGCAAGCGTATAGTAGGGTTGGAATGATGGTTGCACGGTAGACTTTGAGTTTGGTCTTGACGCTGATGCCACGACGTGCCCAGACCATCGAGCGCATTCTACCAAAGGCTGTGCTGGCCTTTGCTATTCTGCTTGCCACCTCATCGTCTAGGCTGACAGATCTCGACAGAGTGCTGCCCAGATATGTGAATTTGTCTACGGCATTCAGCGTCTGCCCGCTGACTGTAGTCTCTGGTTTTGTGTACGGCATGCCTGGTGCTGGTTGGTACATGACCTCTGTTTTTTTGGCATTTATGGTCAGGCCAAAATTTTTGCATGCGGCAGAGAACTGGTCCATTCCAACCTGCATGTTCAGTTCTAAGTTGCTCATTAGAGCGCAGTCGTCAGCAAATACAAGTTCCCTGATTATATCGCCAGCCACTTTGGTTTTGGCCTTCATTCTTCTGGAATTGAGTAACTTGCCATCTGTGCGGTACTTTATGGGTATTCCAAGCTCCAATGATCTGAAGGCGTCTGTCATCGTGGCCGCGAACATCATGCTGAACAAAGTCGGGGCGAGTACACATCCTTGTTTTACTCCGCTTGATACTAGAAACGTTTTAGAGATTGCACCGCTGTCCAGTACACGAGCACACATGCCTTCGTGTAGCTGTTTCACCATTGTTATGAACTTGTTGGGGCAGCCAAACTTAGACATTATCATCCACAGCCCTCCTCTGTTTACTGTATCAAATGCCTTTGTCAAATCAATAAATGTGGTGTACAAGGCCTGATTTTGTTCTCGACATTTCTCTTGTACTTGGCGAGCGGCAAAAATCATGTCCACTGTTCCTCTTCCGGCTCTGAATCCACATTGGCTTTCTGGGAGGTGGTGGCTTTGTTCAAGGTGTTTGTTGAGCCTGTTTAGCAGTAAGCGCGCTAGGATCTTGCCTGCTACGGAGAGTAGAGATATTCCACGATGATTGTCACATTCCTGACGGTTGCCTTTTCTTTTGTACAGGTGAACGATTGAGGCGTCCTTTAGCTCCTGCGGAATTTTACCTTCAGCCCACATGTGACAGAAGAGTTCAGTGATCCTTCTGGTGAGGGATGGGCCAGCTGTTTTATATATCTCTGCTGGTATTGCATCAGCTCCTGGAGCTTTTCCTATAGATAGTGAACTGATTGCCCTGTCGACTTCCTCCTCAGTAATGACTTCATCCAACGCCAGGTTCAGTTCCACCTGCGGCATTCGCCGGATGGCCTCTTCATTTATGGACGATGGGTAGTTTAGTATTTTGCAGAAGTGGTCTGCCCATCTGTCTAGAATCTGAACCTTATCTGTTAGCAGTACCCCATCCGCACTGCGAACTGGAGTATTACTAGAGGGCTGCGGGCCGTAGAGAGCTTTCAGTGCCTCGTAAAACCGTTTGGTGTCATGACGCTCGGCGAACATCTCAATTTCGTCAGCTCTTTTGCTGAGCCAGGAGTCTTGCATCTCTCTAAGCCTGGTCTGGACAGCTTTGCGAGCAGTATTGAAGGCAGCTTTTGCTGCCGGACATTGTGTGTCCCTCTGGTATTCCCTGTGCGCTTCATGTTTTGCATCGAGAAGGCCCTGTATTTCCAGATCGTTCTCATCAAACCAGTCCTTATGCTTGCGCGTGAGTGGGCCAATGTGTTTAACAGCTGTGTCGTAGAGTGTGTTTCTCAGTGATGCCCAGTTCTCTTCGATGTCATTCTTTTCAAAACGAAGCTCAGATAGTCTGCCCTCAAGCTCTTCCTGGAAGCCTCCTCTCGTGGGTTCGTATTTCAGCTGAGAGACATTTAGCCTCCTAGGTGGTTTCTTTCTCTGGGGGCGCATTTTGGGCTGGATCTTGAAGTTTAGCTTGGCAATGACAAGTCGATGGTCGGTCCAACATTCTGCACCACACATGCTCTTCGTTACCATAGCATCCGCTCGATCCCTACGTCTGATGATAATGTAGTCAATGAGGTGCCAGTGGCGGGACCTTGGGTGCATCCATGTGGTTCTATTTCGGACAGGTAGTCGGAAAGCTGTGTTTGTAATGAGTAGTTCATTTGCGGCACATGTCCTCAGAAGGAGCAGTCCGTTACTATTACATTTTCCGATACCATGTCTGCCAATGGCCCCCTCCCAGGCTGTATGGTTTGTGCCAACCCTAGCGTTAAAATCACCGAGGATGACCAGTTTGTCAGATTTGGGGACTGCAGCGATGAGCGCCTCAAGGTCCTCATAAAACTTATCTTTTGTTTCCTGAGGATTTGTCATTGTGGGGGCATATGCACTGATGAGTGTTGCATGGCGCCCCCCTATTAGGGGGAGACGCAGTGCAATCAGGCGGTCATTAATTCCTCTGGGCATGCTTGTGAGCTTGTCGACCATGTTGGTCTTGATGGCAAAGCGAACTCCAGCTTCACGGCGTTCTTCTTTGCTGCGGCCGCTCCAGAAGAAAGTATAACCAGCGCCTTCTTCTGTGATCTGCCCTTTCTCTGCCAGTCGTGTCTCGCTCAGGGCGGCTATGCAGATGTTGTATCTAGCCAGTTCCCTGGCGATCAGTGCTGTCCGTCGTTCGGGTCTGTTTGCTTTGGTGTTGTCCAGTAGCGTGCGGACATTCCATGTTGCAAGCGTGATGGGTAGTCTTCGTGATCGTTTTCTGCCTGTTCCGCCGCTGCAGTTTGGGGGCCCTGCCAGTTGCGAGCTGCTAGTCAGGGTGTGATCTGTAGGGTGATGTCGTGAGTTGCGCAATGTGTTTATAGTGAGGGAGATGTGCGCATGATCTTCCTCACTCTCTCGTCGGGACTCAACATGTTCTAGAGGCAAGACATTGTCAAGACTTCTAGTGAAGGGTTCGGATGCAGACAGTATGGTTTCAGCGTGTGCCTCATTTTCTCGGTAGCCCTTCCCTTCTCTTTTATCGCTGGGGTGGAGCTTTGAGGTATCTGTTTCTGAGTGCATTTGTTTGTGTATTCTTCTTCCACCTCTCGTTCCTCTGGTCTTCCGCCTTGATTGTATACTTGTGAGTTCCGATACCTCCTCGGTTAAGTGTATTTTCAGCACACGCAACAGATGTAGATCTGAGTTTGAAGGGACGTAGTGTGCTGATCGAAGCGCGATGAGCTCCTTTCTGAAGTACCGTAAGTTTGACGGGGTCAGGATGACCTCCTTCGTTTCAGTGTTCATGCTTCGTTATCTGGGTCTCGATACAGCACGGAGCGACACTAGCCTTTGACCGGGTCAAGTTTCGGCCACGCTTTGTCCCATCGAAACTGTACACATAAGTCTACCTTTCACGACTAAAAATACACTGTTATATACTTCGTTGCATCACTTCTTTCACATTAGTATGCTTAATTCACAAGTCGGCACATTTATATCCAGGAATCACGTTAATAGTCCGAGAGTTATCATAGAAAACACAAACAAAACACCGTTTTATCAAGAGGGAAATCGACTGCGACCATGTCCGGCGCAATCGTGACCCAATAGCTAAATAGAGCAAAGTTAATGGACCAAAAGATAAATTAAGTAAAGTTATTCGACCAAGGGGCTACAAGAAGCAAAGTTATTGGATCAAGATCTAAATAAAGCAAAGTCAATCCACCAAAGGCCAAATGCAAAGTTTTTGGACTAAAGGCTAAATAAAGTAAAGCTAATGGACCAAAGGCCAAGGAAAGTAATGTTAATCGACCAAGAAGCAAAGTTAATGGACCAAGGAGCTACAAGAAGCAAAGTTAATGGACCATGAGCTAAATGAAGCAAAATTAATGAACAAAAGGCTGAATGGAGCAAAGTTAATAAACCAAGCGCTAAATAAAGCAAAGTTAATGGACCAAGAGCTATGTCATGTAAAGTTAATAAACCAAGGAATATGTGAAGTAGTTAATGTACCAAGGGCTAAATAAAGCAAATGTATTGGACCAAGGACTACAAGAAATAAAGTAAATGTACCAATGGCTACAACAAGTAAAGTTAAGGGACCAAGAGCTGCAAGAAGCAAAGCTAATGGACCAAGGACTACACGAAGTAAAGTTATTGGACCAAGAACTAAATGAAATAAAGTTATTGGACCAAGAGTTAAATGTAGTTACGTTATTGGACCAAGCGCTGCAAGAAGCATAGTTAATGGACCGAGGGCTACAAGAAGTAAAGTTAATGGACCGAGGGCTACAAGAAGTAAAGTTATTTGGCCAAGGGCTACTAGAAGTAAATTTATTGGACCAAGAGCTAAATGAAATAAAGTTATTTGGCCAAGGGCTACAA
This sequence comes from Ariolimax columbianus, assembly GCA_036924085.1. Lineage (NCBI taxonomy): Eukaryota > Metazoa > Mollusca > Gastropoda > Stylommatophora > Arionidae > Ariolimax > Ariolimax columbianus. The sequence continues at coordinate 90,620,039 of JAVGWX010000002.1, forward strand.
GAAGTAAAGTTGTTTGGCCAAGAGCTACAAGAAGTAAAGTTATTGGACCAAGAGTTAAATGTAGTAACGTTATTGGACCAAGCGCTGCAAGAAGCATAGTTAATGGACCGAGGGCTACAAGAAGTAAAGTTATTGGACTAGGAGCTAAATGAAGTAAAGTTATTTGGCTAAGGGCTACAATAAGTAAAGTTATTGGACCAAGAGCTAAATGAAATAAAGTTATTGGGCCAAAAGCTACAAGAAGTAAAGTTATTTGGCCAAGAGCTACAAGAAGTAAAGTTATTGGACGAAGAGCTGAATGAAGTAAAGTTATTGGACACAGATCCCTCCATTGTCAGTCTGTCTGCTCTCTCACTTCCTGACATCCCACATGAGCTGGGATCCAGGCGATTGTCTTGTGATCTGGGAGTCTATTCAACCCACATATCAGGTTTCTTTCCATGTTATCTCTTGGTTCTCATTGCGTGGCCTGCACGATATACACGCAGTAGCACAACAATACGAATCTCTTGTCATTTAAGCAATTTACCTCCAATAGTTTGGAGACTTCGATTATTGCCTGCTGTTCTGTTCTTAAATTTATAGAGGGCTCCCAGCTGCACGTACTATTTATAGATCGGCTCCGACCTACATTAGTATAATCAGTCACGCTGCTCCTTTTCCCACTGCTTCTCCTTGTGATCTCTCTGTGTAGACATGGGTCCACGCGGGTCGTTTATAGAAGTATGAAGACGATGTACGTAATTGGGTCGCTGTTGTCGAGAGATAATGAACTCGCCTCTCAGATCGATGAATGGAAACGGTGGACGATCGAATCCCACAAGTTTCAAGCGACCTCTGGTCTCGAGGGAGGTGGGACGAGAATACCTGCATCCTGAGTTGCCTCCAGTCGTCTCGACTTATGTCTTGCCACTGGACCAAGGTAACTGGTGACCAGAGAGTGAGGTTGATGACCAGAGAAGTTTCTACTTCATTATAATCCAAGTAAATCGCAGGTTACGTCATCAAGTCAAACTCGGCTGATGATGTCCCCATCATCGCTTGCGATGGACAACTAACTAATTGGGTTGCTCGCCCTATGCACAACCCTCTGTACTCGTCTATTACGTCTAATTTGAAATGCTTCAATTGTTCTATCCTATGCCCCGGTTGTTTCACACAGGAAAGCTAGCGCGTTATTTCTCTATAGCTCCAAAACAGAATATATCTCTTCTGTTAAGAATCAAAGTCACTGCACTCCGGACAAACTCATAGGTGCTCAGTCCCTTTCAGCAAATGGCGAATAGTGTAGATACTGATAGTACACAATCCTGCTACGACCCCTCAGGTGCCCCTCTCTGCTGGATTAGCGTATCATTACATAATCCTACAATCTGTACATCTCTGGTCCATCGACTGCAATGTCTTCCTTCAGAAGGCGATGCTTAACAAACTACAAAATATCACCTCTGTCAATTGCCAAAATTCCCATTGTAGCCAGGATGTCAACGCTTTCATGCCCGCCAATCCTAGCATGACAATATATTCACACAAGAACCTGGACGGTCGAGGCCATTATGTTGACTATCCACTCATGCCACAGCCAGCCCTTCTGAGCCTTCCGAAACAAAGATTGCGAATCAGAGAGGACTACGGCCCTCATTAAAAAGTTCCCAAATACCCACCTCAGAGCCAAAGTCGCTGCCTCGATCTCCATTCTGAAACTGGACATTATTGTCAAATATATACCACTGATCTCAGCAACAACCCTACCTCTCTCTAGCAAAGGGAGGAAGACTAAAGTCTAGTCAGGCAAAACATACTAATCAGAAGAATATAATGGCCAAGACTCTCACCTCGGCTTCCTCGTATCCCTTCCTGGAAACGTGCTGTTTTCATGGCAGCTTAGCTAACAAGGTGAGGATTGACGTAATCTCTGTAGTAGTGAGCGCAACGCACATGAAGCCAAGCATTGCCACAACCGCTTGGAGGACCCAGGGCCACCTTCAACAGTACGCTCGAAATGTGAGGAAAGGTACGACAACCCGCAACTTTAACGTCTTTTTCATGGCTCACCAAAGAGAAACTCTACTGATTGTTGGCATTAAAGAACAACAACGCTCTCTAACAGAGAAGCTGAAACGACATTTTTTTTACCCCCGTAGCACTGATCCATCGTTAAACATGACAGCTTCAGAATCCTAGATATTTTCACCCAATGAATCGTGGCCAGCTTTATCAGAATATGTCAAAGATTGAAAACTCATTTACAGAAAACGCACGAAGTGTAAAGATTTGTTGAATGCTGATAAAAATTTGTTAAAATCAGATCGCGATTAATTTGTTGAAACTTATTTACCGAGTCTGCAAGGACATACGGAATGGCGTTTCCAAATGAGAAACATCACCGACGATTGTGAATCAAATCTTTATTGCAATAACGAGGTTCAGAACATAATCGATGGATGCTGGTAGTAGTAAATATTGACTGTCAGTGCAAACGTTCATTAGCACTAGATTGGTGATTAGTATACGTTGGGGGACAATGGTGAGTGAAGTATACCAGGGTCTGTGCATGTGATGTTGTGTGAGTGGTACTTTGTGTGTGACACAGAGAGGCGTCCAACATGCTTTATTTCCCATCTATTATAGAAGTCATAGTGTGTGATAGACGTGAATAGGATCACTGCCACACAAACAGGCGATCCACAAGCTTTCTATCCTATCTATTATACAAGTCTTTGTGTGTTAGAGACGGGAATAGGATCACTGCTACACAGAGAGGGGTCCAACACGCTTTCTATCCTATCTATTATAGAAGTCTTAGTTTGTGATAGACGTGAATATGATCACTGCCACACAGAGAGCATGTTGTAACAGACGACCAACAAGCGGTTTTTTCTCTCTATTAAATAAGTCTTTGTGTGTGACAGACGGAAATAGGATCACTGCCACACAAAGAGATGATCAACAAGCTTTCTATCTCTTACTCTCTATTATAGAACACGTTGTGAGTGACAGAGACCATAATAGGACCACTGCCACTTTGTCAATATCGTGATATTTGGCTAGCAGTGTAGGCTAGGTTTACTAAGGGAGATCGTGCGTCCCAGGTCCATTATAATTCATGTAGGCGTTTATCAAAATGATAGATGAAGAGGAGACAGTGAATGTCATTTATCTGAATTGTGCAAAGGATTTGATAGAGAACCTCAAATTTGATTTCTAATGAACATGAAATCACATGGAATAGGTGGTGGAAGTTCCTAAATGGATTGAACATTGGTAACGAGGAGGAGGCAGAGAGCGTGCATTAATAAGAAGTACTCTGGGGGATGCGTGGTAAACAATCATCCTAAACAGACACCAACCTCCAGAAAAGAACACATCAAAGCTCCATTTTTAAGCTGTACCCTCACCGTTTACTTCTTCTTCTTCTGCGTACGCAGTCAGACAGTAACCATTATTTTTTCGAAAATAGCGGCGGTCATCCTGAGGCTGTCGCCACTGCCATACAGCTTGTCTTGCAGTTCCACTGGTGATGGCCACATCTGCTCTCTCTGATTCTCGTATGTCGGGCAGTTCTGCAGCAGATGTTCAGCGGTCATTTTACCAGTACCGCACGGGCATTCGTCGGTACACCCTATCTTCAATTTGTTGAATAGGTGGTACCTCAGTCCATTGTGCCTAGTGCGAAGTCTGAAGACAACGACCTGCTCTCTTCGGTTCAACTGGTAATAGGCATCGTTTTTGGTGTAACCAGTATGTTCGGTTTCCCATTTGGTCATGTATCTGGCTTTGATAAGCCGTTTTGACTCTTCGTACGTCATACTGGTATCTGTTTGTGGTAGTCTTGCACCTTCTTTTGCCAGTCTGTCTGCCTCCTCGTTGCCTTGGATGTTGCAGTGGGATGGGACCCACTGTACCACTACCCTTTTTGGTGCGGACTGCTGGCACAGTTTGCAGAGTGCTGCTCTTAAGTCATTAAGCTCAGTGTTTTTCTGGCTTTTTAGCGCTGTGACTACGGCGAGAGCATCTGTCAGCAGGACTATATGGCTCACATTTTCACTGTGTGTCGCCATTTCTTCCACTGCCGCCCTCAGTGCCTCTGCCTCCGCTCTGAAATTGCTTGTGTACTTACCAGTAGCGAATGACAGTGTTATTTTTCTGCAATTTGGTAGGTTCAGGAATGCTCCTGCCCCTCCGTTCTGTGTAGTGTTTGTTACAGAACCGTCGGTGTATGCATGGGTCCAGTCCATGCTTGGGTAGTTTTTCGATATAAAGCTGAGGGTAGTATCTCTCCTTTTTTTCAGTCTGGCAGTTTTTGTTTCCAATACCTGGAATATTTTCTACCACCTCTGGAAATATATCCTGCCTCCAGGTAGGTTTTCGTACAGTAGTGATGGGCTTTGGTACTGTTAGTGCGTTTATGGGATCTTCGTGCATCTTTGCTTTGGCTATTTCTGCAAAGTTTCTCCGCTTTAGTTTCCCATTTCCCAAATTGTTTAGTCTCTTGTGCATTGGGTGGTCAGTCAGTCTTCGGAGTTTCTCTGACTGCAGCTGGGCTCTGCAGTCTCTTCTATCGGTCATGGGTTGCAGCTTTGTAATCTTTTCAAGTTCTACAATTGGCGTTGACTTCATGCCTCCTGTTATAACTCTCATGGCTTGGTTTTGAAGTTTGTTAACTTTATCGAAGTTCGCCTTCGCTGCTGTTGTCCATGCCGCAATGCCATACTCGAGAACTGGTCTCACTCTTCCAGTGTACAGTTTCTTTAGTATGCCTTCGTCTGCTCCCCAGCTAGTGCCAGCAAGTTTCCTCATGATTGCCATTCTTTCTCTGGCTTTCATTCGGTTTCTCTCAATCTGACTTTTCCATGTCATGCGCCGATCAAATGTGACTCCCAGATAGGTTGGGTTGTCGTTTGGCTGCAGGAATTTGCCATTTAGACTTAATTTGGTACTTTGGGGTTTAAATGAAAGCGAGAATATTGTGCATGTGGTTTTCTCCTCGTTTATTTTGACCAGCCATGAGTTCGCCCACTCTTCCAGCGATGTTAGGGCCGTCTGCATCCGATTTCTTGCTATGGTGAGATTCTTTTCAGAGGTCCACATAGCCAGATCGTCTGCAAACATTGAGCTATGGACTCTTCTTGGTATATTCTCTGTAATATCGTTTATATATACCAGGAAGAGTGTGGGTGACAGTACTCCCCCTTGAGGTACTCCCTGCTCGAGTGTCACCTTTTTGCTCATCTGCCCTTGTACTTGGACTCTGGCCGTTCTTTGTTTGAGGTAGTGGTTGATCCACTTGTACATCTTCCCACAAACATCACTTCTTCTTAGCTTGACTCTAAGTCCATCTTTCCAGACTTTGTCAAATGCCTTTTCCAGATCCACCCAAACAGCAACTGTGTGTTTCTGTGCCTGGTAGGCATCTTCTATCTCCTGGGCTATGAGGATGACCTGGTCCTCAGTGGATCTGTGCTGTCTAAAGCCGGCTTGCTGTGGAATTAGTATTCGTTTTTCTTCCAGATGCCACATCAGTCTGGTGTTTATCATCCGTTCCATCAGCTTGCCGACACAGCTCAGTAGGCTTATGGGCCTGTATCCATTTGGATCTGTTTTGTCCTTTCCTGTTTTTGGTACTGGTACTAGTATTGCGTCTTTCCATGCCTGTGGTACAATTCCCCTTTTCCAGCTTTGGTTCAGGACCGATAGCAGTTTCTTCTTCGCTGTTTGGCCCAGCCCCATCAGCATTTCGTTTGTTATCCCGTCTTTTCCGGGAGATTTCCTTTTCTTTAGTGTTCTCATAGCCTCTTCCATTTCGCGCATTGTTAGTTTGGCCATCATGTGCTCTTCAGGAGCCGTATTCATGTTTTCGTGTCCCTTTAGCTCTTCGCTAATGTCTGTATGCTTATCTGCAGGGACCTCGATGTGGTTTGCTCTGGCATAGTGATCGACAAAGACGTTTGCGGCTGTCTTACCTGTGATCAAGTTCTCGCCCTGCTTGATAGTAATTTTTTTATTTGACGGGGTTTCGTCGTTAATGGCTCTGACTAGCTTCCATAGCTTGTTCCCGTCTTTGTCCAGGTTTAGACTTTCCGTTTTATTTTTCCAGCTTTCTCTTGCTGTTTGCTTGAGAGTGTGTTTGTACATCGCCGCGGCGGCTTTGAGGGCGATGTTTGCCTCCATGCATTTTTCTCGCTCAGCCATGTTCCTAGCATTTGTTACTGCATCTTCCACTTTCTGCAACTCATCATTCCAGTAGGGCTTATAGTTTTTCCTAGCTCCTCTTGGGATGGTTTCAGTGGGGCTTGCATTATTGCCTTGCTTAGGCTCTCTACCATGGGCTACAGTTTGGTGTTTCGTGTGTTGATGGTTTCACACAGCCCATCTGTCAGGATTGCAAATCTGTCCCAGTCGGCTCGTTTGTAATTCCAACGTGGGAGCGGTTTTGTTTCCTGGGGGCCTACTTCCATGTCAATGGTTAGCCTGATCGGCCTGTGGTCGCTACCTGCCAGTTGGATTAGCACCTGGCGGTCTATTTTATGGTGTATGTCCTGTGTGGAGAAGGCCAAATCTGGAGTCGAGGTGGTATGCCATGTTCTTGAATAGAAGCTAGGGCTATCCTCTGGCCTATTGATTAGGGAGAGATTTGCATCTATCTCCCAATCTTCCACTTCGTCACCTCTGCTGTCTGTGTCAGAGTATCCCCATCTCTCCGAGTAGCTGTTGAAATCTCCAACTACTATGCAGTTGGAGTCTCTGACCTCCATACTCGAGAGCGATAGATCTCTATTTGGTGGTCCGTACAGATTGAAAATGCGGAGCTTCGTCTCTTGAGCCATTATGTCAACTCCTACAATTTCTGCTTGTCCGGTGTGATTGACAGATACCGCGCTACTCGGTATGCAGTTTCTGGTCAATATCAGGACCCCTCCTTTGTGGCCTTCTCTATCTAGACGGAAGGTCTGGTATCCTCTGATTGAGAATTTATGGTTATTGTTGAGGTGCGTTTCCTGGATACATGCCACGTCAATCTTACCTTCATGCAGGTGGTGTGTTAGGGAAAGTTTTTTGTTAATGACTCCCTCCACATTCCACTGTAGTATTTTGAGGGTCTTGAGGTTTTGGTCAATAGAAGTTGCCCCATAGCCATGTGCCTTGACTCCACGACACATGGGTGGGTGACCACCAGTAGTAAAGGGTGGGCCCCTTCGATGCACTATCGCTGCCTGGCGGGACTCCGCAGGATGAGCGACATGCGTTTTTCTAATAGGTTGCGATTTACGTTGCACTGTTTTGTTAGGCTTGCGGCCCCGTGCATCCGATTTCAACAGGCGTTTCTGTAGGGATGCCCTCCTTAGCCTTTGGCTGTCCCCAGCCTATCTGCAAGGCAGCAGTTGTTTATGATCAGAGTTGTCTCTCTTATGGAAGTTGTCTTACCAGACTATCGAGTCTTCACTACTCGTGTCTATAGGGTGCAATGATGATATGTGAGATGATATATGAGATGGACTGGTTTACCCAGGAGAGAGGCAGTCCAGTGTGTCTGTATCCCAGGATCGTCACGTCCTGCCAGAAACGTAGCATTTGCATGTGAGTGGGGTATCTCTTTCTCCCTTTATTTTCTTTGCTTCTATGCAGGGATGGTACGCCTAGCATTCCTCGCCACCTGGGGTGTTGACACAGTGGGGCAGGTGTGCAATGTCCGCTGGTCTGCATCTCTTCTGCGTCCAGCATGATAGTTATATGGCTGATAACGTACAGTGGTAGATATCGTAGCCAGAGTGCATTTAGCCAGAGGACAAGCCTGGTAATGTCACAGAGATGTTGTTCGCCTGGTGTGCGGACAACTCTCATGGTCAGTGGTTGAGTCTCGACAGTTCACAGTGAGGTGGCTGCTCTACTGTTTTCGACACCCCGACCAGGTACTAAGTCTTTGGTTGGTGGTTTCGCACCCCATCGCCGTATAAGGTGAGTTTCGAGCAGTTGTCCGCCCGCTTTGATTGGCGGACGGCAAGGACCTCTTACTGTGGCTCTACCTGATAGGGCTGGGGCGTAGCCTCAGGTCCCGAGCATGTAGGAGCCTCCCATTGCAGTGGTGCTGAGATTGTGGGCGGGATTGCGGCTTAAAAGGGTTCGGCCGTAATCCCCCACATGGTAGCCTAGCGCCATTGGCTTATCAGCCTGGTACGTGAACCAAAGTGTCTGCGGCTCCTCTCGATTTGAGCTGGTTTTCCGTAGCAACGCCCTGTCATTTGTAGGGTAAAACTGACCTGTCTTCAGATGATCTATTTCCAGCACCCGTTCACTATTTGGTCAGACGAATTTATTGAGGGCTTTTGTTTGTCAATGACCAGGTATTTGAAATCTGCGGTTTCTGCGGAGTTAAACACGATTTCCGTAGCGTTCTTTCATTTGAGTGTTTGAGAGCTGACTTGTCATCCGTGAGTCTAATACCAGCGTACGTTCATTATTAGACCCAAACGGTAGTGCTCTCGATTTGTCAGTTGTTCTACAGTATTGGCGTGTTCAGTCAAATTAAGCCGCAGGTTCCACACCTGGTGGTGCCCTTCCGTCAATTCCCTTAGCGAGACAATCAAGTTACTTAGGGGGTAGCCCCAGATTTTCGAGGGTCCAATTCCAGCACATGTTCTCTATTAGACCCCACGAAGGTGTACTTTTTGACAGTCATTCTGCAGTATTGGCGTGTTAAGTTAATTTAAGCCTCAGGCTCCACTGATAGTGCTCTTCCGTCAATTCCTTTTTCAGAACACTGGATGCAGACCAAACCGGGCCACAGGGGGCATAACCCCAGATTTCTGAGGGTCTAAATCCAGCACCAGTTCCCTATTAGACCCCAGAAGAGTGGTCTCGGCATGTCAATCATTTCAGTGTTGGCCGTGTTGAGTCAAATTAAGCCGCAGGCTCCACTCCTGGTGGTGCCCTTCCGTCAATTCCTTTAAGTTTAAGCTTTGCAACCATACTTCCCCCGGAAACTATACACTTTGGTTTCCCGGAAGCTGCCCGCAGAGTCATCGAAGCAACTCCTGCGGATCGCTTGTCGGCATCGTTTATGGTCAGAACTACGACGGTATCTGATCGTCTTTGCGCCTCTGACTTTCGTTCTTGATTAATGAAAACATTCTTGACAAATGCTTTCGCAGTAGCTCGTCTTGCGGCGATCCAAGAATTTCACCTTTAACGCCGCAATACGAATGCCCCCGTTTGTCCCTGTTAATCATTACCTCCAGTTCCGAAAACCAACAAAATAGAACCGAGGTCCTATTCCATTATTCCATGCACCATTATTCAGGCAGCCGAGGCCTGCTTTGAACACTCTAATTTTTCAAAGTAAACGCGCCGGCCACCCAGGACGCTCAGCGAAGAGCACCCGTGGGAGAGAGCCGGCAGACGGTAGGGCAGGAGACAACGGGCAGTGAACCGGCGCGAGCCGGACCGCCAGCCTGCGCCTGAGATCCAACTACGAGCTTTTTAACTGCAACAACTTTAATATACGCTATTGGAGCTGGAATTACCGCGGCTGCTGGCACCAGACTTGCCCTCCAATAGATCCTCGTTAAAGGGTTTAAAGTGTACTCATTCCAATTACGGGGCCTCGAAAGAGTCCCGTATTGTTATTTTTCGTCACTACATCCCCGTGCCGGAAGTGGGTAAGTTGCGCGCCTGCTGCCTTACTTGGATGTGGTAGCCGTTTCTCATGCTCCCTCTCCGGAATCGAACCCTGATTCCCCGTTACCCGTTACAAACATGGTAGGCATGTCACGTACCATCGACATTTGATAGGGCAGACATTTGAAAGATGCGTCGCCGGCACATGAGGCCATGCCATCAGCACAAAGTTATCCAGAGTCACCATTGGGGACGCCGCAACCCCGCGAGGGGAAACGACGATTGGTTTTGAACTAATAAAAGCGCTATTTCCGCCAGGGTCGGAGCTTGGTAAGCATGTATTAGCTCTAGAATTGCCACAGTTATCCAAGTAGGATCGTGTCATCTAAGGAACCTCGACTGATTTAATGAGCCATTCGCGGTTTCACCGTGAGACAGTGTGAACTTAGACATGCATGGCTTAATCTTTGAGACAAGCATATGACTACTGGCAGGATCAACCAGATATCTGTCGGAGACGTACGTACAGCACACACCGGTCGGCGGAGGAAGGGTGTGTAAAAAGCCTCACTGGGACGGCCGCAGGGACCGACTGACGGGACGGACGGACGGTTGTTCCACCCGTCCCTCACTCCGTCGACCTAGGACCGCCTGACAGGGGCCTCCCACACGCACCAGACGACCGACCGACCGGGCTCGCTCGAGGAGGGATGGCAGCGCTCTGTGCAGAACGGATCCCAACGACCTCGGCGATGAATTTCACTGGGACTTGAGACAATTTGGCCTGCCGGCCTGCCCTTCTCCGTAGGAGAACGCAGGGCCTCGAGGCACGATTCCTGCTTTCCATTTGCCGGTCACAAGCTCTTTGCGAGAGTCGGACCACCAGCGAGACGTACTGTCGAGCTCTGCTATAAGCCTTAGATAAATCACCACGGACGGACCACGTTTCCTGATACGGACCAGACGAGCGCACCTCGGTGGAGGAGCCGCTACAACAAACCGCACCCAATTCGCTCTACGGGGAAAGGCAGGCGAGCGTTTTCCGCAAGCCCGCGCTATCGCTCCGCCTGGCGGGACTGAGATCGCTTTACGAACACTGGTTGAAATTGAGTCGCTGCGGCGAGACAACTACCCCAGATCCTCACCGTTTACAACTTCAGTGACTTAAAAAGAATCCAACCAGAACATACTCCAGAGTGCTGGTTGTGCACACATCCCTACGAAACTGTTGAACACCATCTTTTTGAGTGTCAGACGCTTGATCGTGTTAGGAAAGAGATTCTTCCACCAAGACCAGACAAATGGAACAATCTGTATGGAGCTAGACAACAGCTCACGAACACTTGCAGATACCACTATATGGCATTTGGCCAAAGGATATGATCCCACAGGCTGCTTGATCAATAACCAACCAACAAATAACGGACCAAAAGAAAAATTATTTTATACATAAGACCGTCTTTGGTGGAGCATTTACTTTTCACAGGAAAAGCAGCCGGTTCCATCCCCGTTATCGACACACCCCAGTCTCTGAAACTGTTAATGGGAGATCGGTTTGCTGTTAGGGTAGGGAGCGTAGATAGAAAGGAAACAAGCCACTCCCCGTTTTAACTTAACGTTTTTATACTAGTTTAGAAAACTCATTAGAGTCTGTCGAATGTCTGTAGACAAGCAGTCACATTTACATTACCCTGCTTTAATAGCTAAATACATCCAATCTATTCTTAGCTGCATTAGCTGACTCTGCCTCCACCAACTCCTGTAGTAATGCATTCCAAGCAGTCATCACTTTCTGACTTTAAAAAATATTTTCTAAAATCCAATCTGGACCCTTCTTTAGCTAATTTGTGCCCTCTTGTTCTCGTGGGTGGTTGTATTTTGAAAAAAAACTTGTTATAGTCTAATTTAACCGTTACTGTGATTATCTTATAAATCGGTATTGTATCCTCGAATTCTTATATTTTCTAGAAACTGTAGGTCAGTTTTTCTGAGTCTTTCCTCATAACTGTAATTCTGAAATCCCATTATTAGTTTTGTCGCTCTTCTTTGTATCCTTTCCAGCATGTTTATATATTTTCTACGATAATGACTCTATATCTGCACGCAGTACTTCAATCTAGGTCTAACTAATGCTTTAATCAGTCTGACAATCATCTCCTTACTCCTATGTTTAATATTTATTTTTATTTTACCTAACATTGCATTTAGCAGTAATCTCGTACAATGAAATCTCTAACACTTCATCACCGACAGCAGTGCCTGCTAACAATGGATCAATTAAAATATTTTCATCTTCATTTGGAGCATTGTTTCCACCAAAAACAGACCAAATCCTCCTGTCCTGTGCCATCTGTTCCAGCTCTGTTCTCCTCGTTCCTTGTTTCTACTATGTTCGTTTTTGTTGAGTTCTTTCCGTATGTTGATTTGCATTTTCTTCTCTTGCCTGATATGAGCCAGAAAAAGGCTGTTTTATGATTATCAGCAGCTTTCCTTAATGTATGTTTTATTCAACGGCAGCACCTTCTGAACTCGCCTTGTTCCACTGATATCTGGCTGGCTTGTTTTCCTCCAACAGTTCGACGTTAGTGATCTCATTATACCATTTCAATATCTATATTCTGCTCATGCGTCCATTTATAAAACGTATGTACCGTATTCGTTGATCTCCATTTTTTTTCAGAACAATACAATAACATTGACAATTACATTACAGTTGAACGTTTCTATTGTAATGTTGGATTTGATTTATTCTGACTTTCATAATTTCCCCAATACAATGACAACGTCTCTTGCCTTTTGTATTCTTATTTTCATGTTTTTATCTGTACCTCGTAATTTGTCTATATTGCTACCAACATACTCGTATATGAATAATTCCACAGTCTGATTGACGTTTATAGTTTTTTTGGGGGGGAAATGTTAAAAGGCACGATACTTTATTGAAAACGGTATTAGAGGGGAAGGTTGAAGGTCGGCGGACAAGAGACGGACGTCGCTTTGTGTGGAAAAGCAACCTTTGGAAGATGGACTCATGTCAGCCTCACAGAGTGTACCGTCAATTCAAGAGAAAGAGAAAATTAGAAGTTCATTACAGTCAACCTCCGTTTTGGCGACGGTGGAAGTCAGGTGAAACCTACTAACAATATCCCACTTGACGTCAAGGTCAGGTGAAATCTACTGACAATATCCCACCTAATGGCAGGGTTTCGTGAAACCTACAGACAATACCCCCCCCCCCCCCCCCCATCTGACGGCGGGGCCAGGTGAAACCTACTGACAATACCCCCCACCTGACGGCGGGGCCAGGTGAAACCTACTGACAATACCCCCACCTGACGGCGGGGCCAGGTGAAACCTACATACAATACCCCCCACCTGACGGCGAGGCCAGGTGAAACCTACTGACAATACCCTATCTGACGTCAAGGTCAGGTGCAACTGACGGAAGGAGACAGCACTTCCTAAGACCTCCACCTCAGGTCATTATCAGCTGTAGGATATAGACCGATACCATGCCTGACTTCAGGGACAGGTGCAACATGCCGACCAAGACACCAGTTCCCGTGACGAACAGGTACAAAATACCATCCAAGACCCCAGTTCCCGTCATAGACAGGTGCAACATGCCGACCAAGACACCAGTTTCCGTCACGGACAGGTACAACATCCCGAACAAGACCCTAGTTCCCGTCACAGACAGGTACAGCATACCGCCCAAGATCCTAGTTCCCGTCACGGACAGGTACAACATACCATACACGATCCCAGTTCCCGTCACAGACAGGTACAACATACCACCCAAGATCCTAGTTCCCGTCACAGACAGGTACAACATACCGACCAAGACCTCAGTTCCCGACACGGACAGGTACAACATACCGACCAAGACCCCAGTTCACGACACGGACAGGTGAGACATACTGACCCAGATCCTACCACATGTCAGGGTCATTTAAAAAAAACACTGCTTAAAACGCCATCGCATACTCAGGCGACACAACCAGAAGCAGGCTGTCTTACATCAGCCTGGTATACAAAATGTGACCGTAGTGTGAGGAGCGTCGGAGAATCCGAGAATGTTACTATAGGTGGAAGGAGAGGGATTGGGGAGGGAGTAGAGAGCGAGGCCTGGGGGGGGGGGGGGGGAGGAATTTCAGGTTTACTTTTTTCAGAACATACCTGGACTGTCGCTACAAAATTCGACAAGAGTCAGGGCAAAACGCACTTACTAAAACTTAGCAAAACAGAAATGCAGCGTTATTCACACTGGCCAGATTTGAAACTTACCTTAAAACTCCAAACAAGTAGACAAATACACTCCTAGCCTAAAATAATACACTCTTATAAAATAACACAACACACTAAGTTTAGTACCTCCGAGTACAACGAACTGTTTACATCGTCAGCCAGATGTATTGACAAACCCTCGCTCGTGATTGGTCTAGAAAGACATCAGCAAGTGTGAGAACAGGTCGTGCAAGATTACGATGTTCACACATTCGATGTGTGGATACTGACTCCCGCACTGTCAACTGGCGCATAGACATGCTTATAGCTATCGTTGCCAGAAACACGTATCTATATATATTTGTACAAATCTACCTTTTTCGGTGCCAGTTTCTATTCAAACTAAGACACGATTTTTGTCTCGAGGACTAGAGAAGTCTTCTTCTTCTTTCTCTTCTTCTTCGTTTGTTCGTTCGTTCTCAAACTCCCGCAGCTAAGTTATGAAAAGGGCTTTGCAAGTAGCAGAAGGTAGTCTGGAGAACGGAATGCTTTGCGCTGTAGTTTACAGCTTGACAGCGATATTAGCACCTTTCGGTCCGACACATCCGACTACAGCGTGGCATTTTTTAGTACCGGGTTAGCCTCTTCAATCCCATCTCTTTAGCCAGTCTGCCCTGTTGCAGTCTGTTATCCATGACCACCACTTGGAAGTGGAGAAGGATTTTGGTATCGCTGGGTCACAAATTTAGTCCTCAAATGGTGCAGAGCTACTCCCAGTGCTGTTATTTCGGTCTCATAATTTGAACACATCTTTCCAAAGATATCAAACAGCTCTTCAGATGTTCTGTCTGGATACTCTATGTAGACTTCATATCGCCCGTTAATGGTGGCATTAAAAGCAGGCCCATTAATAAAGACATGTATTCATTCTTCTAGGTAGGCATAAACCGTTCTCTGTTATGTTTACTGGATCAGAACTTTTTGTTGTATTGTCTGATAGTTTTGTTTGAGTTTATAGATATGTTATCATCATCATCATGTAGCATGTTCTTTATAGAACGTCGCTCCTATAACAGCCTGTCTGAAAGTAACTCTTTCCTTTGCCAAAACGTCACCTTCCGCCCCAGTCATGACCAGTCATTCTTGGATATGTTGGTGCCATCGTCTTCTTGGTCTAGCCCTGCCTCTTTTGACTGGTACTTAACCTTCCATCACAGTTTCATATATGTTTGATGTGGTAAATTACTTGTTACTTTCTGTTATTCTTGTCTTCTGTCTGGGAGGTAATCTCTGTCTTTAATCTCACTAACGTTGTTGATAAATGACTTTTCTTATAAGCTTTCATAGCGGCAAAGTACTTTCGCATTTGAACGGGTTCCCCTTTCACGTGAATTTCACATTCAGCAGTGAGTGTTGTCCTCAATCTCTTTTGCCTTCTATCACGCAGGG
Source organism: Ariolimax columbianus (assembly GCA_036924085.1). Lineage (NCBI taxonomy): Eukaryota > Metazoa > Mollusca > Gastropoda > Stylommatophora > Arionidae > Ariolimax > Ariolimax columbianus. The sequence goes on from JAVGWX010000002.1 coordinate 90,635,330, forward strand.
TGCATAGACCATCAACCAACCTCGTCAAACAGCTCAGTTCTGTGCAATCTTTTCCACTTCCTTCCAACGTTTTCCTGTTTTTCTTACTTCCTCTTCCAGATCTCGTCTTCATGTATTCATTGGTCTGCCTATGCCTCTCCTTCCCTGGGGGTTCCATGACAGGGTTTGCTGTTAATACTGATCTGCGGCGAACTTATAGCGATTATGTTTCTACTACTTGTGTTGTTTACCAACTCTGTTGTTGATTGTGGCTGGTGCTATTCTCTCAGGCTGTACAACATCTTCCTCTGTCTTCCTCTGTCTTTCTTTCCTACTATCTTTCCCATTGTCACAATGTTCTCCAAGCCACCCTTTCTCTTAACATGCCCGAAAAAGGATGACTGACTTGTTCTGGTCCTTGCAATACGTTGTCTTTGTGCCTCTTCGAGTACTGTATCATTAGGCTTCCTTACAATCTATGGAGTCTCCAGCATTCTTCTGTAAACGACATTTCCGTTACTTCCAGATATCTATGCGCTTGGTTGCTGATTTTCCTTGATTCCTTGCCATATGTCAGTTTGTCAATATAAGCTTTTATTTAATATTTAAAAAAATTTTTCGTTCGCCTTATTTATCTTTTCCCCAAATGCGGTGTGCATTCCACTGTGGTTTTTATTTTCCGCCTGTCGGCCCAGTGCATCCGACTTCAGCATAAATTTTATGCAAGAGCCTGCTTCCTCCTGCATTTTCTAAGGGTTTGCTTCCCCGGGATAACGGCCGGTGCTTTGATGGGGATCGAATCCAGCACCTTCGGTTGAGAGCCGTGTCACTTAACCACTAGCCCACGCCGTCCCCTAGCTTTTATTTCATTTGGCATGATCGTTGTCCATTTTCGTTGACTTTTCCTACTTTAAACCACGTTCGCCATAACCTAGAGAACTAAAATACTGTACACATCCTCTACTAGTGAGACATGCTTATCTGTGAAATTTTGACAGATCCTGGACAGGTGATTCAAAAGCTTGTACCAAAAAACCTTGGTTTGAAAAAAATATTTGGATGTTAAAAATGCTGAGATCCAACGCGATAATTTATATGACTTGAGAATAAAAACCGCTTACATCTGCAGTCACCATACTACGATCTGTTTTACCAACAATAGAGAAATTTTTTTTTATTTATCTTATCAATGGTTTGAACCCGCGTCGTCTAAGCTATAAAACGAGTATCCAAACAACTTTAGAAAGAGGAGACTAATATCTGGTCAGGCAAAACATACTGATCGGACATGTTAGGAAGGATCAGGTAAAATATACTGAACGGACATGTTAGTCAGGATCAGGTAAAATATACTGATCGGACATGTTAGTCAGGATCAGGTAAAATATACTGATCGGACATGTTAGTCAGGATCAGGTAAAATATACTGATCGGACATGTTAGTCAGGATCAGGTAAGATATACTGATCGGACATGTTAGTCAGGATCAGGTAAAATATACTGAACGGAGATGTTAGTCAGGATCAGGTACAATATTCTGGTCAAGACCCTTACCTCGGCTCCTCGTAATTCTCCCTGGAAATGGGCTGTTCTCATGGCAGCCTGGATAACGAGGTAATGGTTTGACGTGATCCCTCGCAGTTGTGAGCGACACGCAGATGAAGCCGAGCATAGCACAACTGACTGTAGGACCACGGCACACCTGTATCAGCACGCTCGGGATGTGAGCAAAGCTACATACAACTTGACATTTAACGTCCTTTTCAGCACGAACAAAATAGTGTGCATATTACTTATTGTGGACATTCAACGTCAATAAATAAATCAATCAATCAATCCAAGTACCTCGGCCACCATGAACTTAACCTCAGAAGTCGTTAAACGTTTCTGTTCTGTTTAGAAACGACGTCACTGAACACTGGGCAGATCTATAGGGACACAGCCTGTTTTAAAAAATGGCGAAGTGTGCGAATCTTAGTTTTAGTCGACATGAACTTGTACAGAGACGTTAGCCTCTGTGCGGGTCTTAACTCTGGCGGGAGTTGGATCAAGTCGGGAGGAGGATTTCTGCTTGCGGTCTAGGCTCGAGTAGCTTATTACTCGGCTATGGAGTAAAAAAGTCTCTACACACGTCGGTTTGAAAATCCATGAGGAAAAGACAACAATAATTAAGGTCAAAGCAGGAAAAACCGAACCAATCAGGCTGAGAAGAACGCCACTGGAAGAGGTAGAGGTATTTACATACCTATGAAGTAATACACGGAGACGAGATCTGAAGGCGCAAATAAAGAAAACAGCAAATAGCTTGAATGAAGTGGACAAGAATGCACCGGACAGAGCTGCGTGGCGATGGTTTGTTGATGGCCTATGCACCCCTGAGTGATAGAAGGCGAAAGAAATGGAGGGTGGTTAATCGATTTGCGTGTCCATCTTAAAAGACTCAAACACTAGAGCAAAGTAGACTCGCAGCCTGTTACGCGCCATCGATGCTGTTCTTAACAAGTCCACCTAACTAAAGAAGGTGATATTTTAAACTTACTAGGTTAACTAGGCCTGGTGGAAGGTACAATTAATTTGGGCAGATTTTAAACTATAATTTTTAAATTTTGTCAGGGCAGCTACCTTAAATTTTATTCGTTTCGATTTCTGTCAAGTGATTTGCTCACACTAAACACAAGAGTCCGATCTCATTACCTAGAGATCAGAGAAATATGTACCAGAAAATCCGGATGAAAAAAATTCCCACGACCTCGGGCACCCGAGGCGGATACCTTGCCTCGAGACCACTAAGCCCCCTGTGTGCAAGTAAAGATGTATATGGTAGCATCTGGCCGTAAACCATCCAATCCCATCATTCCAAGTGCATCTCTTTGTTGGACTCACTTTCCATTTCAAAACGCTACAGCTTGGAGACCGTCGATTAATCGATTTTGTGTCTTCATATAAGAAGCGATCTTTGATCGATGTCATAATGTCATCGGTGTCCATGTCATATGTCAGCCCTGATCTTGTATTGACGCAAACTTGATTATTGCAGAACAGTAGACTCAGACAAGCTTCTGAAAATATATCTCTATCTCTCTCTCTCTCTCTCTCTCTCTCTCTCTCTCTCTCTCTCTCTTTCTCTCTCTCTCTCTCTCTCTCTCTCTCTCTTTCTCTCTCTCTCGTTCGTCTTTTTTCCTAAGACATGTTGCGTTATCCAATGTTTTACACCTTAAACGGCCCAGTACAGCCTACTTCAGTACGCATGTTTTCAATTGGCTTACTACTCAGAGTGGAACGACTGATTGCTCCATGACCCCCAGCAGAAGCAAATTTGGATTGCAAACAGTGCCCAAGCCCAATTTACCACCCCGAAGGAGGCTTGATGCCTATATAATCAATCTCAACTCTTTCTTGTAGCCAGTCTTTTTGTATGTTCCAAAGCAAGTATTCAAAGTCTGACACGATGACAGCCACTGTTAAAGAGACCTCAAGTAGCCACCCCAGAGCTGGCCTCTGCCCGTCACCATTCTCCACTTGGAATACTAGGAATCCTGGTAATCCAAAGGCAGACTAGCCCTGCTGTCAGGTAGTCGAAGGCTATCCGTAGCACTTTCCTGTGGCTATTTAGACCTGAGGGAGGTAGATTACGTATTGGGTATGTATTTAATTACCTTGTAGAATTGATGTCCGGACAGCGACTAACAGTCTACTTTTATCATTTTCAATTATCGTATGTGCTTGTATATCCACAGCGTGTACACTAAATCTCCGAGTTTTTCGTCACTATCCAATATGACAAGAGGCTGGTCAGTGATTCCATGTGGCGCTTGAAACTTCTGGGATTTGAAACTCCCAACATTCGAGCTTGTATTTCTTGACAGACACACGCCTTTACTTCTTAGATATAACAACCTTTTATTTCTTGATAGACACACGCCCTTTACTTCTTAGATATAACAACCTTTTATTTCTTGACAGACACACGCCCTTTACTTCTTAGATATAACAACCTTTTATTTCTTGACAGACACACGCCCTTTACTTCTTAGATATAACAACCTTTTATTTCTTGACAGACACACGCCCTTTACTTCTTAGATATAACAACCTTCTCTAACTTCTATCAAATGGCAGAACTGTAGATAAATAATTTCATAAATATTTCCGTGTAGCTGGATAGGAAGAATGAGATGACCTCTGCGGTTGTCCTCCTTACAAGTAGCCTCAATGAAAACACCTACATGTTTTCTTGCATAGGCGGTGCTATATCCATTCGATGTACACTATGAATTTGTTAGCTGTACGCACAACTCCCTTTAGTAATATTTTAAAACGTGAAACATTTTACTAACTGCAGGAGTACATAAAGCAATGTTTGTTCCTGTTTAACTATTTACATCGAAGTCGGAGTTGTCGACCTGTTCTTCTTCAAGTGTGGTCGCCCTTGTACAGGTCCCACTTCGTGTACGAGTTATTGGAATCGGGTTGATTGCTTATCGGACTGGGTTCTACTAGTTTTGAGATTTTTTGGCCCTTTACAGGTCCCAGATTCCAAGCAGAACATATCCCAGAAAGCGAATAGAACAGCAAAAATAGACTTTGAAAAAAAACTTGCTCAGAGGATCAAGACTGACAGTAAAAGCTTCTTCTCTTATGTAAGAAATAAACAAAGAACGAAAGACAAAGTAGGCCCTCTCCTAGACAGTACAGGGAAAATAATAAGTGAGAATAGGGAGGCAGCTAATCTGCTCAATCAGTACTTTGGCACAGTCTACACAAAAGAGGACTGCTCCAAGATCCCAGAGCCTTTAGATATTTTTCAAAGGGACATGGATACAGCGGGATTAAGATCAATCTGTATTACAGAGGAAATGGTTTTTAAAAAATTGGAGGGGTTGAAAGTGAATAAATGTACAGGTCAAGATGGTATTCATCCAAAATTGCTGTATGAAATTAGAGACCAACTAGCAAAATCATTGGCTATATTATGTTCTCAATCACTTACAAGGGATTGGAAAGATGCAGGAGTGATCCCCTTATTCAAAAACGGCAAAAAATCAGATCCAGCAAATTATAGACCGGTGAGTTTAACGAGCATAGTCTGTAAATTGTTAGAGTCAATAATCAAAGAAAACATTGTAATGCATTTAGAAAAATTTAATCTAATTAGAAATAGTCAGCATGGGTTTACTAGAGGGAGATCATGCTTAACAAATCTATTAGAATTCATAGAGGAGGTTACTAAAATCATAGATAAAGGGGAGCCAATGGATGTTATTTATCTAGACTTTGCAAAGGCCTTTGAAAGAGTACCTCATCAAAGATTATTTCGAAAGTTAAAATCACATGGCATAGGTGGGGAAGTTGCAAAATAGATTGAAAATTGGTTGCCGGGAAGAAGGCAGAGAGTATGCATAAATAAGGAGTACTCTGAGTGGTGTGAAGTGAAAAGTGGTGTGCCACAAGGCTCGGTTTTGGGACCAATTTTGTTCTTGATATATATAAATGATTTGGACATTGATATGAGATCCATGATTGCAAAATTTGCTGATGACACAAAACTATGCAGTAGTGTCTCTTCTAAAGAGGAAGTGGATATATTGAGGTCAGATTTATATAAAATTCGAGAATGGTCTGTAAGCTGGCAAATAGAGTTTAATGTAGATAAATGTACAGTCATCCACATGGGTAGATCCAATATGGAACATAATTACAGAATGGGAGAAACCAATATTAGAAAGATAGATAAGGAAAGGAACCTAGGGGTTATAATAGATCATACAGGAAAGGTGAGTGAGCAAGTTAAGGTAGCAGTGAAAAAGGCAAATGCAATGTTAGGTATGATAAAAAGAAATATTAAACATAGGAGCAAGGAAGTGATCGTCAAACTGTATAAAGCTTTAGTTAGACCTAGATTGGAGTACTGTGTACAGGTGTGGAGTCCTTATCATAGAGGGGATATAAACATGCTAGAAAGAATACAAAAATGAGCGACAGAGATGATAGTGGGATTCCAGAATTACAGTTATGAGAAAAGACTCCGAAAAACCGGCCTACAGTATCTCGAAGAGAGAAGAATTCGTGGTGACTTAATACAGGTTTATAAGATGATCAGAGGAATGGATAAATTAGACTATAACACGTTTTTTAAAATACAGCCACCTACAATAACACGAGGGCATAGCTACAAGCTGACTAAAGAGAGGTCCAGATTAGATATTAGGAAATATTTTTTTAGTCAGAGAGTGGTGTCTGCTTGGAATGCATTGTCAGGGGAGGTAGTGGAGGCAGGGACAGTTAATGCATTTAAGAATAAACTGGATGCGCATAGCTTTTAGAGCAAGGTGATGTAAGTGTAACTGGTTGTATACAAACTCTACAGGGTCTTCTAAACCAGTATAAAGACGTTAAGTTAAGTTAAGTTAAGTGAATAGCTTGATCGTTACAGATCCGGGATCATGTTGTACAGCTACATCGAATCTTGTTAACAGATGGTTCCTTTTCGCCTCAATGCACTCCGTTCTCCTAATCGGGTGACCCTCCATGTTTCCGTCTTTCCCGAGTGGTCTGCCGGGGTCTTTGCATGTGACAAAGACAATAAAAGCACCACTGCTCCACATAAAGTATATCGTAAGATGTGATAAACTGTGTGACATGGCATAACGTCGGCCATGGTTAGGTGGTTTCTTAAGAGCAGCATAGATGGCGCTTAACATGCTGCGGGTCTACTTTTCTCTAGTGTTTGAGTCTATTACGATTCACTCCCACATTGGTTAATCCACCATACAAGAAACTGGTTGTATACAAACAATGTAGTCTTCTAAACCAGTATAAAGACGTTAAGTTAAGTAGCGCACAAACCTTTACTAACCAAGAACGAATACAGAGATGATTATGCCAGAGCCATTGATCTGAAGTCTGATGTCTGAACGAGGACGATGATGATTCTCACAATATACTTTCTTGCCATTTTTTAGTAAGACGCAATAAATATATTCTGTCCTCCAGAACGGGCTTAGTTGTCGCGTGTCATCACCTTCAAAATGACATCGGAATGACATTACTGTCTCATAAAGCAAATGCCAAACGTACATGAATATTCACTTACGACTACACGACACTGCACTCTTCAATGCTCCCATACCTATGTCCCGATATCACGCCCACTCCAGGCAGTCTACAAACACCTATTCACATTCATTGAAATGCGTCGTCATTCTGAATTGTTTTAGCTCCAGACCTTGCTCGAGGATGTAGCAATAAACTGACAAGTCCTCTATTTCACGATCGAATTTTTTTGATTTTTTTCGTTTATGTATTTGTGAACTACGTCATCGTTTTGTGTCAAAGGGTTCCTAATTTGAAGTACGTGAGGTATCAAGTCAAACACAGAACCAATTAGGCGTGGGAAGAATACTAGGAAGAATCATCAGCAAGGAAGGAGGGACAGATGAGGATATCAAAACAAGGAAACAAAAAGCAAGAGTTGCTTTCGAAATGTTGAAACCCATAAAATACTCCAAGGAAATAAGAAGGAAGACAAAAATAAGAATTTTCAACTCAAAGGTGAAGCCAGTCCTGCTGTATGGAGCGGAAACCTGGAGGATGACCAAATGTAATTACAGAAGATTACAGGGGTTTGTCAACAGGTGTCTGAGAAAGATTCTTGGTATAAAATGGTTTGACAAAGTTACAAACGACAGATCGTGCGAGAGAGCTGGACAAGGTATATAGGAACAGAAAATCTTAGGAGGAAAATGGAGATGGATATGTCATACATTAACAAAACCCCAGACCAGTATCATCAGATAATCACTGTCATGGAACCCCCATGACAGAGCTGCTTGGCGAGGGTTGGTTGATGGCCTATGCCCACTCGGGTGAAAGAAGGCGAAAGAGAAGAGAGACATCAAGTAGTCCGTGGATAGATTCTAGGTAGTCTTTGCATAGACGTATTTCCTCGGGTATTTATATATTAATTCATATTTTCGTAAGTAGATTTCAGCGAGTCCTTGCGTAGAAAGAAGTATAGCTACAACTTAACTAAAGAAAGGTGCAGATTAGCGATTATGAAATATTTTTATTAGTCACAGAGAGTGGTGAATGCTTGGAATGCATTGCCAGAACAGGCAGAGGCAGAGGCAATTAATGCATTTAAGACTAAATTGGATTACGCATAGCTTTTAGAGCAATGTAATGTAAATGAAACCGGTTGTATGCAGACTCTGTAGTCTTCTAAAGAAGTATAACGACGTTAAGTTAAGTTAGATACATTTAAGAAACTCTTGCCATGATAAATTTCTGGAGGTTGTTGTATACATATATTTCATTGGATTCTCGCGTTGATAGATTTCAGATAGTTCTTGTAAAGTGATATTTCAAATGGTTATTGCGTAGTTAGATTTCAGAAGGTTCTTGAGTAGACATGTTTCAAGAGGTCTTTGCTTGAACAGGGGGTTCTTTTCTATTTAGATTTCAAGTGGTTCTTATGTATATAGATTGCAATTGGGTTATCCAGTCAATCAAAACCCTTAAGCATTCTGCAGATCACTGGTCGTCATCTCGACGTTTTTCCAGCCGTCTTTAGGTTGGTCTCGACTTTCCTTCTCCATGAGTATTTAAGTCATCCGTTACTTCTCTTCCCCTGGGTATTCTAGAACAGCCACTGCCTTGTAATGCATTTAGCTGTTTTCGGTGAAGTGTATCCTATCAATAGCCAACGCTTTCTCTTTACTTGTATTTGCCATCTATCCGTCTTTTTTTCACCAGTTCTTCTACTTCTTCTTCTTCATCGTACGCAGTCTGACAGTAACCATTATTTTCTCGAAAAAAGCGGCGGTCATTCTGAGGCTGTCGACACTGCCATAGAGCTTGTCTTGTGGTTCCACTGGTGATGGCCACATCTGCTCTCTCTGATCCTCGTATGTCGGGCAGTTCTGCAGCAGATGCCCAGCGATCATTTCTCGGTACCACACGGGCCTTCGTCGGTACTACCTAACTTCAATTTGTTGAATAGGTAGTACCTCAGTCTATTGTGGCCAGTGCGAAGTCTGAAGACAAAGACCTGCTCTCTTCTGTTCAACTGGTAATAGGCATCGTTTTTGGTGTAGCCGGTATGTTCAGTTTCCCATTTGGTCATGTATCTGGCTTTAATAAGCCATTTTGACTCATCGTACGTCATACTAGTATATGTTTGTGGTAGTCTTGCACCTTCTTTTGCCAGTCTGTCTGCCTCCTCGTTGCCTTGGATGTTGCAGTGTGATGGGACCCACTGTACCACTACCCTTTTTGGTGCGGACTGCTGGCATAGTTGACAGAGTACTGCTCTTAAGTCATTAAGCTCAGTGTTTTTCTGGCTTTTTAGCGCTGTTACTACGGCCAGAGCATCTGTCAGCAGGACTATATGGCTTTCATTTTCTTTATGTGTCACCATTTCTTCCACTGCCGCCCTCAGTGCCTCTGCCTCCGCTCTGAAATTGCTTGTGTACTTACCAGTAGCGAATGACAGTGTTATTTTTCTGCCATTTGGTAGGTTCAGGAATGCTCCCGCCCCTCCGTTCTGTGTAGTGTTTGTTACAGAACCGTCGGTGTATGCATGGGTCCAGTCCATGCTTGGGTAGTTTTTCGATATAAAGCTTAGGGTAGTATCTCTCCTTTTTTTTCAGTCTGGCAGTTTTTGTTTCCAATACCTGGTGTATTTTCTACCACCTCTGGAAATATATCCTGCCTCCAGGTAGGTTTTCGTACAGTAGTGATGGGCTTTGGTATTGTTAGTGCGTTTATGGGATCTTCGTGCATCTTTGCTTTGGCTATTTCTGCAAAGTTTCTCCGCTTTAGTTTCCCATTTCCCAAATTGTTTAGTCTCTTGTGCATTGGGTGGTCAGTCACTCTTCGGAGTTTCTCTGACTGCAGCTGGGCTCTGCAGTCTCTTCTATCGGTCATGGGTTGCAGCTTTGTAATCTTTTCAAGTTCTACAATTGGCGTTGACTTCATGCCTCCTGTTATAACTCTCATGGCTTGGTTTTGAAGTTTGTTAACTTTATCGAAGTTCGCCTTCGCTGCTGTTGTCCATGCCGCAATGCCATACTCGAGAACTGGTCTCACTCTTCCAGTGTACAGTTTCTTTAGTATGCCTTCGTCTGCTCCCCAGCTTGTGCCAGCAAGTTTCCTCAAGATTGCCATTCTTTCTCTGGCTCTCATTCGGTTTCTCTCGATCTGACTTTTCCAAGTCATGCGCCGATCAAATGTGACTCCTAGATAGGCTGGGTTGTCGTTTGGCTGCAGGAATTTGCCATTTAGACTTAATTTGGTGTTTTAGGGTTTGATTGAAAGAGAGAATATTGTACATGTGGTTTTCTCCTCGTTTATTTTGACCAGCCATGAGTTTGCCCACTCTTCCAGCGATGTTAGGGCCTGCTGCATCCGATTTCGTGCTATGGTGAGATTCTTTTCAGAGGTCCACATAACCAGATCGTCTGCAAACATTGAGCTATGGACTCTTCTTGATATATATTCTCTGTAATGTCGTTTATATACACCAGGAAGAGTATGGGTGACAGTACTCTCTCTTGGGGTACTCCCTGCTCGAGTTTCACCTTTTTGCTCATCTGCCCTTGTACTTGGACTCTGGCCGTTCTTTGTTTGAGGTAGTGGTTGATCCACTTGTACATTCTCCCACAAACTTCACTTCTCCTTAGCTTGACTCTAAGTCCGTCTTTCCAGACTTTGTCAAATGCCTTTTCCAGGTCCACCCAAACCGCTACTGTGTGTTTCTGTGCCTGGTAGGCATCTTCTATATTCTGGGCTATGAGGATGACCTGGTCCTCAGTGGATCTCTGCCGTCTAAAGCCGGCTTGCTGTGGAATTAGTATTCGTTTTTCTTCCAGATGCCACATCAGTCTGGTGTTTATCATACGTTCCATCAGTTTGTCGACACAGCTCAGTAGGCTGATAGGCCTGTATCCATTTGGATCTGTTTTGTCTTTTCCTTTCTTTGGTACTGGTACAAGCACTGCGTCTTTCCATGCCTGGGGTACCAGACCCCTTTTCCAGCTTTGGTTCAGGACCGATAGCAGTTTCCTCTTCGCTGTTTGGCCCAGCCCCACCAGCATTTCGTTTGTTATCCCGTCTTTTCCGGGAGATTTCCTTTTCTTTAATGTTCTCATTGCCTCTTCCCTTTCACTCATTGTTAATTTGGCCATCATATGCTCTTCTGTCACCAGCTCAATATTAGTGACTTTATCATACAATTATATTTTTTGAGTTTACGAGCCTCGTCTTTTGAAAGCTTGGATCTTCTTTAGCTGTACTGTCCTGTGTTTATCTAGTCATATAGGACGGACTTGAAACTGGAGTATCACAAATTCTCAAAATCAATAAAGAATAAGAGCCCTTTTAGCCTATCGTATTCTTAATTTTGTGTTTTTATTATGTGGTTCCAGCGCAGATTTTGTTCAAAGAGCCCATTTATATATATGTCTATAAATAAAAATATCTTGCATGGATTTCAGGGGGTTCTGGTCTAGATATATTTGAAGTTGTCCTTAAATAGATAGATTTCAGGAGGTACTGGTGTAGATATACGAGGCGTGTTCAAATGATACCGGACCAAACTGCAACAATGGAACATTCGTACGATGCGCAAGATGACGTCACTTCTGGTGTAAACAGCACATAACAACCGTCAAGTTTGCTAAATTAAATTATCCTTCGACTTATAGTTTCATCGGTGGACAGTGGAAAACATGGCAGGTGTGATACGGATGCGGTCGAGAGTTGTTCGGCGAGCGGTGATTCGGTTTCTAACAGATGAAGGATGTCCACCAGCTGACATTCATCGCAGAATAAAGGCAGTGTATAGTGACAAAAGTGTGTCGAAGACAACAGTGAAGAACTGGACAACGATGTTTAAAGCTGGACGCGAGTTAACGAAATATCTTCCGAGACCAAGCGAGGCGCATATTGTTGTGTGAAGTCACGTCCTTCTTTAAACATCGTTATCCAGTTCTTCACTGTTGTCTTCGACACACTTTTGTCACTATACACTGCCTTTATTCTGCAATGAATGTCAACTGGTCGACATCCTTCAGCGGCTAGAAACCGAATCACCGTTCGCTGATCAACTCTGGACGGACTCCGTATCACATCCACCATGTTTTCAACGGTCCGCTGAGGAAACTATGAGTAGGAGGAAAATGACATTTTGCAAACATTGACTGTTGGTATGTGCTCTTTATACAAGAAGTGACGTCATCATGTGTATTGTACGTATGTTCACTTGTTGCAGTTTGGTCCGATTTCATTTGAACAAGCCTCATATTTTGATTGTCCTTGTATAGATAGATTTCAGATGGTCCTTGTAGTAGATATATTTCAGAATGTCGATTGATCTAAATGTACAATACAATACAGCACAACCCAATATCTAAATGGCTAATTAAAAGAGCTCTGCAAGTATATTAAATATATTCCTTGAGTGAATTATGAGTGAGGCACCTGGATGTCATGTTGGTACTGTCAATATAGGGGGCCGAACGATTACCAACCTTCGTTTTGCAGATGACATCAGCGGGTTGGCTGGTTCAGAAGCATAACTCCAGGACTGGGTCAGAAGGCTCGATGAAACCGCTCTTGGCTATAGTATGGAGATTAACGCTGGAATGACAAAATTAATGCCCAACAACGCCGAGGGCTTCAACAGCAGGATACAAGCTAATGGTCAGGAACTCGAAGTGGTTGACTGTTTTAAATATCTGGGTTCGATTGTCAGTGATGAAGGATCAAAATGTGAGTTGTTGGCCAGAATAGCACAGACAATAATGGCGCTTGCACGGCTTAACAAAATCTAGCAAGATAAACGGTTCGCACTATGCACGAAAAACAGATGAATGCGTACACTGGTCCTGTCAATATTCCTTTCTGGTTGGGAGACATGGACAGTTACAGTTGAGCTTCAGCGAAGGATTCAGGCCTTGGAGATGAAATTTTTTCGAAGACTTATACGTCACGTACACAGACCGAGTTACAAATGAGGAAACACGAGTGAGAATTACAACGGCAATAGGGCCTTATGAAAACCTCTTGGCAACTGTCAAAAGAAGGAAACTCGCTTGTTACGGTCACATATCGAGATCAAATGGTCTTGCAAATACGATCCTCCACGGAAAGGTGCAAGGCAGACGACGAATAGGCCGGCCGAAAAAAGAGGTTGGAGGGCAACATAAAAGAATGGACCAATCTCCGACCAGAAGAGGCACAGGCATCGGTCGCTGACGGAGAAGGGTGGCGTGGTGTTGTGAGGATGTCTTCATGTGTGCCCCAACGACCTCACCGGTTTCGCGCTGACCTGACCTGAACTAAAAGAGATGAAGGATGAGGAATTCCGATGACCGTAAACTAACGAAATAACGCCAATTGTATGAAACGATCAGGGACCAAATAATGCTTGTTTGGGACAACGATCACACGACAAGTATTTATTTGCCCTTGAATAATGAACAACAGAAAATGAAGGGAAATAATGGGAAACTCGAAATTCGAACGCCTGACCTCTGGATGACGGAAGCACCTTGCCACAAGAAAGTGATAAGTTAAGACACTAGACAAGCAAGACACACTCAATAACGTGTCAGAACTGGGGAATTATTTCGTAGTTTAACACTTGCGACTATGGAATATAGTCCTAGTTCGATCCAGATATATTTATAGACTCCTTTACTTCCTAACCTTCCCCTAATCAAGAATATCTAGGCCTTAAATGTTTGTATTGCAGGTAGGCAAACAAAGAGTTGTAGTTTCAATTAACAGACGTAGCAATATGTGGAAACTTCGAGGTAGTTGTGAACAAAGAATGTTTGTCCGTGACAACCACCGCAAGATAAGCATATATTTACATTCGAGTATCATACATAGCGAAGAACAGAGAAAAAATGGGCAGCCTGGAATTCTAACGCCAAACTTCCAGATGGCGGACGAACCGTGCCATATTAGAGAAATGAGTATACGTACGTGATCAAAAAGACGCACAACAGAATGTGTCACAACTGGGATAGTCTTTCGTCATTCAACACTTCCAACTATGGAATATAGGTCAAGGGAAGAGAGGAAGACGAACGTCTGGTCAGAAACAATATACTGATCAGACATGTTAGTTAGGGTCTCAGGCAAAATATACTGATCACACATGTTAGTCAGGGTCTCAGGCAAAATATACTGATCACACATGTTAGTCAGGGTCTCAGGTAAAATATACTGATCAGACATGTTAGTCAGGGTCTCAGGCAAAATATACTGATCACACATGTTAGTCAGGGTCTCAGGCAAAATATACTGATCACACATGTTAGTCAGGGTCTCAGGCAAAATGTACTGGCCAAGAGCCTCACCTCGGCTTCGTCGCAGCCCTTCCTGGAAACTGGCTGTTTTCATGACAGCCTGGCTAACGAGGTGAGGGATCGACGAGATCTCTGTAGTAGTGAAAGACACGCAAATGAAGCCAAGCATAGCCCCACCTCATGGAGGACCCCGCCAACGTTCATCAGCATGCACGTGATCTGAGCAAAGTTAATGCAACCCGCCACTTGACGTCCCTTTTAGGGCGCACAGAAGAGTAAAACTACTAACTGTGGGGATTCGCAAACAACAACAACAACAATAACAACAACAACAACAGTTCAAGTTAGAAAGTGGAAACGGGAATGCCTTAATGAACGAGCTGATCAATAGCAGCCGACGACTCATATCTGGCTACTTGCATCAGGGTCAGCTTATCACATCTGGCCCTCTTTCGCCTTCATGTGGTTCACAGCTATTTTGCCATACCAGGTTATTCTTGAGTTGTTTCCTTTGTGGGTTTGTGCGGGGCCGAGACGAGAGCATGGCGACCACCATCAAATCGAAAGTACAGTTTCCCATGGTCCACATGACTGTTAATAGAAGGACGATGAGGGTATCTTTCTGGTTGTCATACCAAGAGAAGCGATACATCCCCTCTAGAACAAATGACTCCTTCAGCTCATTTCCACAGGGCAAAGGGTTTGCTCATTGCCTGTGTAGGAGTCTGGTTTTGAAAAGAAACCTTAGAAACAATATCTGAAATTTGATATACACTGCTGAAGTCGATGTGTCAGATCGAAAGGTGTAAATATCGCAGTCAAGCTGTAAACTATGACACAACACATTACCTTCTCCGGACAACATCATCTACTTGTAAAGTCCTTTTCAGAGTTTGGTAGCAGAAGATTGAGAACGAACGAAGAAGAAAAAGAAGAAGAAGAACAAGAAGAACAAGAGCAAGAAGGAACAGAAGAAGAAGCAGAAGAAGAAGAAGAAGAAGAAGAACAACAACAACAACAACAATAACAAGAACAAGGAGAAGAACAAGAATAAGAACAAGAACAAGAAAAATCAGAAAAACATGAACAAGAAAAAAAAGAACAAGAAGAACAACAATAAAGAAAAGGAAGAAGAAGCACAAGAAGAAGCGAAAAGAGGAGACGAGAAATAAGAAGAAAAATAAGAAGAAGAAGACGAACAAGAAGTAGAAGAACAAGAAGAAGACCAACAACAACAAAAACAACAACAAAGTCAAGCTTCAGAAACCTAGTACCTTAGATGTGTTTATAGACCCAACATAGCGAGATGGAACATGCCCAAAAGTTAAGAACCCTCGTTTCATGGACACTCTGTTTAACCTATATTTGAACTGTGACCGTATTATCTGGATAGATTATCTCTCTAGGACATAGCCATACGGTATAGATTGCATTAATCGAACACTTTTCAATATTTCTCGCGTCGAGTCATTGCGAAAGTTGTTGGGTTCTAGGCGTACATTTCTTTGTACTCTGGGAACTGATCGATTTTCTCACATCGATCTGGCTAAATGAGTACACGATTAACGATGGTTGATAAAGTACCGACTTTCTGTTTGAAATCACACATATCCTGTTATTTCTTGTTTGTTTGTATATTTGGGTTATGAAGAGGTTTCTTTACCAGGCCGAAATATACGCTTCGTACACTGGGAACTATACTGGTTTTAACTTTGAATTTCTGTTTCTGCAGTTAATTTGTAAACCAAGTTGTCCGCCGGGGTCTTTGTGTATGACAAGGACAAAAATAGCACTACTTCCCATAGAAAATATGTCGTAATAGACGACTAATAATGTGATATGGCATAACACCAGCCAAGGTTAAGTGATTTGTTTAGAACAGCAAATATGGCGCCTAACAGGCTACGGATCAACTTTTCGCTAGTGTTTGAGTCTATAAAGATGGACTCGCATATCGGTTAACCATTCTAAGCGGCACTTGTCGCAACGTAGCGGAGTAATCCTCCTACCGGCTACATCCAGCTCATTCCAGAGCTGTAACCTGTAGAAGTACAGGTCGACTAAGAATAAGAAGGTTTGTTTTGGTACAGTTGATGTGAGATATAGGTGCTGTGGTATGTTATGTTGCTTTATGGAGAACGAGCATCGCTGTAACATTGGCAGACACATAGGTGATAAGCTCACGGCAGCATATTGCGAAGGATGTGGATAGTGATGCTTCATGCTTTTCGATCTTCTAAGCGTCTTCTTTATTATTGATGTTGCTGAGTTTGTTGTTGTCGGCAGCATCTCAGCTCTAGCCCTTCAGCCCAATTTCATGTAATGGTACCTGCACGTGTTTGTTAGTTGCTGTTTAGTGTCATATTAAGTGTGCCACTTTTCAGGCCTCAAAGGAAAGAGCATTTTCTAACATCCTTAAGCGCCGAGCACTCAAGAAGATGATGTTCAACGGTTTCGTATGGGTGTGTCTAGAACTGACACTCTTGAGTGTGTTGTGGTTGGATTATGATCAGGTGCTTGTTAAGTGGCCTGTGTTGGATTCTCAACCGTAAAATTGTGCTTTGATCCTTCATTGTGAGTAAATTATTTGTTACTGTCATTTCGATTGGGGCTTGCCAAATGTCTGTAGACCTCCCTTCCTGTTTCCCGTGGCCCAATTGTTCAACTAAGTTTCTTTGTTTTCTGTTACCATGTGCTGTTTGACTGTTGGTAGAATTGTTGCTGTGTGTGGCTGTTTTTGTCTTGGTCCCGTCTTTACTGGTCTATCTGCCTTGTCATTGCCAGGTGTGTTTGAGTGTTCCAGGGATTCAAAGTATAGTTATTTAAACGACATGGGAGGTCTTATTTTTCGTGTGATGTTTTCACCATCAGGAGAGTTCCGCTTTAAACTTGACCGTTGACCACAATTGCTCTTTAGCTCCATACAGCTTTGATTATAGTGTCGAATCAATTGGCCAGTGTATCCCCCTTAACTGACCATATAGATGACAGTCCTGCAAAATATGCTCCACAGTTTGTTTGCCTGCCCCACATGTACACAGCGGCAGAGCTGACAGCTGAAGCCTGTACATGTACTCAGTCTATTGTGCCCAGTCCTGAGGAAGAACGATAGTCTGCCCTTGCCGGTCAAGGGTGTGGTGGTTGTTGGGTTGGTTCTGTTCTCTTCTGACAGCCTGGACAACTCTCTTGTTCTCAAAGTATGTGATTTCGCTGTTTTCTTGTTCACATTCTCCTCCCTTCTTGCAAAGTAGTTCCCTTCGGCAGCTGCACACTTTTGCCAACGTGAATACAGCTGATGGAAATATTCGTGTAACCCACTCTGTGATACATCTATCAGGTGTCTTGTCGTACTGGTGATAACGTTCTCAGCATCCTTGAATCACTGTCCTTTCAGTGTCAATTTAAGTCGAGGAAACCAGAAAAAATCAGCCTGTGCCAGGTCGGGAGAATATGGAGGATGTTCCAAGGTAATCGCATTGTGTTTTGCGAAGTACTGTTTCACCAGTAGGGATCGATTTACTGGCGCATTGTCATGCAGCTTAATCCAACTGTTTGTTCTCCGTTTTTTCTGGTCGTTTTCTTCTGATTGCGTCTCCAATATAACCTTTAGCAGAAAGTCATGTTTCTTGACATGTACAAAATATTGAATTTTTTTCTGCATTTTATTTCTTTCAGAAACATCTTCTACACCTTGAGTTGCTCCAGAATCTTATTATTTGTTTTTATATCTTTCCAAGAAGCTCGCCCAAGTCTTCTGAAGAACCACATTTCTAGAACTTCAATCCTCTTCTCTTTGTCAGAGTCCAGGTTTCCACTCCATACAATAAAACTGAATGCACATAACATTTAATGATTCTCATTTGTTAGTTCTGAGTTATCTGCATGGGCATAAGTTAATGTCATGCCATGTAAATATATTCTTCACCATTGACATTCTCTTAATGATCTCCCTTTCACTTGTGTCATCCTCCGTAACTAGCTGTCCAATGCATGAATAGCTTGACACTTGTTCCAGACTGTCTCCATTTATATTGATGTCAACTTGTGGACTTAATTTTCTTTTGGTGAGCACCATAACTTTAGTGTTTTTATGTTAATTTCCAGCCTACATTGATGGCTCCTGTTGTTTATCTTATCCATTATGTTCAGAAGATGTTCTCGATTCTCTGTCATTAACACCCTAGAATCAGCTGATCCGATATTATTGATACTTCGATCTCCTATATTGAATCCGAACATTACTTCTAATTCTTTGAAATTCGTTCTGTGTATATTACAAAACATGCCCCTGGATAGCACACAACCTTGTCTAGGTCTTTTTTATAATGTATACTTGGTGACGTCTCATCTTTTATCAAACATACTGATTAATTCCAATACAAGTTTGGTATGAGTTTGGTATCCTTACCGTCCAGATTGCTATCCTCCAGACATCTTATTAACTGTTCATCATTCATGTTATCGCCAAAAAAAGACATATTGGTAGTCCAGGGTGATTGGAATGCAAAAATTGGAGAAGATGCAGTCCACAACTGGAGGGGAACATGTGGCCCATACGGAAATAAAGAAACCAATGACCGGGGCCTCGGACTCCTAGAATTTGCAAGATGCAACCAGCTGTTGGTGGCAAATACGTTTGGGTTAAACAAGCCGTCGAGACGCTGGACATGGCATAACCCAAGCAATGAAGTGCATAGCCAGATTGACTATATACTGGTCCAGAGGAGGTTCCGATCGAGCATCAACACCGACAAAACAAGAAGTTTCCCCGGAGCTGATATAGGAAGCGACCACGATCTGGTTATGATGACCATGCGTCTGCGATTGAAGGGAGTCGCAAAGAAGGATGTGACCAGGCTAAAGTTTGACCTAGACAAACTAATGGACCCAAAAATGTTCCAAGCAAGGGTGGGAGGGAGATTTGCGCCACTGATGGCTCTCAGAGAGGGACTGGATACAGATACAATTACAGAGTCTCTTAATGCAGCTCTCAAAGATACTGCAACAGAGATCCTGGGATGCCATCAAAAAAAAAAGAAGTCATGGGTGACCAAAGACATTCTAGACCTTTGTGATAAAAAAAGGTCACTGAAAAAACACAATCACCCACCGGAGGAGGTCGGCAGTTATAAAGAGATCAAGAAAGCTATCCAACAAAAGATGAGAGAGGCGAAAGAAGCGTTGATATGTGAGCAATGCGCAAACATCGAAGAGAGACTAAACAGAAATGATGCTAAAGGAGCATACAAGGTGGTCAAAGAACTGGTAACACTAAGACAAAGCAGGAACCTTATGATCCATAATAAAAACGGCAAGTGTCTCATTGAGGGAAATGATGTACTGGCAAGATGGACAGAGTACTGTTCCGAGCTATATAACTATGAAGGGCCAAACAAACCTGAAAAAACATCCCCCCCCCCCTCCCCCCACAACAACAAACATAGAGGATAACCAATTGATAACGAAGGAAAAGGTAATTGCAGCGGTAAAGACATTGAGAAGAGAGAAGGCGGCCGGCGTGGACAATATACCAGCAGAGCTCTTACAAGCAGGTGGAGAGGTAGTGGTGGAAGGCCTGACACACATCTGTAACAAAATATGGGCGACAGGAAACTGGCCGGACTTATGGACGAAATCAATAGTTATACCGTTACATAAGTCTGGAAACCTAAAGTTGTGCCAAAATTACAGAACAATAAGCCTCATTAGCCACCCTAGCAAGGTCATGCTTAGATTAATCCTAGACCGATTGAAACCCCAAGCAGAGAACATTATTGCCGAGTAGCAAGCAGGGTTCAGACAGGGAAGAAGCACTACAGAACAGATATTTAATTTAAGGCTGCTAAGCGAGAAATATCTAGAACAGCAGCAAACACTGTATCATGTGTTTGTGGATTTTAAGAAGGCGTTTGATAGGGTATGGCATAAAGCGCTTTGGGCAACCATGAGGATGTATAATATCAACAGAAATATTATAACGGTCCTTGAACACCTGTATAACAAGGCGTCTAGCGCAGTTCTTGTGAATGGGAGGCGAGGAGACTGGTTTCGCACATCAGTTGGTGTGAGACAGGGGTGTACACTCTCTCCAACTCTTTTCAATATATTCCTTGAAGGAATTATGAGTGAGGCACTTTGAGGTCACGTTGGAACTGTCAAGATAGGGGGCCGAACGATTACCAACCTTCGTTTTGCAGATGATATCGACGGGTTGGCGGGTTCAGAAGCAGAACTCCAGGAATGGGTCAGAAGGCTGGATGAAACAGCTCTTGACAATGGTATGGAGATTAACGCTAGAAAGACAAAATTAATGACCAACAACGTTACCGGCTTCAACAACAAGATAAAAGGTAACGGTCAGGAACTCGAAGCGGTTGACCCTTTTTAAATATCTTGGGTCGATTGTCAGTGATGAAGGATCAAAATGTGAAGTCTTGGTCAGGATAGCACAAACAATAGCGGCGCTTGCAAGGCTTAACAAAATCTGGCAAGATAAACGGTTAGCACTAAGCACGAAAATCAGATTAAGGCGTACACTGGTCCTGTCAATATTCCTCTATGCGTGTGAGACATGGACAGTTTCAGCTTACCTTCAACGAAGGATACAGGCTTTGGAGATGAGATGTTTCCGAAAACTTTTAAATGTCACGTACAAAAATCGAGTTACAAACGAGGAAATATCAGATAGAATTACAACAGCAATAGGGCCTTTCGAAGATCTCTTGGCAACTGTCAAAAGAAAGAAACTCACTTGGTACGGTCACATATCGAGATCAAGTGGCCTTGCAAACACAATCCTCCACGGGAAGGTGCATGGCAGACGACGAAGAGGCCGGCCGAAAAAGAGATGGGAGGACAACATAAAAGAATGGACCAGTCTCCGACCAGAAGAGTCACAGGCAGCGGCATCTGACAGAGAAAGATGGCGTGGAGTTGTTAGGATGTCTTCATGTGTGCCCCAACGACCTCACCGGTTACGGGATGACCTGACCTGAAGTGTAATCAATGAAGCAAGTATATGACTCTTTTTGCAGTATTTTTTGCACTAATTTTTCCAAGATAATTCTCAGGTTACAGTGTCTCATCTTATATTGGAGAAAATGGACCAGGGAATTCCTGACTGTAGTGCAGTACGATGCACATCAGTAAGCTGACCATTGTTGGGATTACGGTATCGTAGGGCAGTCTGCTCTCTCCACAATCACGAACGAAGACGAGAAATGGGTAGTTGATTAAAATGTTTCACATGACCCTAATTAATCTTCGCTTCCGTAAAAAATAATTGAAAGATCACAATTTCCAACACAAAAAGAATAATAAAATTCAAAATCTAAAATTAAAATAACAAAATAAAAACGATTTAAAACAAAAACAACGAGAAAGATATGCAGAGAAAATTGTAGAACACTAGACAATAAATATGTCAGAAAAAAATATAGAAACAACGTGTAAAAAAGATATATTTAAAAAGGAAAATAAACCTAATTCTTTGGAATTATTAAAAAAACATTTCAAGAAATGATCAAATGATTTAAGTTCGTTCGCGTAAACATGCTCTGCATTAGTTTGTTTCAATAGCCAGGCAGGCAATCAATATCGTGTTTACACTGGGTAACCTTTGGCGTAAGCATGAACTTAAGAACCGAGCATAATTTAGTCTGTAACGCACTATCACCTGCGTACGTTTCAGGTATGATCGGTCATGCATCTTGACCGTTTATAGAGTTGATGCAGACGTATTGTTCAGTTGAAAATGGGTTTTTATGCGTTTGGTTGGACAGTCAGTGCGGATCTGTGGAATACATTAAAAACTGATTCTGTTGTAGACAAAAGAAGGTCAATTCAAACATGCATAGCTACGGCTTAGTTACTTTACATGGAAATAATCAAAACGAGACATCGCCAAAAGGTCTTTGTCAGGTATAATAATACACGAAAAGACAAATCATAAAAGGAATAGAGAAGATGGATTCGCTCTATTTTGAACAGAAGATAGTTGGGGAATAAGTGTAGAGTCAAAGAAACTTTACAATTTGAACATACATGCTTGGGCAGTGGAGATTAACATACTGATCGGACGTGTTTGTCAGGGTCAGGCACAACATACTGATCGGACATGTTAGTCAGGATCAGGCACGGCATACTGAGCAGACTATGTTAGTCAGGGTTAGGCACAACATATTGATCAGACTATGTTAGTCAGGGTCAGGCACAACATATTGATCAGACTATGTTAGTCAGGGCCAGGTAAACAACTGACAGAGATCTCATCTCACTTTTACTAAGTTCTCCCAGTAAACAGACTGTTTCAGTCGATGCGGGGATAACGTCATCCCCGTAGTAGTGAGCGACACGTAGATGCAACCAAGCATAACACAACCGCCCGGAGGACCCCGATTCACCTTCATCAGCAAGCTCGATGTGTGTTAGGAAACTACGACAACCCGCCACTTAGCGTCCTTTTAAAGGAAGCAGCAAAGAGTTATCTACTCATTGTAGGCATTCAACAACAACAACAACGTGATCCTCAAAACACCATTTATGTAATTGTTTGCCTCTCCTTTATCTCTGTTTATCTCTGTTTATCTCTGTTTATCTCTGTTTATCTCTACTATTATCTCACTTATCGTTATAATGAAAGAAGTAGTGGAAAAGCAAACACTAAAATGATAAAGCAGAAGCAAAAAGTGGAAAACCAACAACATTACAAACTAAAATGTTTTTATGCAAATGTGAGAAGCATAGTAAATAAAAGAGAAGAATTAGAACTGTATGTAGAAGAAGAATAGCCAGATATAATAGGATTAACAGAATCATGGACATATGAGGACATTGCAGATAGTGAACTTGAAATAGAGGGATATACAATGTTAAGGAAAGATAGGATAGTTGGAGACAAGGCTAAGGGAGGTGACGTTTTATTATACTGTATACATTCTGTTAATATAACGATCAATTATTATTTATCATGTGGTAACAAAAATGAAAGTGTATGGGGAGAAATAGAAAGTGTGCTATAGATGTCCTTCAAGTCAAAAAGAGGAAGACGAGGAGCTAATTAGTAGCATAGCAAAGGCAGGTGAAGGGAAATTATTATTAATGGGGGATTTAAACTTTCCAGAAATAAAATGAGATATGGCAGAAGCACTTGTAGAGTCAAAACCTTTTCTTAAGTGCATAACTGACAATTTTTTAACTCAACATGTAGAAGCAGCCACCAGATGCAAAAAACACACTCGACCTAGTTTTTACTACAGAGGAAAATATGATTGAAAACGTTACCGTTGGGGAACTGTTTGGCTCAAGTGACCATCAAATCATCCGTTGGGATCTTATTGCAGGGAAAGAAGTAAATATAAACACTCGAACATAAGGCAGCTATTAAGAGGATGAAAGAGGCATGGAACCACAAAGTCTGGAAAGATATTGTCATAGGAACAGATGTTGAACAGGAGTGGGAGAGTTTTAAAACAGCTCTAGAAAAGCTAAAAGAGGAATGTTTTTCATGTAGGGAGGTAAACCCCAAGCGTAAAAGTGGATAACTAGATTTGTAGTGAAATGTAGAAGAGCGAAAAATAAAGCATGGGAAAAATATATAGAAGCAGGTAAATCAAAAGAAACATATTGTAACAGTTCCCGCCGGAGCAGAGAGTTTAGGACAGGGGTGATGTGGTTGCCTATAACAAATGTTCTTGAATGAGTGTCAAGGTCACTCATCGTCTCAACAAAGGAGAACAGAGTTGAGGCAAGGAATGTGGACAGGTAGGAGCTGACCACTGGCCTTCCGATTTGGGTAGGGAGAGAATGATTGACAGACGGATTGGCAGCGGGGCTTGCTGCGAGAGAATGAGTGACAGGTGTTCAAAGTGTTTCGTCCCAATAAGACTGAATATAGCCATCCCCTGAGATCCATTGGTCAAGCTCTGACTTTGCTTGAGTGTATATAACTCGAGACAAAGTTTAGCTCAGGAGGCTGGATGAAGAGGAGGGATATAGAGATGAGAGCGAGAGAGAGAGAGAGAGAGAGAGAGACTGAATTTAGATAGTATGTTTAGCTCACCGGCTTAGAGGAGCGGTTGATAGACTGTTACATGAATGTTAGTGATAGAACAGGATCGCTCAAGTAGGTGTGTGAGTTTTGTATTAAAGGATACTCTGAACTTTGTGTTGTAAGCAGGACACAATGCGAACGAGGTATGTCCAGATCGCCCGCCTGAGGGGATTTGAGCGAGGAAGAGTATTTGATAAGGTGTGTTGGGGACGCAGTTAAGGCGAGGTGTGTGTGATGTAATTGCAAGGCAATAGAACTGTGTTTAGATAGTTGGGAATTCCATCAATAGCTTATGCTTAAAATGTCCGCTTTAGTTAATATTTGTATTAACATATATATAACATAGGAATAATTAGTTACGATGATATGTATGGAATTGTGTTTGTAATTCCACTACTCATTTTTATGATATGAATATTATGTAATAAATATGTCATCTGCTGTGTGCTACATTATTTGAAGTGTGTGGTCGTGATGAAGTTAGAATACCGGCCAAGGCAAACAGTGGGGTCTGTTACAATATTTAAAATATTTGGACAAGCAGAACATATTTCAGAAATCGAATAAAACAACAAAAAATAGACTTCGAAAATAATAAGTGAGAATAAGGAGGCAGCTAATCTACCCAATCAGTACTTTGGAACAGTCTACACAAAAGAGGACTGTTCCAAGATCCCAGAGCCTATAGATATTTTTTAAAGAGACATGGATACAGCGGGATTAGGATCAATCTGTATTACAGAGGAAATGGTTTTTAAAAAATTGGAGGGGTTGAAAGTGGATAAATGTGCAGGTCAAGATGGTATTCATCCAAAATTGCTGTATGAAATTAGAGACCAACTAGCAAAACCATTGGCTATATTATGTTCTCAATCACTTACAAAAGGGATTGTTCCACGAGATTGGAAAGATGCAGGCGGAAAGATGCCCGACTTCGGCATGCATTTTAGGTAAGGGTCTGCTTCCTCTTGCATTTTCTAAGGGTGTGCTTCCCCGGGGTAACGGCCGGTGCTGTGATGGGGATCGAACCCAGCTCCTTCGGGATGTGAGCCGTGCCACTTAAGCACTAGCCCACGCCACCCGCTTGGGGTTTTTTAAAACAGTATAATATATGAAGACGAAGAAATACATCAAATTCATATGAATACAGTTTGCCCAACCTGTGAAAGATATAATAAAGAAATTAATACATCAAAGACAGGCATTTTGAAGATGAGCAAATCTTAAGCCCCACTAAGCAGACGTGTAAACAGCGCCGAACGTAAACAGACTCTTGATTTCAAATAGCTTAGAATTAATTGTCGCAGAAGATGGAATGCTTGATAAAGGAATCGAAACAAGATGTCAAAACGAGTTTTCTGTGATTTATCGTCAAATAAACATATGCAGATGAAAGGTTCAGTGATCGCATCAGACAGAAGCAAAATGAAGGTGTACATCACTGGTGTAGTTTGGCTAAAGGAAGAGGGATCGCAGTGGGAAGGCAAAATTGGTTCCCAAAAATCTGACTGAATTTGGATGTGTTATGCAGAAAAATGCAAATTTCACAACCCCGCTGTAAACTACAACACAACATCAAAACATAATTATGAGGGTTGCCGAAGATCGATGAGTCAGACCGGAAGGTGCAAATATCGCAGTCAAGCTGTAAACTAGCGATACAACGCATTCCGTTCTCCGGATTACATCCTGCTGCTTGCTGTTCAGAAGCAAAATGAATCTCTCGTTTCGACCATAAAGCATTTTTCAGGGAAAAAAGAACAACCGAAATGAATCAACGAATCACAGAGAAAACAAAGACAATTGTATATGGCAATGCAATACGAATAAGATCACAATCTCTCATCCATGTAGCGTTCCTTGGAAACCGGCTGTTGTCAAGGATGTCTCGCTGACGAGATATGCATCGACGTTATCCCTTTAGTAGTGAGCGTCACGCAGATGAAGCCACGAATAGCACAACCGTCTGGAGGACCGTGACCCACCTTCATCAACACGCTCGGGATGTGATAAAAGCTACTACAAACCGCCACTTAATGCACGTTTTAGGCCGCACAAAAAAGTAAACTTTTATTGTGTCCATTCAACAACAACAACACGATTTTCATAGACTTGGCAGACGAGCCGAATATGCAGTACAGTGAATAAGCTAACATAAGCAGAGTGAATGAGTTGAAAACAGTACAGTGAATGAGCTAACATAAGCAGAGTGAATGAGTTGAAAACAGTACAGTGAATGAGCTAACATAAGCAGAGTGAATGAGTTGAAAACAGTACAGTGAATGAGCTAACATAAGCAGAGTGAATGAGTTGAAAACAGTACAGTGAATGAGCTAACATAAGCAGAGTGAATGAGTTGAAAACAGTAAAGTGGTTGTTGTTTTCGAATGCCCACAATGAGTAAGTTATTCTTTTGTCCGTCCTGAAAAGGACGTTAAGTGACGGGCTTTCCTCAAATCCGGAGCGTGCTGATGAAGGTGGAACTGGATCCTCCAGCCCATTGTGCTATGCTTGGCTTCATCTGCGTGTCACTGACTACTAATGGGATCACGTCGATTCATCGCCTCAGCAAGGCTACGATGAAAACAGCCTGTTTCCAAGGGGGTCGGTGGAGGGGGGGGGGGGGGCTACGAAGCCGAGGTGAGGGTCTTGGCTAGTATGATTTGCCTGACCGTGACTAATATGTCTGATTAGCATATTTTGTCTGACCAGACGTTAGTCTTCCTCTCCAAAACAGTACAGTGAATAAGTTGATAGCGGCACAGTGAATGAGTTGATAGCGGGACAGGGAATGAGTTGATTCATCATAGTTAATGAGTTGATACAGCATAGTGAATGAGGTGATTCAGAGCAGTGAATGAGTTGATACAGCATAGTAAATGATTTGATTCAGTACAGTGAAAGGGCCGATAGCGGCACAGTGAATAAGTTGATAGCGGAACAGTGAATGAGTTGAAACAGCACAGGGAATGAGTTGATAAAGCAGAGTGAATGAGTTGATTAAGCACAGTGAATGAGTTGATACAGCACAGTGAATGAGCTGAGAGTGGCACAGTGAATGATTTGATTCCGCACAGTGCAAATATCGCAGTCAAGCTGTAAACTAGCGACATAACGCATTCCGTTCTCCGGATTACATCCCGCTACTTGATGTTCAGTACTTCGTAGCGGGAGATTGAGAACGTGGTGACGTCCAATCTAGCATAAGGTTTGTTGTCTTAGAGACATCATGGTTGCGAAAGGGGAATGGGAGTGGGAGGAGAGTAGGGAGGGGGGAGGTAATCACCGAAGGGAGTCAGTCTAGTGTGTTGGAGTCCCAGGATCGTCAGGTCCTGCCAGGGACATATCATATCCTTCTTGGTTGACTATCCCATCATTCTTCAGTCAGTTCTGCCAGCCCATATATGGTGATGATATGTGTTTGGCCTTCACCCGCCAACTGGAATATCGTCACGAAGGAGTGGAGGTGCAATGTACGCTGGTCTGCATCTCTTAATCATCCATTGGGATAAATGATAGAGGATTAAAACTAAAGAACGAGACATGAATACATTTAACCCATGAAGTGGGGGTGGATTAGTGCAGCCCAGAGCATGTACCACTGGCCGGTGAGTTCTGCAGTTACACCTTAAGGGCCCTACCTGCTCCTCAGCTCTGTTGACTGTTGGAGCATACCTGTGGGTAAAGGTACCGAGAATGTACACAAAATATGTAGAAACTGAAAACAATTATCATAAGAAAAATGCTAGTTCTAATTGAAATTCCAGAGAGGTGGACCAGCTCGTTGAGGTTATGACCCGGTAGGAAGGACAGGAATGTCAGGCAGACAAAGGTTGCAGGAAAGGAGATATCCTTTATTTGTTAAATTATTTCTTTCATATTTTACATTTCTAATGACGGAAAGATCTTTATGGATTTTGGGCTGTTATATACTTAAACATTGACATATTAAACACGCATTACCAACAACAGAAATAGAAATGAAGGCTTTCCAATTGAAGTTCCTCTGCTTCGTATTTTGATCAAAAGGGATTCTACTCCTAGAGATTCAAATGACTTCTAGTGATTTATATTAGTTGTTTCCCCTTTCAGGAAAAAATAGTAATTTGGAGACCCATTTCTCACAATCATATCCCAACTACACTGCCATTCCAGTCTTCATAAGAGGTGACATTTTACATGATATTCTAGAAGCCCACCCGTCTTCATTTGTGAAACCTACCAATTTCATCGCTTTTCCTTTCTCGCACTCAAATCTCTTCCTGAAAGTCCTTTCCCTCTCTCTTGTCCCTCAAACTCTTCTTCCTCAAACTCTTCTCCCTCAAACTCTTCCTCATCAAAATCAAACTCATATCCTTCAAACTCTTCTCCCTCAAATACTTCTCACTCAAACACCTTCTTTACAAATTCAAACCCCTTTTCCTGAAACTCTTCTCCCTCAAACACTTTTCCTTCAAATTGTTCTCACTCAAACGCCGCCTCATCAAAACAAAATCAAACGCATCTTCCCTTAAGCTCTTCTCGCAAATACTCTTCTCCATTAAACTTCTCTCTTAATGTCTTCTTCCTGAAACTCTTCTCCCTTTAACTCTTCCTCCTCAAACTTTTCTCCCTTTAACTGTTCTCCCTCAAACTCTTTATCCCCCAAATTCTCTCCCACTATACTCATCTGCCTCAAAATCTTCCTCGTTAAAATCAAAGGCTTCTTCGTGCAATTCTTTTACCCTGTAAATTCTTTCCCATCAAACCTCATCTAACTCTTGTCCATCTAACTCTAGTCCATCTAAATCTTGTCCATCTAACTCTTGTTCATCAAACTCTTGTCCATATTACTCTTGTTCGTCTAACTCTTGTCCATCTAACTCCTGTCCATCAAACTCTTGTCCATCTAACTCTTGATCATCAAACTCTTGTCCATCTTACTCTTGCCCGTCAAATTCTTCACCTTCAAACTCTTTCCCGCCAACATTTGTCACCACTCTCTGGCTAAAAAAAATATTTCCTTGTCTCTAATCTGGACCTTTCTTTAATTTGTGTTTGGGCGCTGTTGTTCGTGTAGACGGTTGTATTTCGAAGAACTTGTTAAAGTCTAAAATGTCCTTCCCGTTGATTATCTTATTAACCTGTATTGAGTCACCTCGAATTCTTATCTTTCCGAGACACTGCAGGCTGGATTTTCTGATTCTTACCTCATAACTATAATTTGGAAATCCCACTATTAGTTTTATCAATATTTTTTGTATCATTTCTTGCAAGTTATCTCCCCTCTACGATATGGACTCCACACCTGCACACAGTTTACTTAAAGCACAAATTACTAAATACGAATGGATACTTTTAACTGCGGAATAATTCCGAATATTGAAATGTGTGAAAACATCTCTATTCAAAGAATCTTTCAATTACAAATGGCTCCATGACGCGTTTTCAGTTACCATAGTAACCAGCCAACCAACTAATCAACTCCCGCTAGACAAACACAACGCTACTTCCTGGTTAGTTATTAAAGTCCATGCTTGCGTTACCCGTGCAGTCCAATTACAGTTCACAATACATTCAACGGGATTACTTTCTGCCTTTTCTGACTTGAAAAACGCAGGCTTATCCTTCTTATATTCATGACTATCTCTATCTCTTTCTCACTGCCACTCTTTCTATCGATTTCTTATTGTCTTTCTGTGTATCTCTGTCCAACATGTTCTTTATGTTTCTATATTAATCTCTCTCTGTGCTTCTCTATTTGACTGTCTTTCTCTGGCTCTTTGGCTTTTCACTTTTCCTGTCTCTCTATTTTACTATTTCTTTCTCTCTCTCGTTTGCCATTTCTCTTTCACTCTCTCTATTTCACTACTTCTTTCTCTGACGCTCTTTTTCCTCAATTCTACATATATTTCTCTTTCTTTCTCTGTCCCTCTTTTTCTATTTTTCTCACTATTACATTCTTTCTTTCTCTGCTTTACTTACTCTCGCAATTTCTATGCATCTCTCTATTTTGATCTATTTCTTGAACTCTTCTTGTCCATTCCCCTTTCCACCTCTCTCTCACTCTCATTGTCTCTCTGCTGTTACATCCTCCTTCCACTTTCCATGTCTGCCTGTCGCACTGTCTTGTCGCACTGTCTTATGCTGTCCTTAGTCGCAACTTTTTTGCCTCTCTTTCGCTGCCTCGCTGACTCTCACTTTCTTTGCTTCTTAATTTGTATCCGTATATCTGTCCATGCGTATTTCATTCCTCCCACTTCTTTCTTTTTCACTCTCTCTCTCTCTCTCTCTCTCCCTCTCTCTCTCTCTGTCTCTTTCATGTCCTAGAAGATTAGCTTGTGCTGTTTACACACCACGCAAACATTCATACCACTCATTAGATCCAACTGGATGACCTTATCTCATTCCTGCCACTGAGTACAGATTGACGACAGTCTGACATGACGTAGAATAATGTACGCAATTATAATAAAACAGCTCTGATCATGATAATGATGATGATGATATTGAATGATAACATATACACCGAAGAAACGGTGCTGGACATCCGGCTTTGGCCTCTCGACTAGTGTGAGAGAACAAATCGCTGTTGATCGGAGTGGGGAATGCCAATAGTCACCAGTTTGAGAATAGAGTGACGTCAGTGTTAAGATTACTATCAGAGACCCCTTTAGCCAGAGCAGTAATCGTGACAGACGCGAACGCCGTACTTCAGAAGGTACAGAAGGGATGGCTTACTCTTCGAATCGATAGCAGATGTTGAGGCCTCACACCTCTACGGGTTGGCATGGAGCTACTGTCCTGGTGATGCTGGAGTTCGAAGCAACAAAATAGCTGAGATTTTATGCTCTCAAGCTCCAATCATGTGCAGGTTAATGACATTATGAAATCCACCAGTGACCGCCTGTTGGATGAGGACACTGCAAAAGATGAATCAGCAATCGACAGATTGCAAAGCTTTGACACCAAACAAGGTTGGATCCTCCAGTCTCTGGGGTGTGGCTTCATCTGCGTGTTGAACACTACTACACTGATCACGTCGATCCCATAACTAATTAGCCAAGCTGCAAAGAAAACAGCCCGTTTCCAGGAAGACCTATATGTAGGTGAGGGTATTGCCCACTATATTATTCCTGACCCTGACAAACAGGTCTGATCAGTATATTTTACTAGGCCCTGACAAAAATACCTGATCATTATGTTTTGCCTGACCCTTGACTAACATGTATGGTCAGTATATTTTTCCTGACCCTGACTAATATGTCTGATCAGTATATTTTACCTGACCGTGACTAACACGTCTGATCAGTAAATGTTTCCTGACCCTGACTAACATGTCCGATCAGTAAATGTTTCCTGACCCCGACTAACACGTCTGATCAGAATATTCTACCTGCCCTGACTAACACGTCTGATCAGTTTGTTGTGCCTGACCAGACGTTAGTCTCCTCTCCCCCTCAGATGTATAACAGCTTCTAACAAAGTTTACCAAAGAAGGACAAATGATATGTTGCTATTGTTGGCTAGTACAACTCTTGCTAATAATGTAACTGTGTCCATTTATAGAAAGGTGAATATATTATTTGTTCATTCGTTTTTTAAGCTTTCTGTTTCTCATTTATTTAATGAATGTATGCATCGGATTGTTTCTCTCAATGTTTCTATTCTATTGTTCCACTCACTCATCTCTTTTCTATTGTTCAACTCTCTCTTCTCTTTTCTATTGTTCAACTCTCTTTTCTCTTTTCTATTGTTCAACTCTCTTTTCTCTTTTCTATTGTTCAACTCACTCTTCTCTATTGTATTGTTCAACTCTCTATTCTCTATTGTATTGTTCAACTCTCTCTTCTCTATTGTATTGTTCAACTCACTCATCTATTTTCTATTGTTCAACTCACTCTTCTCTATTGTATTGTTCAACTCTCGCTTCTCTATTGTATTGTTCAACTCACTCTTCTCTATTGTATTGTTCAACTCTCTCTTCTCTATTGTATTGTTCAACTCACTCTTCTCTATTCTATTGTTCCACTCTCTCTTCTCTATTCTATTGTTCAACTCACTCTTCGCTATTCTTTGGATCTACACACTATCTTTACACTCTTTCTCTCTCTTTGTTTCATTGTATGTGTATGTCAATCTCAGTATCTGTGTCTCTCTTTTTCCCCTTCTCAATTTTTTTTCTATCTGCACATTTCTTCGCCTTTCTTTCATTCTTCTCTCTCTCTCTCTCTTTCTCTCTCTCTCTCTCTGTCTCTCTGTCTCTCTCTCTCTCTTCTCTCTCTCTCTCTGTCTCTCTCTCTCTATCTCTGTTTCTCTCTATTCCGTTGCCTTTGTTTTTGTGTGTGTCAGTAACGTCTTCATTTCTCTTCCCATTTTGCGTTATGTATGTCTCCATCTTTGCTTCTCTCTCTATCTATATATATCTTTCTTTTTTTTTTGTCTTTTTAACTTTTTCTCTATCGTCCTCTGTCCCAGTATTTCTGTATTTCATCCCATATCGTTCTGTCTATATTCCTATTTCTATCTTTATCGTTATTTCTCACCCGCTCTTAGTTTGCTCTCTCAATCCATATTAACGTATATTTTCTGCTCTCTTCCTTAATGTGAGAGATTCTGGCTTTATCTTTCATTATCTTATTATACGTATTTCTGTTTCTTTTGTCCTCTTCATAATTATCTTCTTGTCCATGTTTGTTTCTCCACCTTGCACAAAGTAATATTTATAAATACAAACAATTCGTTTTAGCTAGGTCCGAAATTGGAGCAAATAATAGTAAACATGAAACCGGAAATACGTGCCGTAAGAGGCGCCTATAACGTTTTATTTACAGGGTCCGCTATCCATCTTGTAGAATCCATTAAAAATAAAAATAAATGAAGAGAAGACTAAGGAAAGGTGAGCATGGGGCCTCACACTTTGTTTCACTTTGCTTAAGACATCGTTTGTTATGTACACACAATTTATTTCTTCACATGTATTATCGGTAGAGAAGGATGTAAACTACCAGAGCTCGATCTAAATCAATAAGAACAACTGCACAGAGTGGAAGATTTGGGGGAGAATTTAGGGCAAAATTGGTAGAGAGAAAAGATGAAAATCAAGAAAAGCCAAATTAATAATTTTACTTTGAAAATATCTATCTACCTCTCTCCTATATATTTAATAATGTTTGTGACTGTTTTTTCTTAGATCTTAGTTCTTAGTCGACCTGTACTTCTACAGGGGCAGATGGACCTGTGCAGGTCCCAGCTATGGTTTGAGCTGGATGTAGCCGGGAGAAGGGTTTCCTGCCTAGCATGCTAGGCTCGAGTAGCTTGGGACAAGCTCTTACGGAGGGTGATTAACCGATGTGTGAGTCCATCGTAATAAGCTCAAATACTAGAGCAAAGTAGACCAGCAGCATGTTAGGCGCCATCTATGCTGCTCTAAACAAACCGCCTAACCATGGCCGGTGTTATGCCATGTCACACAGTTAGTCGCCTCTTACGACATGCTCTCTGTAAGGCAGTGGTGCTATTCTTGTCCTTGTCATGCACAAAGTCCCCAGCATCCCCCCCCCCCCCCCCCCCCCCAGGAATACTGTTTTTTTTTAAGAATATAGATTTGTTTTAGAAAACAAAAGATTTGTGTCATTCAGCAATTACCTATAAAAAAATGTCACTCACTGTCAAAACATGACATTTTAAAATGATTATATATAACTAAACACAAATGGCGGAAAAATCATGTTTGTGCGGAAGTGCTTTATCGGGTTCTGCGTACTGTTACTTTGTCTGTTAAACATTTACCCATAACACACTTTTCCGACAGATGAAAGGAAATGCCAAGTTTCATTATCGGTTAAGTATAAATAAATAATATAAAATACCCAGATGACACAGTTTCGCTGGTTGAAAGCGAGAAAGATCTACAGGAATGGGTGATTCGAGTACAGGACAAAGGGGAACTGTATGCACATTAACACTGAGAAACTTTGTAGATTCGTTAAGTAGGCTCGAAATTAACTCTACGATTGTTTGTTTTGTTTTGTTTTTGCGTTTGCCTTATCTCTCAATTCCCCATGGCGGTGTGCGTTGCACTGTGGTTTTTATTTTGCGCCTGTCGGCCCAGTGCATCCGACTTCAGAATGTATTGTATATAAGGGTCTGCTTCCTTTTGCAGTTTTCTAAGGGTCTGCTTCCCCGGGGTAACGGACGGTGCTGTGACGGGGATCGAACGCAGCACCTTCGGATTGTGAGCTTGTCACTTAACCACTAGCCCACGCCGTTAGCAACTCTACGAATAAAAATAGACAGTCCAATACTGGAACACGTCAAGAGCCTTTCTTATCATGGTGTTGTTGGTATTGTTATTGCCGTTGTTGTTGTTGTTGTTGTTGTTGTTGAATACCAATAATAAGTAGGATTACTTATTGTGTGTCTTGAAAAGGGCGTTTAGTAGCGGGTTGTTGTAGCTCTACTCGCATATCGAGCGTACTAATGAAGCTGGAACGGGGTCATCCAGGCGGGTGGACTATATTTGACTTCGTCTGCGTATCGCTCACTACTACAGTGATCACGTCGATTCGTCACCTCTTTTGACAGTTTGCAATGAAAACAGTCCGTTTCCAGGGAGGACTACGGGGAATCGATGTGAGAATAACGGAAAACGGGGGATGCCAAATGGAAATCAAGAAAATATTAGTGATGGCCAAACTTGTGTTCAACAACACGAGTAAGATAATTACACCCACGTGTGCCGGGGAGGAAGACTAACGCCTGATCAGGCAAAACATACTGATCAGACATGATAGTTGTGGTCAGGCAAAACATGCTGGCCAAAACCCTCACCGCTTCTTCCTCGTAGCCTTCTTTGGAAACGGGCTGTTTTCACATAAGCCTGGCTAACGAGCTTAGGGATCGAGTGATTCTTTTAGTAATGAGCAATACACACAGATGAAGCCAATCATAGCACAACCGCTAGGAGGATCAAAACCCTTTTCATCAGCACGCTGGGGATGAGAGGAAAGCTACACAACCCGTCACTTTTTAGGTCGCACAACAGAGTAATCATTGTGAGCATTCACCAACAACAACAGCCACGTAAGTTACTAACAAATTTAAATGCGGGTAATCAGATGCGATGGGCAAGTGTCTTTACTGTATGACGTGAAAACACGGACAATAAACAAACAATTGGAGAAGAAAATGTATGCATTTGAAATGTAGAAATATAGAAGAATTTGATGCATCTCACAGAAAGAAAAGAAATTAATAAATTCTCGGAAAATTCACCAACGTAAAGTTACATATTTTGGTAAAATAAAAATACATAACGCATTGCTGAAAACAAAATTGGAAGAAAATGGGAAAGGCAAACAACAATGTGTGAGGATGACATCAAACGATGGGCAGGGAATAGCCTGGCTGATTTGATCATGAAGGCAAGAAATAACGGACGCTGGAGATCAAATTCAGTCGACCTTCTATGAAAAGGTGACACCTGACCTGACCTGACAGCGGATTGCAGCGGCTCTTCTTGCATATTGAAGAGTACTCAAGAAGGTGGAATAGTTCTCATTACTGTAGTGCATTGATGGACTAATCAGAAAACTCATCACTATGGAAATTACAGCGTCGATCCCTAACTAGTTGGTCAGACTGCTGTGGCATA
The DNA here is from genome assembly GCA_036924085.1 of Ariolimax columbianus. Lineage (NCBI taxonomy): Eukaryota > Metazoa > Mollusca > Gastropoda > Stylommatophora > Arionidae > Ariolimax > Ariolimax columbianus. The sequence continues at coordinate 90,671,313 of JAVGWX010000002.1, forward strand.
GTCTGTTTCCAGAAAGCAGGCACGTTGACGTCAGTTGGTGGACTTGATCAGTATCTTTTTCCTGACCCTGATTACTTTTCGTTCCCATGGATTAAGTCAAGCGTAGCTTTCCGTTTAAACTAATCAACCCTTCTACTGATCAGGCTATAAATCATGTTAGGACATATTTGAAACAATCGCTTTTGTTACAATCCGACAGTCCACAAAATGGTGGCAATCAAAAGCGGAAAAGGAAGTCGTTATGCCGTTATTAATGATTGCGCATGAGCAAACATAATCGGAAATGCTCAAACTTCTCTCACTTCAGCTGAGTTTTGTTGGGGTACACTGTTTATGAATAACTGTTATGTTATTGCAGGCTGTTTGAATCTTGACGAACAAAGAATAGAATTATCAATAATAGTGAATGGCTCAGTGACCGCGTGTGTGCATATACTAAAACATAAACCAACGTTCCAACAAAATGTCTTCGTCATGATAAATAACAACACAATTGGAATGACAAGCTTATTCGGGCAAAAATGTTATGTGCAAATATGGAAGGGAATGTGCTATACAGTTAAGTGACGTACACTTTGCGTGAGACGTGCGTGCTCAGGTCAGGTCAAGTCATCACGTAACCTACGAAGTTGTTATGGCACACATGAAGAGACCCCACAACCCCACGCCATCCCTCTCTGTCAGTGGCCGCTGCTTGTGTCTCCTCTGGTCGGAGATTGGTCCATTCGTTTATGTTGTCCTTTCACCTCTTTTTGGGCCGACGTCTTCGCCGTCTGTCTTGCACCGTTACGTGCAAGATCGTATTTGCATGACAGTTTGATCTCGATATGTGGCCGTACAAGCGAGTTTCCTTCTTTTGACAGTTGCCAAGAGGTCTTCAAAGAGCCCTTCTGCTGTCATTCTTTCTCGTATTTCCCCATGTGGTACTCGATCTTTGTACGTGACGTTTAGAAGTCTTCGCAAATATCTCCTCTCCAAAGCCTGTATCCTCCACTTCAGATCAAATGTAATTCTCCATGTCTCACAAGCATAGACGAATATTGACATGACCAATGTACGCAATAATCTAATTTTCGTGCACATTGCTAACCGTTTATCTTGCCAGATTTTGTTTAGCCGTGCAAGCGTCGATGTTGTCTGTGCTATCATGGCCAACACCTCACATTTTGATCCCACATCACTGAAAATCGAACCCAGATATTTAAGACGTGCATATAACACACATGAAAATGAAGCAAACTTTGTTTGAGATTTGCGTGCTACAAAATTCAAGCAAACCTTGTGTGAGGTTTGCGTGCTACAAAAATGAACTAAACTTTGTGTGAGGTTTGTGTGCTACAAAATTGAAACAAACTATATGGGAGACTTCTATACTACAAAAATAAAAATGAAACAAACTTCGTGTAAGGTTTGGATGTTACAAAACTGAAGAAAACTATATGGGAGGCTTCTATACTGCAAAAATAAAAATTAAACAAACTTTCTTTGTTTGAGGTTTACGTGCTACAAAATTGAAGTAAACTTTTTGTGAGTCGTGTATACTATAAAAATGACAATGAAGCAAACTTTGTGTAAGGTTTTCGTGCAAGAAAAATTAAAGCAAATTTTGGGCTACAAAAATGAAGCAAACTTTGTTTGCAATATCAGTGGTGTGTTCAAAATGCCCCTTCAGTCAGAACAATACAATTACTCACCGGAAAGTTTAAAGCCCTAATCTCCTTCAAAGTCCTCTCCTTGGGACTCCACACGCTTGTCCCAGCGGTCCCACCATTGTTGGAAGCATTTCAAGAAGGCGTCTTCAGAATTGAGTACAGTTAGGTCGTCGCATTCTGGAGAATATGGCGTCTGGCTAACCAAAGGAATTATGTTTGGCCAATTCAGTCTGAACCAGAGGAATTATATGTTTGGCCAATAAAGTCTGAACCAGAGGAATTATATGTTTGGCCAATAAAGTCTGAACCAGAGGAATTATATGTTTGGCCAATAAAGTCTGAACCAGAGGAATTATATGTTTGGCCAATAAAGTCTGAACCAGAGCAATTATATGTTTGGCCAATAAAGTCTGAACCAGAGGAATTATATGTTTGGCCAATAAAGTCTGAACCAGAGGAATTATATGTTTGGCCAATTCAGTCTTAACCAGAGCAATTATATGTTTGGCCAATTCAGTCTTAACCAGAGCAATTATATGTTTGGCCAATTCAGTCTTAACCAGAGCAATTATATGTTTGGCCAATAAAGTCTGAACCAGAGGAATTATATGTTTGGCCAATAAAGTCTGAACCAGAGCAATTATATGTTTGGCCAATAAAGTCTGAACCAGAGGAATTATATGTTTGGCCAATAAAGTCTGAACCAGAGGAATTATATGTTTGGCCAATAAAGTCTGAACCAGAGCAATTATATGTTTGGCCAATAAAGTCTGAACCAGAGGAATTATATGTTTGGCCAATAAAGTCTGAACCAGAGGAATTATATGTTTGGCCAATAAAGTCTGAACCAGAGGAATTATATGTTTGGCCAATAAAGTCTGAACCAGAGGAATTATATGTTTGGACAATAAAGTCTTAACCAGAGCAATTATATGTTTGGCCAATAAAGTCTGAACCAGAGGAATTATATGTTTGGCCAATAAAGTCTGAACCACATGCGAAAAATAGGCGGCTGCGAGGACATAATTGAGCTGCGCAGTTCCCAGTTGTACACGGGTTCACCTAATACGTTTTTGTTTCAGTATTGTATATGTGGATTTTCTTTGTCTTTCTTTCTTTCTTTCTATCTTTTTTTCTTTCTTTCTTCTTCTTCTTCTTCGTCTTCTCCTCCTTCTTGTTATCCTTCTCCTCCTTCTTCGTCTTTCTTTCTTTCTTTCTTTCTTTCTTTCTTCTTCTTCTTCTTCTTCTTCTTCTTCTTCTCCTTCCTCGATCAATCTATTTAATGGTTCTAGCCCGGTGAGGTTCACTCAGGAGAATGTGCGTTTCAGGACTTCACCTATTCCTCACAACTTTTCGATCATAGTCGCTCTCCCTGGCCAGAAAATGTGTGTGTGTGTGTGTGTGTGCGTGCGTGCGTGCGCGCGCGCGTGCGCGTGCGTGTGCGTGTGTGTGTGTATGTGTGTTCGTAGTTTCTCTTTATATTATTATGATTATTGATAACTATTTTCCTTGAACGATTAGCTTGTGGGGATTCCAACTAATGGTTTGGATTTGAGAGATTTAGCAGGAATTGGGAGGAGGGAGGTGGTGACCACGTGTTTTTCTTTCCTATCATTAATGAATATTGCCTCCTTCCGACCAGATCGAGGAGCGTAATGTATTCGATGATGTGAAATGTTAAGTGCCGAGCTTTTTCTTTTTCTTCTTCTTCTTCTTCTTCTTTTTCTTCTTCTTTTTCTTCTTTTTCTTCTTCTGCGTTCGTTCTCAATCTCCCGCTACCAAGTCCTAAACAGGGCTTTGCAAGTAGCAGGATGTAGTCCGGAGAAGGGAATGCGTTGTGTCGCTAGTTAACAGCTTGGCTGTAATATTTGCACCTTTCAGTCCGACACATCCGTCTTCGACAGAAAGTGCCGAACCAAAACAATTCTGAAGAGCCATTGGCAGGCTTACCATCTCCAAAAAACATGCAGGACCTCCAGAGGAGTCATGTATTTGTTACTTTTGCCGCGTTTCAGTGTTGCAGCAGGCCAACAGACACGTTTCTATGAGTTCAATACCGAGCTGGACTCTCGGCTCAGTGCAATGCTGAGTTGATAACCCTCAGCACAGTGCAGTGTTCAGTTGATAACCCTCAGAACAGTGCAATGCTGAGTTGATAACCCTCAGCACAGTGCAGTGTTCAGTTCATTTCATCCCGGGCAGTGCTTTGCGGAGTTGTTACCAGAGTCATGACAGACTACCACCTCTTGTTTACCCATGGGGCCTAGAAAGAGTCCCGTATCTTTTAGTTCCATTATTTCAGTTTTGCAACCGTGTCCGAAACACGCTTCTATCAATGCAATGTTAAAATAGTATGGAAGCCCCATGGAACCACCAGTCTACGAGAAATAGCAAAAGATAGCGAAGGTATGCCAGATTGGACAATGTGAGCTGAATGAAAAATAACAAATAATTATGCACACGCACAACAAAGCAGTGTACGCCTGGTAATGATTTCACATAAAATTTCTTTCAATAATTAATCAATAAACATCCAGACATACTTCCCAACCCCTTTCTTCCCACTGAGTCGTGCAACGTGCTTGTCGTTAGAACTTGTTTACCTCTATTTTGCGAGCCAAACTAAATAATTAACTGTTTCATCTTCATTAGTCTGACCTCATTTGTTGATAAACATTCTTTGAAAAGTCAAGCATAGTGTGTATTCTACGGCAAATGTAAACATTAACGACAGTATGAAATGTGTACAATTGAGTCTGCACACTTACATGTGAATACCCGGAAGTGTCTTTGCATGATGGAGGGGTTGCCTATTTTCGACCGTTTGAGTAGTCCTCTGTTGAGCTGAAACTTTGTTATTTTGAATGTTTGTCAGAAACAGGGGCTAACAGCTTTCTCTTTTACCTTTAGAATAGCTAATTGTTCTTTTATGTGTCCTTCCTGTACATGGTACCTCCGAGAGTATCATTCGTCTCCAACAGGACTGGGCACTGGTCTTACCTCCCTCGAGAGCTGGGGAAGCTTTAAACTGGAATAATTGGAACCACCCACCATATTGAGGTTTCGTTCGTTTGGTCTGCTGCTCTTCTGTATACGGCCCTCGAGCTAAGAATCGATTTTACAATTTCAAATTCATAATAATCTCAAGTACACGCTATGTCGGAACGGTCGAATGCTGGAATTGAGAATTTGAGAGAAAGACCTATATGTTACTGATAAACTGTTGTAGCTGCACGTTGATTGTGGCCTAAGCTGTGACGTCAAACAGTTATAATTCGGCAGCGTTTCCAGTGCCATCGGAAATCTATGTTTTTTTTTCTTCATTTTTAATGACTTTATTACCAGGAAATGCCCTCATGTAAAAGACAGAAAAGAATAGAACAATAGACTTCGAATGTCGTGTTTTAGAGGCAGGTTGAAGTGTGGATTATTTTGTAACTAAATTAGATGACAAATGAGTGTGTTTATGCCATTATGGCTGTACAAAAATAATACAATATACGGGGCCAATATCAGACCAAGCACTAGATATACAATTCGTAAATTTCAGTAAAGCAGCGATAAGAAAAATAAGAAACCCAAAAAACTGGTTAGTAATATTTTCACCAGGTAAGATTAAAGTGCGTAGTGTGAATTGGTTTATTAATGATATACTCTCTATTGGATCTGTAATTTTTTCTCCAGGTAAGATTCATGTGGGTATCGCAGATTGGTTTACTTATTAAAGTGCTCTTAATTGGATCTGTAAGGTTTTCTCCAGTTAGGAGTCATGTGAGCAGCATGGATTGGTTTACTTAATGAAGTACTTTCTTTTGGATCTGTAATGTTTTCTCCAGGTAAGATTCATGTGAGTAGCGTGGATTGGTTTAATTAATTTTGAACCTCTTCTTGTATCTGTTCTCTGGTTTGTTTTTTCTGATGCTTCACATTTGCTTTGCGTGGGTCTCATCCTTCTCAGCCATTTTATTCTTTGGTACATCTGGTGATCTATCAGTCTTATATTTTGTGCTTGGGATCTACTGTCACTCTATTCTGAATTGGCTACATGTTCGAAATATTCTCAAGTTCTCCATATGTATGTGGTCTTCGTGGCCTCTGTATTGGTTCTCATTACTCTGTTTTAAAATCTTTTTATTTTGTTAAAGTTTTATTTGGTTGCAATTGCCCTGCTGCTATGACACATGCAAGAACTCGTCTAATCTGTCCAGTGTACGACATCTTTAACACCCTTTCATCTTTTCCTCAAGAGTTCTAGCACGTTTTTTCATGACATACATTCTTTGTCATCGTCTTCTCTTGTCCTAGTTCATGACAGACATTCTTTGTCATCGTCTTCTCTTGTCCTAGTTCATGACAGACATTCTTTGTCATCGTCTTCTCTTGTCCTAGTTCATGACAGACATTCTTTGTCATCGTCTTCTCTTGTCCTAGTTCATGACAGACATTCTTTGTCATCGTCTTCTCTTGTCCTAGTTCATGACAGACATTCTTTGTCATCGTCTTCTCTTGTCCTAGTTCATGACAGACATTCTTTGTCATCGTCTTCTCTTGTCCTAGTGCCCTTGCCATATGGCTTCTTGGAGAGACGGGATGCGTAGATCTCTTGGTATCGTCAAGTCAAAGTCTTGTGCTGTCGTTAGGTGTAACTTCCACAGAGTGTCAGAGACACCATTGATTCATCCACGTCGAGGTCTGGCGCTTGCTCGTGGACTGGAAACTTTCATATGACGTGCTCTTGCTGAAGGCTGATTATATTCTGACGAAATGACCATAATACTAGATCTGTTGGGGGTCAATGTAGTAACTAATTAGGGTTGTCACTAGTGTCAGCCTCGATGTAGTGTTGCGGATTCGTTCACGGACTGTCTTTCCAGCTGCACTTCTCACACAGCGCACCTCACAGCTCTGGATCTTACTCTTACGCATTTCTAGTAAGGACCAAGTCTGACATTGGTAACACAATGTAGGAATAAACAGTGTATTTATCAAGTTTTTTTCTTAGTTGAGAGAAATGCTCTAGGGTGTTTCAGAATATGTGCAATTAGATAGTGGACACTATTCGCCTTCTGAAATATAGATGCAGTCTCTCTGTCCACTCTGCTGTCATCAAAGAATATACTACCTAGGTATTTGAACTCCAGTATTTGCTTGATATCAATGTCATTGATGTGGAAACTTATCTGCACTTGTTCACATGAAATCAACTTAGTTTCTGTCTTTTCTGTGTTGATCTTCATGTCATATTCGTTACAACCGAAATGGAGACAGTTCATGTGATGTTGAAGGTCTTCTCTATTTCTGTAAAAGATGACCTAATCGTCATAAAACAACAGTTCATTTAGGGACTCCTCGTGGGGGTTAGCCAACTGTACAATTTTATCCATATAAATTATGTACAGAAGTGGAGAAGGAACACACTCCTGCCGTACACCACTCAGCACTGGAAACCAATTTGTCATACCTGCATTCGTTCGTACTACACCATAACTTTTTGCTTACAAGGCACGAATGTCATCCTTTGACATGCTTTGTGTTTGAGAGAAACCACACAGCGAGTTTTTGTGTTTGGCACCTCAAAAACTGAACGAAAATAATACCTAAATAATGTCGGCAAATCCATTGTCAGTGCGGCACACACGCTCCTCCACCACGAGAGAGTGGAGATACGAAAGTTAATGATAATGAGAATCGATGCAAGTGCATTTGGTGTTAGAAGCAATGGATCTAACGCTCTCACAATTTCTTAATACACTTCTAGACTAATACCCACATTATCCATAACCCTTCTTCCTTTCTTTGTTCATAGAAGATCATTTCTGACATGACAGAATCTCGGCTGAAATGACAGGCCTCGAGCTGTTCTGCCTCCGTTAATGAAGATGCCGTTTGGGCATGTAAACCATTATTAGGCTGTTTATCCTAGCATATTCTTACGCGTATTTGAAAAGCGATTCTGCAAACTATCTACAAAACACGTTTATTGATCAGACATCAAATCGGTCAATATACGGGTTCCCGACTAGCATAAGTGTTGGATACAGGACAGTTTTAAGACCGTCGGTTACACAAGGGACGGTTTGGGGGTGTAAGGTCAACATAAAAGACTTTGTGGTGGATTCAAGGATCACACGAGGGACGGTTTGGTGGATTCAAGGATCACACGAGGGACGGTTTGGTGGATTCAAAGATCACACGAGGGACGGTTTGGTGGATTCAAGGATCACACGAGGGACGGTTTGGTGGATTCAAGGATCACACGAGGGACGGTTTGGTGGATTCAAAGATCACACGAGGGACGGTTTGGTGGATTCAAAGATCACACGAGGGACGGTTTGGTGGATTCAAGGATCACACGAGGGGCGGTTTGGTGAATTCAAAGATCACACGAGGGACGGTTTGGTGGTTTTAAGAGTCATGAGAGGGACGATTAGGTGGTTTAAGTGGTGCACGAAGGGCGGTGTGTTGGCTTGAGGTTCCATGTGGGACGACGTGCTGGCTTTAGGGCCACGAGAGACAGTTTCATGGCGGCTTACAGTTCACCTGAGGGACAAGTTGATAAATTAATTAAGATCCACACTAAGGACTACTAATTGCCTGTATTGACAGGTCAAGCGGTTGACTTTGGGTGAATAACCTCTGGAACAAGTCAAACGGTTGAATCACGTTGAAGCTGTAAAGATCAGAAGACATATAAACAAGAACACGTAATACAAAACAAAACAAAAAACATTACGCTAACCTGTTCAAGCTTTTGAATGAGCTGTCAAGGTACCATCAACATTTGATAGCTAAACAGCTTGCACTAGTAGAGGCTGTGTACACAGTTTCAGTTCTCTAGGTTACGAGGAAGTTGGTTAAAAATAGAAGAAATAGAAGTCCACGCAAATGGAGAACAGTTATGTCAAGTAAAGGCTTTTAAAAAGCAGTTGGCTACTTGAAGAGCAACAACTAGCAGACATATCCATGTCTTAAATTTAGAATCGCCTCAGTCAAGAGAAAAAGGTAAAAGGACCACCTTTTTACCAGTTTTTATTTACGGAAGTGAATAGTAAGTCATGATTACAACCGAATGAAGGCAGCTCTAATCATCGGAAATGGTATGTCTAAGAAAGGTTGTCGAGGTAACAAGAACGGAGAACGGTCCACAATTGGACGATACTGCACGATCTCGAATTCAAACCTTTGCCAACTTGAATGGAGCAATCATAATTTCTATGGTTTAGCCATGTCAACAAAAGGAAAAACGATGGGCTTCCAAAGCAGTTATGAGAAGCAAAAAGCCAGGGATCCTGACCCCCAAATAGACCTTAAGTTCACTGGGAAGGCAATATAGTTTGTTGTACATCGCAAGGGATGATGGCGACATCATCAGAAGGTTTTGTCTTGATGATGTAGATTGCTCTGTGTTTGGATTATAATGAGGAAGTAGCTACGCTGGTCATCAACCTCACTCTCTTGTCCCGAGCTACACTGGACCAATGGCAAGACATAAGTTGAGACAATTGGAGGTAACTCAGGATGCAGGGACTTTGGTCCTATCGCATTTGAGACAAGGGATAAGTTAAAACATGCACTACGCGATCATCCACCGTTTTGCGCTCATATCTTTGAAATGCGAGTGCCTTACCTCTCGATCACAAATATCCCCAATATACGATAGTATGAGAGCTCGAAGACTAGACATAACCTATGCCAAGAAGAAGCTAAGGAAATAATAGCATTTCGTTATTTATGACGAACATCTACAACCCATTGTAAAAGAGAAGCGCCCAAATTAATAAATAACATCATTTTGTAATGGAACAGGGCCACACTTTGCTACGTTCCGCTAACAAACCAGTTTTTCAATCACATTCACTTCCATTAGCCATTGCACATTTCCCGCTCTTTCGAGTGATCGGCAATTTTGCGCGGGTCTACTGAGTAAGAGAAGCCACACACCGAATGGAGACGACGGTCGATTTCAGTGTCGTTAATCCAGTCTGTTTACAGTGAATGTTGTTTAGTCTGCATTCAATATATCATCATGATTAGGGAAAAGGTAAGGATATTTGGACGTTATGTTTATGTAATAGTAAAATCCATAATAAAAATGCGCCTTCAATTCACTAATTTTATTGTATTTATTTTCCAAATATTATTTCGCCTCCTTTTTTTTCTCCTTTAAATGGTTGCTCATAGTGTCAAAAGAGAAGAATTCAAGGTAACAATACAGGTTTATAAGATAATCAAAGGAAAGGATCAGTTAGACTTTAACAAGTTCTTCAAAATATAACCACTTACAAGAACAAGAGGCCACAGCTACAAATTAACAAAAGAAAGGTTAAGATTAGATATTACTAATATTAAGAAATATATTTTTAGTCAGTGAGTGGCGAATGCTTGGAATGCATTTGATTGCCACACGAAGTAGTTAATGCATTTAAGAATAGATTGGATGCGCATAGCTTTTATAGCAAAGTAATGTAAATGAAACTGGTTGTATATAGACTCTGCAGAGTCTTCTAAACCACTATAAAGAGGTTCAGTTAGGTTAAGAATGTAGTCCAGAAAACGGAATGCGTTGTATCGTGGTTTACAGCTTGACTACGATGTCTGCACGTTTCGTTAGACATTGTTGAGTATAAGGTCAGCCCTCTTTCTTCGATCCCTTCTCCTTAGTCAGTCTGCTCTATAGCAGCGTGTTATCCAGGATCACCGTGTGGAAGTGTAGAAGGGTCTTGTCGACAGCTCTGATGATTATCATTGTTTTGTGCAAATGCAGAATTATATAAGTTTTTATATACTAAAAAGGGCTCTATGCAAAAACTACATTTCCTGTGAATTCTTTAAACACGAAATCTTAAAGTCGCAAGAAAAAAAAATATCTTATTTCGCGTCTTTTTTAACCATTTTATAACGAAATAACCTTTGAAATATAGTTCAAGTTATAGGAACAGCCTGCATTATAATTATTATATCTACAGATCGAGGTAAGTTGCTTAACAGTATGTTTATATATATATATATAAGTATATATATATATATATATATATATATACTTATATATATATATATATACATATATATATATGTGTATATATATATATATATATATATATATATATATATATTAATGTATATATATATATGATTCAGTTATGTAATGGAATTTATTATGGAATTATATGTTATGATTTATATAATATAATATAGCTTTGTGACATTGGATAAACCCGGCCATGGTTATGTGTTTTGTTTAGAGCAACATAGATGGCGCTTAAGAGGCTGCGGGTTTATTTTCCTCTAGTGTTTGAGTCTATTGAGATAAACTCGCACAACGGCTAACCACCCTCCATAAGCACTTGTCCAAACGCAGCAAAGTATTAAGCTGTTCGAGCCTAGCTCGCTAAGCAGGAAACCCTTCTCTGGGCTGCATTCAGCTCATATCAGAGCTGGGACCTGCATAGAAGCATCTTCCCCTGTAGAAGTACAGGCCGACTAAGAACTAAGAATATAATATAATATAATAGTTGCTTGGGTTTTCTTGTCTTTCCGTAACGATTACAACTGTTATTCAATCCTGTCCTGCGACTTTTGTTTATGGATTGATTCGATGTTTCTTTGTATGGATTTGCTTAATGTTCAATAGTAATTGATCAGATTTGAAGCTCATTATTGTTTAGCAATTGACATAAGGATTGAGGTACCCATTTACAGCCAGGTAGACAAGCGATTTAATACCGGAGATGAAACCCAGTACCTATGCTTTGAAAAGTAAGCACTCTAACCAGCCTTCTACTGAGACGCTAGCTGATTGGTAGTAATCGATACTGACACGAATCGAACTGTTCCAGCAGTCCTTGAAATCATCCAATCTGAACTATTATTACGTTTCTTTCAACTAGCAAGAGTCTCTGACGTCATGATTGCTGCACTTCCATGACAGCCTGCACAGCGTTTGTGACATGCACTTAACGTTCTTCTCACACTTGGTCGCTAAAACCTGGACCATTTAAGGAGATTTTCAATTCCATGAAAATGAGCAAGCTGCTTTTGGCTGACGTTAAAGTAATGTGTCTCATGTTGATTGTAACGATTTCTTCATCGATATCCTCGATGGAGCCATTATCTAACGACACAGTTGATGCCTTCGAGAGAAGATATTCAATGCCTGGCTTGAATCATGAAAGCTATGCTGTCCAAGGTGACATTGATATTGGAGCACTTATGAGTGTGACTGTATACCCAAGAGGATTTGTTTGTAGTAAAATTGTTCGTCCAGATATATGGATTTTACAGTACATGGAGGCTATTGCTTTTGCAGTTCAGTGGATTAACAACAATAAGACTTTGTTACCGAATGTTAAATTAGGATTTGTAATTGTTGATTACTGTAGAACCTCGAATATAGCGCTTGCGCAATCATTATCATTTCTGCCTATGCAAACTGTGAATGTTCGCAATTCGGTATGTACAGCATCGACTTCAATGGAACCTGAAGATTCATCCTCATCAACATCGTTAACAGCGACAACATCATTTGAAGCGCTTCCGAATTACGACGTTGTGGGTGTTCTCGGTCCCCAAGGAAGCAGTTCTACAGTGGCATTATCCAGTCTGTTCTCAGTAGCCAAGATACCGCTTGTCAGTTACATGGCCACCAGCGATGAGCTGAGTTCTACGCTCATTCATCCCTACTTCATGAGATTGGTACCTCCTGATAGGCATCAAGTCCTCGCCATGCTAACTTTCATTGCTGAGAACGACTGGTCATACATCTCCGTGGTGTATGGCGAAAGCTCTTATGGCGACCAAGCGTTCTACAACATCAGACACATGGCATCCCAATTCGGAATCTGCGTGGCTACTTCACACAGTATTAGCAGGAGAACGGACTTTGATAGTGTTGTTGATAACCTCCTTAAGTACGATAGAGCAAGGGTGGTCATCTTGTTCATTGACACAGATCTAATTATCATGTTATTTGCTGCTTGCGATCGCGCAGTTGTCAGAAACCATTTCATTTGGATAGGAAGTGACGCAATTAGTGACAAGGCCGTTTTAAGGGGTCAATACTGGAATCACTTCCATGGAACTTTTACATTTATGTATTACTCCAAGAGGGTTCCCCAGTTTGAGAGCTACTTTAAAAAACTGCGACCTGGAGTCACGGGAAATCCCTGGTTTAATTCGTACTGGGAGTCTCACATACGATGTACATTTAACTCTGGGACTTGTTTGTCTGAGAAAAATATTAAGACCTTTGAGAAATTGAGGATCTCGTCATCTGTATCTTTAGTCATTGATAGTGTCTACACATTCGCTCACGCTATCCATAATTTAATAAACAATGTTTGCCCGAACGTAACTGGACCTGATGCCAGATCATGTATTAAGGGTGACAAACTTATGGAGCGTATGCTGAAGACTTCGTTTGATGGGGTAACTGGAGATATTGCGTTTGATAGCAACGGAGATCTGAATGGAACATATGTGATTCGGCAGATAGTTTGGGAAAATGAAGATTCTACAGAAAAGAATGACAGCGCTAAAGGAATACTAGTCGAAGCGCCTGTAGCTTATTTTGAAGCTTTCAGTGGTAAAATTACGTATTCCGATCGTCCTATATCGTGGGATCACTTAGCAGTATATCCTCGCGTTGTTCCGATACAGGAGAGAAATGAAGAGACTCAGCTTCCAGAGTCTGTCTGCAGCAGGCCTTGTGTACTCGGTGAATACAAGATTCAGAAAGAGCTGGCGTGTTGCTGGGAGTGTAGACGATGCCGTGAAAATGAGAGACTTGTGAAAAAAAGTACTGCATGTTCAGAATGCGAGATGTTCACTTGGCCGGACCCTAACACGAATTTCACGACTTGTCTACACATCCCTCTGTCATACGCTTCTGTTTCTGACACGCTGTCTGTCATAGAGGTGTGTCTGTCTGGGGCAGCAATTGCCGCTCAATGTGTTGTCGTTGTAACCTACGCTTACTTCCGAGAACATCGAGTTATCAAAGCAGCAAGCCGGGAGCTCAGTTTTCTCCAGATGGTGGCGATATTCTCCGGGTACGTTACGGTGATTCTGTTCCAAACCACGCCCACTGATACCACCTGCACGGTTATCTATTTCATGTTCTGCCTCAGCTTCACCTGGCTGTATTCCCCGCTGATCGTAAAGGCTGTCAGGATTTACCGAATTTTCCGCAACAGCTCCAAGGACAACAGAAGACCAAGATTTGTCAACCCTCAGTCCCAGCTGCTCATGGCAGGCATGTTGATAGCAATCCAGGTGGGGTTTCATATAACGTTGTTGTAAATGATGTTATTATTGTGTTGGTTGCTGTTTTTGTTGTTAATGTTGTTGTTGTTGTTATTTGTGTTGCTATTAATATTGTTGTTGCTGTTGTTGTTGTCGCTATTGTTTGTGGTGTGTTTATTTTTGTTGTTGTCATTAATGTTGTTGTCATTAATATTGTTGTTGTTTTTGTTGCTGTTATTAGAAATGTTGTTATTAATATTTTTTGGGTTATTATTGTTGTTTTTGCTGTTGTTATTAATCGTGTTCTTTTGTTGTCGTTATTTTGAAGATGATGTTAAATTTTGTTGTTGTTAATTATGTTGCTGTTATTAATATTGTTGTTGATATTGTTGAGGCTTTTATTGCTGCTGTTTTTGCTGTTGTTGTTATTCATAGTGTTGTTATGTTTATTGTTGCTGTTATTATTGGTATTGTTAGTGTTGTTGTAATTGCTGTTCTTTCTGTTGTTGTTATCGGCATTGTCATCATCATTGTTGTTGCTGTTGTTCTTGTTGTTATTCGTGCTGATATTGATGTTGCTATTCTTGTTTTTTTAGCTATGATTGGTGTTGTTCTTATTATTATTGTTGTTGTCATTGTTGTTTATGTTTTTGGTCGTGATTATTTTTGTTGGTGCTGTTGTTGTTGCTGATGATGTTCTTGTTAATTGTATTAATGTAATATTTTTTGTTTTAATTGTTATTATTCTTGTTGTTATAGCTGCTGTTACTGCTAATATTATTGTTGTGCTTTTATCTTTGCTATTATTGTTGTTGTTCTTGCTGTTGTTATTTTTCTTATTATTATTGTGGTTGTTATTTTTGTTGTTATTTTTGTAGTTGGTGTTGTTGTTATTGTCACTGGTGTTGGTATTGCTGTAGTTATTGTTGTTATTGTTGTAATTATAGTTTTTGCTATTGTTGTTTTTGTAGTTGTTTTTGGTATTAATATTTTCATTTTGTTATGTTGTTGTTATTTTTGTTATTATTTTGGTAGCTCTTTTAGTGTTGTTTTTATTTTTGCTGTGATTGTTGTTATCCTAGTTGCTGTTATTGACGTTATTCCTGCTGTTATTTTTGTTGTTATTGTTATTATTATTGGTATTAATGTTGTTATTCGATGTTTCGATGATTGTTTCTGTTATTGTCTGGAGTTGTTCATACTTGACAAATTTCTCCTCTCATCCAGCTGTAATGCCTCATTTTATCCTAGGATGTACTGAAGGAGGTAGGACATGGACTCTTTATACTGTAGTGTAATGCTATGCATCGGGTTTGCAGCTTCCTCGTGTCAACAAACACATTGGTAGAGAAACCAGCACTGCAAAATTAGCCAGGGAGATTTGACGCAGGCTTCATAATGAAGACCACCTGATGTGGTGGTGAAATTATACTCCAGACATAATAATTATAATCTGCAATCAGTAATAATGATATTCTATTATGCGTAACAAGTGGCTGAGGTCACGTAGCAAAATATTGTTGAAACTCCCCGCCAAACTCACCATAAAGGGAATCGTAGCGATAATTGCCACCTCGTTGGACATGCTACTGCAACATAACTTATTTCCAGAAGTACAATTGGCTCGTGATGTGGGATCTTGTTCAGTATATTATATTCCTTCTCCCCCCCCCCCCCTTATAATCAGTGGCTGCAAAACATCATCATTATGAGTATTTTTGATCCAACAACAGCAGAAGCATATGTCCACTGTTGACGTGATCGACCGTTGCATCCAATTATTCCGCTATATTGTAACTGCTTCTCAGAAACGTTTTTTTTTTACAAATAACGTGCTAACATCATGCAAAATCCCACATTATGAAAAAAAAAAATGATGAAGAAGCAAGGGGTGGGGGTGGGGGGTTGTGGTATGGGAGGTGGAGGTCTTGTTCAGTGTGTTTCACATGGCGGGAGGTAGAGGTCTTGTTCTGTGTTTCACATGGCGGGATGTGGAGGTCTTGTTCTGTGTTTCACATGGCGGGATGTGGAGGTCTTGTTCAGTGTGTTTCACATGGCGGGAGGTAGAGGTCTTGTTCAGTGTGTTTCACATGGCGGGAGGTGGAGGTCTTGTTCAGTATGTTTCACATGGCGGGAGTTGGAGGTCTTGTTCTGTGTTTCACATGGCGGGATGTGGAGGTCATGCTTCACCCAAAACTGTTTGGAAGCATTGAAGAACTCTTCACTACTGCAACTTATGTAGACAACTGGTTTTCCTGTGTAAACGTAATACAAAGAGTGCACATGAAGAAGAAGAAGAAGAAGAAGAAGAAGAAGAAGAAGAAGAAGAAGAAGAAGAAGAGGAAGAAGAAGGGGAAGAAGAAGAATAATTAAAAGAGAAAAACATAACAATGAAAATAAAAAGAAGTAGAAAAGATGAAGAAGAAAAAGAGTAAAAAGAAAATGAAGAAGAATAAAAGAAGTAGAAGAAGTAGAAAAAGAAGAAAGTTAGAAAATTCAGAAGCAAATGAAAAAGAAGAAGATATCGCCATCGATATTTCCCATTCGACCCAGCTGTAAATGGGAAAATGGCATACGACTCAAAAAGGAAAAGGCTGCGAGGGAATTAACTGGCCACCCTACCTCATACACCATGTGGTTTAGTATACTGAAATCTCTAACAATTTTTTTCCCAGACAGTAATGTAACGACTATAGGACAAACCTTCACTTTCAGTTTACTGAAGTCTCTAACAACGTTATTCCCAGACAGTAATGTGACGACTATAGGACAAACTTTCACTTTCAGTTTACTTAAGTCTCTAACAACTTTATTCCCAGACAGTAATGTGACGACTATAGGACAAACTTTCACTTTCAGTTTACTTAAGTCTCTAACAACTTTATCCCCAGACAGTAATGTGACGACTATAGTACAAACCTTCACTTTATTTTATCAATCAGAAGCCAATTAGTTAATAAAAACAACAAATGATTGGTCTAAATTATGTTCGTCCATCACATGTGATGAAGACCACCCTCTTTGTTCAACCGTGTGAACAATCTTTTCTCTTGCTGTGTTTGCTGAAAGGGGTAACTTGCGCGGTGATTTGGATTAAAGAGAGGATGAATCTGCGACTTTGGTCAACCCTACTCTCTGGTCCTCAGCTAACTTTGACCAGTGGCAAGATTTTATCGAGACGACTGGAGATAGCACAGGGTGCAGATTTTTCTTCAGGGTTTACTCCCGAACCCTTTCCGGTAAACAAGAATCCCGCAAGGCAACGAGGGCCGGGTGGAGGGGTAGGGGTGGGGGTTAAAATATGTAGTTTTGTACCTTTTTAATAATTGCAAAAGGTCGTAGGGGTATCTCTCCCGGGGATTGTTCCAGTCCATTATAGTCGTGTCTAAACTTTAGTCACACCAAAACAGACACTGTCTGCAACTAGGGCGAAAGGCGCCAATCTCGCGAAGTTTAGACTTGTGAACTAAACCGTGGAAATACGACACATGTGTAAGCGTCACAATAATAGGATGGAAGAAAACACACAAACAACGAACGAATTAACATCAAAATGGAAAACAACGACACGTTTCCGTGAACACAAGTGTGAGTCGTCGACTAGTGTGGATTCCAGGCAAATCCGTGGCCTAGCGTCATCCATTATGAACTAAAACACCAAAGCAATGTAGAACCTCAGACGGTAGGGCGTCATATTTGCCGCTCTTCTAAATATAATATGCGAATTAAAGAAAAGAAAATAAACTATGGAAAACATCAGATCACATGGGTCGCTAAACATAAATGTAAATTATATTGTTCTCAACAGGCTCACAAGTTAAAGTATTTGGACGGCAGGTTCGAAAGAGAAAGCGACACTATGTGTCACTAAGCATTTGCAGTAACTTATCAGCTGTCACCACTGCTTAGATACTCAAGAATGATATTAGCTATAAAGCAACATTATATTTATGCCGACTCTGTGTTACCAGTGCCAAACATGACCCATGTCCAGGGCTAGTGAGAGCAGAATTTCCAAGTGTGAAACGAGGTATTTGAGAAAGGTCATCGGTGTTACATGGACAGATGTAATACGGAACGAAGACATTCACAATGTGGTCGGCATTACATCTTGTGCAAAATATATTTCCAGCAACAAAATACGTTGGTTTGGTTATCTCATGAGAATGTATCCTCATCGACTTCCACTAACGGCTTGCAATGCTGGTAGATCTGGCTACAGGGAAACGAGGCGGACGCAAAGCAGTTGGCTAGATAGCACTAAACTGATTGTGTAACGATACGAGCTCACATTGACCGACGCAACGCACTTGGCGCAGGACAGACGACTTAACCTCATCGCGACGCTTAACGGCATAAGTGGAAAGAAAACTATCTAATTAACAACAAATAACATCGCCTCAGAATCAATATTTTCCATGCTTTATTTCTTCAGATATGCTTGTGTGTGGCTACCTATATTATGTACCAACCATCAGCAAAACTAACTCAACCAGAAGAGACACAGAAATTCGTGGAGCTGTCCTGTGATATGACACTACCTGGCCTTGCATCGTTCTTGACCTACAACATATTTCTTGTCTCTTTGTGTTCGGTGTTGTCCTTCAAAACTAGAAAACTACCTGATAACTTCAACGAGTCACGTTTCGTGTCCATGTGTGTGTCTACTACCCTGGTCATCTGGTTAGCGTTCGTTCCCACTTATTTCACAGCCAACAGGGAGTCTGTTCGAGTCCTTCTGCTCTCTGCTGCTCTGCTTATTAACCACACGGTCGCTTTAGTGTTTCTGTTCTTCCCTAAAGTTTACGCTGTTGTTTATGTGGCACCCGACCAATTAACCGTTACCAGATTCCATAAAAATTCCTCAACATTCACGCCACAACTTCCAGTCGTGTCTAATCGTATCGCGCCACTCACAGACAATCCTGTTTAATAAATCTACGGTATATTTGTCCCCAGGAGCCGAGGTAACGTACTGGCTCCACAACCGAGCTATCGTAGTTTGGTCCCTAGTTGGTACAGGATTTTTCCTGTTCCTGTGGTTGACCCAGCCTAAAAAATTGGGTACCACAATAATCTTGGAAAGTGAAAACGAACGGCGTGATGTTGACCCCCGCAACCGTAATTACCGTTAGTCAAGTCAAATTTGGGCATAATATCATTTATCAAAATTTGCAACACAGGCATGTTATCGGTATCGTTTACTGTCACCAGTACACTGTGTTAATAAATACATTTTTATGAAAGTAAGAAGTAATCGAGTTATAATATGTCTGGATCGAACTAGGCATATTCTCAATAGACGGTTGAAGACACAACAGCGAATGAGCTGACAGTAGCCAGCGAACTCATAGCTGGCTGATTGCATAAGCGTCAGCGAACCAGAACAAACCAAGCGATGGCCCTGGAAACAGGCTGAACTAGTGTGGTCTGACTAAGAGAAGAGAGATTGCGGTATGGGTGGCTAAATTCTGTACCCAAAAAAGGCAGCTGGAACAGGAAATGTTGATACAAGGTAAAGCTATCGCAGCCTCGCCGTAAACTACAACACAATGTTGTTGTTTTTTCTGGGCGAACGCAAAAGCCAACGGATATCTATGGTGGCACTTGTTGAGCGCCAAACAGCTTGCTTAGCTTGGTCATTTGTTCAAGTGTCCAGCTGGCCAAGTCCCCTGAGCTCTCTCTCTCTCTCTCTCTCTCTCTCTCTCTCTCTCTTTCTCTCTCTCTCTCTCTCTCTCTCTGTCTCTTTTGTGTCAACGCGCTATCGTCACCTGGAGGCCCATGGTTCAAATCTAGACTGCCAGCAACTTCATTTCTGTTGTTCGTTATTCATGTTTGCTAACTACAAATGAATACTTGTCTCTGTGATTCTTCTCGCTATCACACAAACTGTTTATATCTGCTTGAATGTCATTAGTTCACTGTGGAAACGAAAATAAAAATGTGATTGGCATTAGTACATTGTGTTCTGACAAAATATATATTTACCAGAAATACCCATGAAAAATCAATTGTCTTATATGAAGGAAAAAACATCAATTTAACACAATAAGTATATTCCTTTTCCTGCAACACTTCTGACTCCCATCACCCGTCCATCTCTTCTTAATTCTTCTTCAGCAACCAAGTCAAGTCAAGTAATATGACTTGGTGTTCAGGACATGCGACACTGACCACCCATGACCACGGTTGATGGTAGAGTCCCAGGCAGCATGCGGGACGGATGATGTTGACGGATGTGTCTAAACCAAGTTTTGTATGGGTGGTCCTGGTGACAACTCCATTAAAGGTGCAGTCGTTTTCCACTCCTGATTTCCAGGGACAGGTGTAAAAACTGTCAATTCGGGATGTTCTGTAAGAGGCAGACCACGTGGCAGAAGAAAGAGAGGCGGCGCCGATCCAACGTTGAGGAAATTATCTTGAGTTGTGAATGCCGGGAGAACTCCGTGTTAGTCACTAGGACTCTCAGGGGACTCTAAGAATACGTCGTTAGTTGCGCATGAGTATGACATCGAATGGTTTCCGATTGACCTGTAAGACCATCCATGTCAGACTGTACAAAAGGATTGAAATGACAAAGGATCTATTTAGGTGCTGCTTAGTTTCCACGAGCTTTTAATGAGAGCAGCCACTATGCAAGAAATTCCGAGAAGATGCCGATCCGCAGAGGGTTTTTGTGCTGGCAAATCGCCTGTAGTGGAAGTCAGACTGCGGAGATGTTTATGAAATTGTCCTTGAGATTGATGTGATTGCCAGTCCAACGATTTCACGGCAAGCTGCCTTCTGCCCTAATTCTGAATCAGGGTCTTCTCCCAGGAAAAGGACACTTCCAAATGTGATACTGGCAGTTATAGATGGCCATCCTGCTTATCAAGGTTAACGTTATGAAAGGCTAAACTTAGTAGGTGAACCCGACTATATTGTCAAGGTCGATGAAAAGTATGTGTTTAACAGAGACACCCTAGTTGTGCGTGTCCAAATATTCATAGTTCTTAGTTCTTGGTCGACCTATATTTCTACTGCCTCTGTGCAGGTTCTAGCTGTGGTATGAGCTGGATATAGCCAGGAGAAGAATGTCATGCTTAGCGGGCTAGGCTTGAGCAGATTAATACTCCGCTGCGTTATGTGGTTAACCGGTCTGCGAGTTCATCTTAATAGACTTAAACACTAGAGCAAATTATCCCGCAGTCTGATAGACGCCATCTATGCTGCTCTAAACAAACCACCTAACTATGGCCGGTGTTATGTCATGTCATGCAGTTAGTCTCCTCTTACAACATACTCTCTGTGAGGCAGTGGTGCTATTCTTGTCATTGTCATACACAAAGACCCCGACATACCACTCGGGTACGTTTCCAAACATAAAAAGAACCAATCCATATATCAGCAGGTGGTGTGATGACACATCCCTGGCGGACACTAGATGATTTTGAAGATGTGTCAGTCTGATCCTGACCTAGGCGACTCCTGCCCTGGTGTGGCGATGGAGCTTCTCTATTAAGACAACGAAGGTTTTGTGACTATCACACGTCTCAAGGTTTTGTGACTATCACACGTCTGAATATTTTGTGACTATAACACGTCTCAAGGTTTTGTGACTATCACACGTCTCAAGGTTTTGTGACTATCACACGTCTCAAGATTTTGTGACTATCACGCGTATCAAGGTTTTGTGACTATCACACGTCTTAAGGTTTTGTGACTATCACATGTCTCAAGGTTTTGTGACTATCACGCGTCTCAAAGTTTTGTGACTATCACACGTCTCAAGGTTTTGTGACTATCACACGTCTCAAGGACCTCTGGAGAGCCGATCTACATGATAAGGGACGATCCCGAAGTTAACATAAAGCAACAGTAATGGGGTGATCGTATTTACGGTGTTTGTGTGCGAGAAGGTGATAGGCCGTGAATAATGTTTGTCGTCGGCGCTGATTTATATTCACCAGAGGCTGCACACTGGGAAGAGGTACGTGGATCAAAACCTTACTGGAGGACAGACTGCAATGTAATAGGCCTGTAGCTCCGTTTGGAGTTCCTTCCCTTTGATAATTCCTTCACGCCACTCAGAAGGAATATGGCCAGTGGCCTTGACTGTTGTAAATAAATTGTACATGGTTGTACACTATAGATCTAATGCGTTTTTAACAGTTCTTAAGAAAGTCTGTCTTGGCCGGCCTGGTCCAGACATTGTTCAACTTTTGTCAGACAGCAATGACTTCAGCTATGATGTTTGAATCAACCGAATGCCACCATAAAAATAAGCTTAATTTTGTCTAGATTATGCAATCAAACGCTTGTTTTGGAAATGGAATGCAAAACTGAATTTTAGTTTCAATATTACACGGATAACGATCCAAAAGACGAAGCTCAATTCAAACTTTGAGAATGTAGGAGTAATTGGTTCACTAATTATTAATATTCCAATAGAAACAGCTGAGCTGTCTGCAGGTGTCGTGTCAAATGTGGGACTACACGTTACTACGTGACGTCAGCACATCCCAATGTTGTACAAAGGAGAGTAATGCACAATAACTGATCAGACGCAAAGGATATTTTAATCTCAACAGCGAGCGAAGTGGTTCCCAGGATGTCGCAAAAGCTACAGAGCTATATATGAGATGAAACACTGAAACTCATTGAAGAAAGGAAGTTTTAAACAATTGGGAAGTCATATAAACGCAAAAGTTAGAAGAGAAATAAGAAAAGATAACAGAAGATACATAGTGTCAGGACATGGAAAACCTACAGCAACAAGGCAGGGATAGAGATGCCCTTAAGGCGATAAGAACACTGACAAGAGAATTCCGTCAGGTTCCGCGTGTCATCAATGACAAAGATGATAACACACTAACAGAAATAAAAGACATACTGAATAGATGATGAGAATACTGTATGAAGATAGCACAAAGCGCACAGTTACAATCCTACCAAAACATGAGACAGCACCAGAACCAACATTGGAGGACGTACGCTCAGTTTAATGTAGACCTGTACACGTGTTTCATTGATGACACGAAGGCCTTCGATACGGTACAACATCAAAATCTGTGGAACATCATGTAGAAAATGGGGTTCCTTGTGCACATTATCCATCTCATTGAAACATTATACTAAGATCAACAAGCTGCTGTCCGAGTATCTGGACAAACATCAGATTAGTTCGCAGTACAACAAGGAGTAAGACAGGGATAATTCATCTCACTAAATCTATACAACATATATGCGGGATGTAAAATTAGAAATGTTAGAGAAGACGAGAACATTGAAAGTGTTGATACATTTACGATTGGCGGATACGAGATTCTAGAGTTACTATACGCAGACGATACAGTGATACCATCAAGAAGTGCAGAAGGGCTAGAACAGTTAATTTCAGTTGTAAATGGACACAGTAAAGATCAAAACATGTTTAAAAACATAAATAAGATAATAACCACTGACAAAACACGATGTCAACATTCATTTACAGTGGATGGTCAAAAAATGGATCAGGTCACACATTTTGAATATCTGGGCTCCAGAATTAACAAAAATGTCGTCTGCTTGGAAACAATCAGAAGACGACTAGCTATGGCAATGCGGAGACTGAACAACCTGGCGAAATTATGGCAGAGCACCAACAAAACGACAAAAGAAAGAAGTCTTGAGAAGCTGTGTTTTTCCTGTGGCTGCGAATATTGGACGATTACTATAACTTCTAGACAAAGAACCAAATCCTTCAAGTCAAAATATTACAGAAAGATCCTCAGAATACCAAGGACAGAGAAAAATACAAATATACATTTGGCAATAATAATAATAATGATAATATTCGCGTAGGCGTCAAAGGCCCTTTCGTCGATCGACCACTATCATGTTCAACTGCTGAGGCTGTGTTCATGTGTAGCGTGTCGACCGAAATCCCTAGAGACTCCCAATGTGGAGCCGTGTACTCCGTAGCCTTGGGATTTGAACCTCCAGGAGTGTGTTAGACCAATATTTGTGTCCAGCCTTCGGTGACTGTCTGTGTCAAACTCCCTGTTTTTACGTGTCTCGCCACCGAGGCTTCTTATTGTGTCCACCTTTCGATCAGTGTGACTCTTGCTGTGCTGAGAATACGAGGTTGCGATTGGTATCGTGTAACCTCCGGTGGAGGGAGGGGCTGGAAGGATGACGTCAGCTTGTCCGAGCAGGTCGGTCTGTGAGTAGTGATAACCTGGACTGATTGCTGGTGTGCAGTCAAGCGGAACGTTGAACTCCGTCATTGACTGGTCTCCCACGGATTGAGCCAGGCATGAAATGCAGCGAAATGCAGTATAACGAGCAAAATAAACAGGATAACATATATATGTATGCATGTATGTGTGTATGTCTTCTTCTTCTGTGTTCGTTCTCAATCTCCCGCTACCAAGCCCTGAACATGGATTTGCAAGTAGTAGGATGTAGTCCTGAGAACGGAATGCGTTGTGTCGCTAGTTTACAGCTTGACTGCGATATTTGCACCTTTTGGTCCGACACATCCGGCAGCATGTATGTAGGTATGTTTAAATGTAATGTATACACGTGTTAATGTAATAATATATGTGTATTTATGTATGCACACATGTATACATGAAGTTACTTTTCTATATATCTTCTACGTATTCTGATACGCACAAGAACTAGTTATTCACTGTCTCATTTCTATACCACACCTATAGTATTTCATCTCCATCTATATCACACCTATAATATTGTATCTTCATCTATACCACACCTATAGTGTTGTATCTCCATATATAGCACACCTATATTATTGTATCTCCAACTATATCACACCAATAGTATTGTAACTCCATCTATAGCACATCTATAGTATTGTATCTCCATCTATAGCACAGCTATAGTATTGTATCTCCATCTATAGCACATCTATAGTATTGTATCTCCATCTATAGCACACCTATAGTATTGTATCTCTATCTATAGCACATCTATAGTATTGTATCTCTATCTATAGCACACCTATAGTATTGTATCTCCATCTATACCACACCTATAGTATTGTATCTCCATCTATCTTTAACATTTAGAAACCTCTCTCTGCTCCTCAGCCCTTGATCGTTAGGAATGAAAGGAAGTGATGCCACATTTGTTGAAGAACCTATTTCTAGGAAAAATGAAAGTTCAGCCTTTTACGACCTGCTGTCTGTGGCACAAATGTCGTATTCTCTCACACACAGATTGTGTTCTATACTTCAAAGCCTTGTGATCACGGTTACAACAAGCTTACACCTTGTCTGTGGCCTTAATCCCATCTCTGTCACACACCAAGTCTCTGATCCTTGAATAGTCAACGTGTCAGTCAACTTCAGTGACAAGTGTAAAAGTAAAGTGACCCATAGCATTACTGCCGTAGGGGTATGAGATGTTAGCGATCTCACATTTCAAAGCTCGGATATATGAGGGTGGTAGCCATCTCCTCTCTCTCGCCGCTTTTACTTCCCGGATTGAACCGGTACCCATGTAAAGCTGGGTCGACCCGGGAGCCATTGCGTTCTGAAAAAACGCTACCGCCTCAACTGGGGAATGAACCCAGGACTACTCAGATCCGAAGCCAGAGCGCTAGCCACTAGGCTACGCGACTCCCTGTGAATATTCTCGTCTTTCTTCCCCCCCCCCCCCGCCCCTCTTTCTCTCTCTCTTTCTCTCTCTCTCACACACACACACACACACAGGTAACCATTCCCAATACAACCTGCATAACCTTCGTATAAAAAAGGGAAAACATGAACAGAAATATGAACTTAAAACAAATTAGTGTTTTAGCTTTAAAACAAAACTGCAGAGAACAATTAATCAAATCAGAATGGTAAAGTAATAGGGATCTCCAAATGAAACCAAAACACGGGCAGCATGGTTAACCAGATCAAAGGACGAAGGACCACCTGAGGATATGATCGATTGCCCATTAGGATGTAATAGATTGCGCAATGGCTACATGAAGGATAACGATTGGTGGATCACTTCACAGAATCTCTATGCTTTTTGAAAGCCATACACGGCACCAAAGGCATAAACAAGAGTTCTCCAGTTTGAACGGTGTGACCCTACTTTTATAAGTTTTTGTAAGTTGTGCAGATCTATAGTTGGGAAGGAAGACGTCTGGTCAGGAAAAATATACTGATCAAACATGTTAGTCAGGTTCAGGCACAGCATACTGATCAAACATGTTAGTCAGGTTCAGGCAAAACATACTGATCAAACATGTTAGTCAGGTTCAGGCACAGCATACTGATCAAACATGTTAGTCAGGTTCAGGCACAGCATACTGATCAAACATGTTAGTCAGGTTCAGGCACAGCATACTGATCAAACATGTTAGTCAGGTTCAGGCACAGCATACTGATCAAACATGTTAGTCAGGTTCAGGCAAAACATACTGGACAAGACCCTCACCTTGACTTCCTCGTAGTCCTTCATGGAAACGTATTGTTTTCATGGCATCCTGGTTAATAAGGTGTGGGATCGACGTAATCCCTGTAGTAGTGTGCGACACACAGATTAAGCCAAGTATAGCACAACCGCCTGGAGGACACCGGTCCGCTTTCATCAGGATGTTTGGTTTGTGAGAAAAGCTGTGACAACCCGCCACTTAGCGTCCTTTTAGGGCGCACAAAAAAGTAATCCTACTTATTGTGTGCATTCAACAACAACAACAACAACAACAAGGTCTATAGTTGAGCCCTCTCTGATGATCGTTCTACGAAGATTCTCCTTTGATCTGTCTCTCTTTCTGCTGCCAGCCGAGCCTTCATTACTGCCTGGGAGTCTGTTTCTGTTCGTTCTAAAACACATGTCCACTGTTTTTTTCCATATGATGTCAGGAACATATTGCTGGTCTGTGTTTTCTATTTTTAACTTGCCTGTCTTTAACTCTTCCCATCTAATGTTCAATAGTTTTCTAAGACATTTATTTTAAAAAGCACTCAATTAAGTTTCTAGTGTTTGTATTGTTTCCCAGCTTTTTCATCCATATGTTAGCATTGATATTACGTTGAAGTTAACAGTCTGTACTTTGTGTGGTTGCTCTTAGATATTGATTTCCGATGGTTTGTTTGCTGGTTAAAGGCACTGAAGGCCAAAACAATTCGCGAAGAAATGCCTTTTTTAAATCTCCATCACGGGTCATTTTACTTCTCAAATGAATGAATCTTTCAACCTTCTGATATATTTCTATTCACAAAGAAACTGACTTTACCTTGTTTGATACTGTAATATATTAATGTTGTACACCTTTCGTTTTTTACCAAACGAGTTCGGCAATAAGAAAAGTGATCCCTTTTATGGTTACCATACATTGCTAGGGCTTACATATATTTTTCGTCAACTTCACGGGTTCGAGGGTAGGGAGGGGAAAGGTTCGAAGAAGCAGTAGCAAATGAGCTAACAGCAGTCATTGATCAATAGCTGGCTGCATCAGGGCCAGCCAATCATAGCTGGCTGCTTGCATCAGGGCCAGCCAATCATAGCTGGCTGCTTGCATCAGGGCCAGCCAATCATAGCTGGCTGCTTGCATCAGGGCTAGCCAATCATAGCTGGCTGCTTGTATCAGGGCCAGCCAATCATAGCTGGCTGCTTGCATCAGGGCCAGCCAATCATATATGGCTGCTTGCATCAGGGCCAGCGAACCAGAGCGGACCAAGAACCTATTCTGCCTTTAAGTGGTGGGACTGGAAACGGGCTGCACTAGTGTAGTCTCGATAATAGAATATGGATGGTAGTGGGAAGGTGAACATGTACCTAAAAGAACCAGCTGAAATCGGATGTCGTGTGGAAAGACGCAGATATCGCATCCTCTCTGTAAACTACGATACAACGTCACAAGGTCCTCTTTAGGACGTACAATGCTGAAGAGAAAGAAGCAGATCACTAATGTAGAACTGTTGGAAAAAACATGACAGATGTTGGTGGAATATGGCGTTGAATAGGACACATATTAAAGGAAACCATTTGAGAGCATTACAGGACAGTCTCTATTCTGGAACTCCTAAGTCAAGAGAAGTAGAACCTGACCCAAAACACACACAGCTCGATGTACGCCTGAAGGAAACTGAATAGACATGGACAGAGCTGAAGACGTGTGCCCCACGGAGAGCTGCAATATTTTGTTTCGGATATGTTACCTCCTATATTATGTTGAGAATCTTCTTCCTTCTTGGATAGTCTGTCTTGTCAGTTTTACAAACCTCTTTTTAATTTGGGTTGATCGCTGTCCGTTGGCGTGTACTTTTATTTCTCATATTATAACCAACTTCCCCATAACCTAGAGAGCGGATATTTTGTACACAGCCTCTACTAGTGTCACCTGATAGGCTATCACATGTTAACGATACAGTGACAGTTCATTCAAAAGCTTGAACCGATTAACGCGTTGTTTTTATATTGTTTTATGGTGTGTGTGTGGGGGGGGGGGGTGGGGGTGGGGGGGGGGGGTTATCTTTTGTGCGTCTATTTGTTTATATGTCTATTGATCAGTATAGCTCCAAGGTGGTTAAACTGTTTGACCTGTTCGTGAAGATATTCACCTGGAGTCAACCGCCTGTCGTGTGTTCATTAATTCAATTAGTAGTCCTTAGCGTGGCCCTTAAACTTTCGGCGTGGCCTAGTGGTTGTGACACAATCCGAAGGTGCTGGGTTCCATCCCAAATCAAAGCACCGGCCGTTACCCTGGAGAAGCAAACCCTTAAGAAAATGCAGTAGGAAGCAGACCCGTACATAAAATGCATGTCGAAGTCGGATGCACTGGACCGACAGGTGCAAAATAAATAGATAATGCAACGCACACCGCCTTGGGGATTAGAGGAAATAAGGCAAACGCAACAAAAAACCCAAAAACAATTATCAGCTCTGTCCTGTGCAATCTTTTCCATTTCCTTCCAACTTGTTCGTGTTTTCTTTAGTACCGCCTCCAGATCTCTTCTCCATGTATTACTTGGTCGGTCTATACATCTCCTTCCCTGAGAGTTCTCTGACAGGGATTGCCTGGTGATACTACCCTGGGGCTTTCTTAATGTATGACCCATCCATTGCTACTTTCTTCCTAAGATTTCCTGTTCCAATCTACCTTGTCCCGCTCTCGTCCACAGTCCGTCGTTTGTAACTTTGTCAAACCATTTTATACCAAGAATCTTTCTCAGGCATCTGTTGACAAAACCCACCAGTCTCCTGTCATTGCTTTTGGTCATCCTCCATGTTTCCTCTCAATACAGCAGGACTGGCTTCACATTTGAATTGAAAAATCCTTATTTTTGTCTTCCTTTTTATTTCCTAGAGTTCCATCTTGGTTTCAAGATTCCGACTGCAGCTCTTGCTTTTTGAATCCTTGTTTGTATTTCCTCGCCTGTCCCTCCTTCTTTGTTGGTGATATTTCCTAGGTATGTAAATATCTCTTCCAGCGGCATTCGTCTCCGCCTGGATTATTTGTGTCTTTTCCTCATGGATCTTCAAACCGACTTGTATAGAGGTATAATCCAGTCTATCCAGTTTCCTTGCATTCGGCTTTCGCTGTGGGACAGAATGGCTATATCATTCGCAAAATCCAGTTCCTCCAGCTGTTTATATTCAGGGTCCACTGGATTCCATTTCTCTCATTTGTTGTTACTTTCATAATTCAGTCCACTGACAGGATGAACAGGAAAGGCGATAGTAGGTAACCCTGTCGTACCCCTGATTTAATTTGGAATTGCTCTGTGAGTTGTCCTTCGTGTATAACTCTACATTGCATTCTTTCATATTTTTAATTATGTTTGTGAGCTATTGAGGAATACCATAGTGCCTAATTAGTTTCCAGAGTATAACTCTTTCCAAACCTTTTCCTAATCAAAGAAATCGATGTAAAATAATTGAGCATCTGTGTTGCATCAAATTTTGCCACACGCTTGACGAAACTCAAGTGGAAACCAATCAGAAGATTCAACAGGCTTCCGGTGACGATACCATGAGTATCGCGCAGATACAGGAGTTGTATAATCGCTCAAACGATTTCCACTCACCCGCTGGAGATCGGATCACGTTCCGGTATGAACCCCCACGCACCCTACCCATCAATCAGGCATGATGAAGTCATTAACCTTAGTCTTACAGAAACGTCGTGTCACCATCCGAAAACTTTCAGGTGAGATGGTGATAAGCATTATTTCGGTACACTTCATTTTGAGCGAGGATTTGGCCAAGCGGAGAATGTCTGCGATATTCGTGCTGAAGCTTCTAACGATGGAGCAGAAACAACTCCGTTTGAAAGTCTCACAGGACATGCTGATCTGCACAAACGGCGACGCTGACTTCCGGAACACTGATCACTAATGATGAGTCATGGGTTTATGGGTGTGACCCGGAAACCAAGCTGCAGTCGTCACAAAGGAGACATTCATCATCGCCGAGGCATGAAAAAAAATATGGAAGCCCGGGCAGGGGCCGAGCAATGTTGACTGTTTTCTTTTACTCCCGTGGACAGTGGAAACTTGGCAGCTCCGTCATTACAACTAATCCGCCCATTCTTCACTTCTGATTCGGACTTTCTTGGTCACACAACATTCCTGTGGCATTTCAGCAGACTTTCTTGGTCATACAGATCATTCCTGTGGCTTCTCAGGAGACTTTCTTGGTCACACACGACATTCCTGTGGCGTATTAGAAGACTTTCTTGGTCACAAACCACATTCCTGTGGCTTGTCAGCAGAGATTCTTGGTCACACAAGACATTCCTGTGGCATGTCAGGAGACTTTCTTGGTCACACATGACATTCCTGTGGCGTTTTCAGCAGACTTTCTTGGTTACACATTACATTCATGTGGCGTGTCAGCAGAATTTCTTTGTCACACACGACATTCTTGTGGCGTGTCAGCAGACTTTCTTGGTCACACACGACATTCATGTGGCTTGTCAGCAGACTTTCTTTGTCACAAACCACATTCCTGTGGCTTGTCAGCAGACTTTCTTGGTCACACACGACATTGATGTGGCTTGTCAGCAGACTTTCTTGGTCACACACGACATTACTGTGGCTTTTCAGTCTCTCTATCCTCTCTACATGGCTCCTTGCAATTGTTCGCTGATCTCCAATCTGAAAATTGCCCTGGAAAAGGACCCGATTTGATTCACCAGAAGGCATTATGTGGAATGCGACGACCCAGCTCTACTCCATTGCCAAAGATGTACTACTGAAATGCTTCCAACAATGGTGGTATCGCTGTGAGAAGTGTGTGGAGTCCCAGGAGAGTATCTTCCAACAATGGTGGGATCGCTGTGAGAAGTGTGTGGAGTCCCAGGAGAGTATCTTCCAACAATGGTGGGATCGCTGTGAGAAGTGTGTGGAGTCCCAGGAGAGTATCTTCCAACAATGGTGGGATCGCTGTGAGAAGTGTGTGGAGTCCCAGGAGAGTATCTTCCAACAATGGTGGGATCGCTGTGAGAAGTGTGTGGAGTCCCAGGAGAGTATCTTCCAACAATGGTGGGATCGCTGTGAGAAGTGTGTGGAGTCCCAGGAGAGTATCTTCCAACAATGGTGGGATCGCTGTGAGAAGTGTGTGGAGTCCCAGGAGAGTATCTTCCAACAATGGTGGGATCGCTGTGAGAAGTGTGTGGAGTCCCAGGAGAGTATCTTCCAACAATGGTGGGATCGCTGTGAGAAGTGTGTGGAGTCCCAGGAGAGTATCTTCCAACAATGGTGGGATCGCTGTGAGAAGTGTGTGGAGTCCCAGGAGAGTATCTTCCAACAATGGTGGGATCGCTGTGAGAAGTGTGTGCAGTCCCAAGCAGAGTACTTTGACGGGGATTTGGGTTTCAAAGCTCCAGGTGGGATCACGATGCTGAGCAGCGCATGAGCTGCAACGGTCAGCGACCCATAGCTGACTGCTAGCGTCAGGGCCAGCGAACCAGAGCTACCAAGACCCTTCTACAACTCAACGAGTTGATCCTGGATAACCGGCTGCAACAGAGCAGACTGCTAAGTAGAAGGCAGCGAAGAGAAAATGCTAACCCGGTACTAAAGAAATGCTTGCTGAGGTCGGATGTGTTGCATTCCGTTCTCTGGACTACATTCTGCTACTTATACCCGTGTTAGGGTTTGGTAGTGAGAGATCGAGAACGACCAAAGCCAAGCCAAACCAAACCTCCAGGTGAGTATTCGTAATATCCCGGCCCAAAGGTCGTATGCTTTTTTAAACAGACCTTGTAGTTTGCTTACAGATGTGGCGTCAGCGGCGTGAGGAGATGTGACTTTCGTTCTTGTATCCGATGTGCCGTTAAACGCCTTGACCAGGTGTAGTTTCCTTTCGGGTGTCAGATGAATCAGCCATGCTGTTGTCGTTTCGTATTTCTTCAGTATTTCACTTACACCATCTTTTTCTTGGTCACCGTCTTGCTCTGCAATCCTGTTGCCTGGTGATGTAGATTCCAATGGCTGGTAGATTTGCTTCTATTCTTGTCAGGCGTCCGAACGATTTGATTGTTTACCTTTCCATGTATCCCATACGCGATGGTGGTCCCAACTTCTGTACTCTGTCCAGCCTTTAAATCCCAACCACGTTTCTCAAACCTCTCATTTCGCATATTTTTCTTTCGTGTATCTTAGTGAGAGTTCATGTCTGACACTAGTGACAGAGATTTGGTATAAAAAATACAATTCATCAACTGTTTCTTTGTCTTCACTGTGATGTATTTGCGTCTTAGTAATGGTGAGAATTGATAGTAAGCTGCACTTGCTTTCTAGGTTCTTGATTCAACCTCTCTGTCCATTTTCCATCGTTTGTAAGCCCTCTAGCCATGTGACCAAGCACGTTAAGGAGTACAATAATTAAAAATGGGTACAATAATTAACAATTTTCTCCACAAAATAATAAACACAAATAGATAATGGCTCAGTGACTGAAGTAGTACAAAAACAGAACTATACCTACCTATACCACCAGGCCTACGGCAGGAACAAAGGACGAATAACAAATAACAAATCATCACATAAAAGAAGACAAGATGTCAAATTAACAGTTTAATTAATATAATTGCACACAGACAAAAACATGAAACAATCAAATATCTCAAAAAATAGCAGCAGTAAAAAAAAATATATCTCAGTAAAATATCAAGAAATATTCAAACATAAAGATATAGATCTTTGTTGTAGCAATTAGTGCCGTCAAATTTGCGGCTGATCCTGCAGTAGCAAAATCACTAAAGGTTTATTGAAACAAATGAACACAGTCAAAGAGTATGGCATGAAAATAAACACGTTGAAGACAAAGACTTTGATCACAGACAAGCAACATAGGCAAATTAATATAATCATCGCCTTCGGTTATTAGTCAATAGACCTGTTTTGGAGAGCTTGAATCTGTCACGCCAATGTCTTCAGTCCATTGACTTGTTTTGGAGAGCTTGAATCTGTCACGCCAATGTCTTCAGTCCATAGCCTTGTTTTGGAGAGCTTGTATCATGTCACGACAATGTCTTCAGTCCATAGCCTTGTTTTGGAGAGCTTGTATCATGTGACGCCAATGTCTTCAGTCCATTGACTTGTTTTGGAGAGCTTGTATCATGTCACGACAATGTCTTCAGTCCATTGACTTGTTTTGGAGAGCTTGTATCATGTCACGACAATGTCTTCAGTCCACAGACTTGTTTTGGAGAACTTGTATCATGTGACGCCAATGTCTTCAGTCCATAGACTTGTTTTGGAGAACTTGTATAAGGTCACGCCAATGTCTTCAGTCCATAGACTTGTTTTGGAGAACTTGTATAAGGACACGGTAATGTCTTCAGTCCTCTGAAATATCACTGAGTGTGTGATTTGTCTGCCATATCTCTGCAGAACTGAGTAATGATAGCAGCCTCGTCTGCCTTGTCTATGTTCCACAAGGGCTGCCTGTACTGGACTAGCGTATCTTAGATTGTGGCCAAGGTAAACTTCGACTCTAGATTTTTGTCAGAAGCATTTTTTTTCGTCAACTGTCTCTAACACCATTGTATTCGATTTCAATTTCAGTCCAGTTGATATAATAATTTAAATCGTACGATAACACCACATCTCAAAGGTCCCCAAATACCCTTTAGGTATCTTATTATAAACTTGTTAAATCATCAATGTAGAAATAATCGAACAAGTTCAGACTTTTACATATTTAGAGCAAACCATCAGATAAGATGCTCAAAATGGGATGGAAAATAAGACAAGTATTCCCCTGGCAAAAAATTTCTTCATTGAAAAACATAAAGCGAAAACCTCAAAGAAAATCAGTATAGAACTGAGTAAAATAATAACCATTTTTGTATATATGGTCTATTGCACTGTATGGGGCTGAAATATGGATTCTAACAAAGTAGGATGAAAAAAGCCTGAAAGCGTTTGAAATGTGATCTACTGTAGAATGGAAAGACTCAGTTGGGCATAAAGAAGATCCAATGACCATGTCCTCACTGAAGTAAGCGCATAAAGACACATGATTAATAAAACAACGAGGATTGCCTTGACTGAGACACAATATGAGACATGAAAGTCTTCTACAGAAGATGATAGAAGGCAAGATCCAGGTGAAAAGAGAAATAGAGCGACCAATACCAATTTTACATATTTGGAAGGTAGAGACATTACAGTACGCATCTAAGCTGAGGAATGGTATACTCGAACAACCTTACAACAAGACATGGAGCTGATAAACCAGAGGATAGGGTCAAATGGAGAGACTCGATCAGACTACTTTACAACCAGTATCAGAACTGATCTGCCAGAGGATATGGTCAAACGGAGAGGCATACTCGGACAACCGTACAACCTGTCTCAGAACTGATCAACCAGAGAATATGGTCAACCGTAGAGACATATTGAGGCAACCTTACAACCAGTCTCAGGACTGATCAACCAGAGAATATGGTTAACCGTAGAGACATATTCAGACAACCCTACAACCAGGATCAGGACTGATCATCCAGATGATGATAAGCTGTGCCCACTTATTCTTGGCAGCCGGCTGTACTATGGAACAACGTGTTGCTGGCTGAGATGTGCCGCGTCAATGCTCCGAGGCAAAGTACAATAAACACCTTAATTCAATCGGATGATCAGGGCAGAACATTGAAGCTACAATGGACTGTCAGTATATATATATATATATATATATATATATATATATATATATATATATATGTATATATATATATATATATATATATATATATATATATATATATATAATCATGTAACATGTCCTTTATAGAACGTCGCTCCCATCACAGTCTGTCTGATAGAAACTCGTTCTCTTGCCAAAACTCCAGCCTCCGCCACAGTCATACCCAGGCATTCCTGGATATCTTGGTACCATCGTCTTCTTGGTCTACACCTTCGTCTTTTGCCTTTCACTATACCTTAAATCGCTGTTCTCTCGAGACCGTTGTGTCTCTTGATGTGACCAAAGTATTTGCATTTTCTAGCCAAAATGGAATTGATAAACCAGTTTTCCTCTATGCTCAACTTTTGCCGAATGTCTACATTTGTCTTTTTCTCTGTCCATGGTGATCTGGGGATCTTTCTGTAAAATTTTAACTCAAAGGATTCGATTCTTTGTTTGGAAATTTTGGTAATCGCCCATGATTTGCAGTCATAAGCTGCCATACGAGAGAAAAAAACAGGCTCTCAAGACTTTTACTTTTATCTTTTTGTCGATGCTCTGCCATAATTTCTTAAGACTGTTCAGTCTCTACATTACCATGGCTAGTCTTCTTCTGATTTCTTTCGAGCAGTCGCCATTTTTGTCAATTCTGGAGCCCAGATATTCAAAATATGTGACCTGATCTATTTCCTCACTACCAACTAAATTTATGCTGACATTGTGTTTTGTCGGTGGTGATTATCTTTGTTTTATTTATGTTTATAAACAGGTTTTGATCTTTACTATGTCCATTTGCGGCTGAAATTAGCTGCTCTAGCCCTTCAGCCATTCTTGATAGTATCACTGTGTCATCTGCGTATCGTAACTCTGGAATCTCGTACCCGCCAATCGTAAATGGGTCGAACCTTTCAATGTTCTCGTCTTCTCTAAAATTTCCTATTATGGATTCCGCATATATGTTGTACAGATAAGGTGAGAAGATACATCCCTGTCTTACTCCCTTTTGTACTGCAAACCAATCTGATGTTTGCCCAGATACTCGGATAGCGGCTTGTTGATCTTGGTATAATGTTTCAATGAGATGGATAATATGCACAAGAAACCCCATTTACTTAATGATTTTTCACAGATTTTGATGTTATACCGTGTCGAAGGCCTTGGTGTAATCAATGAAACATGAGTGTATATATATATATATATATATATATATATATATATATATATATATATATATATATATATATATATATATATATATATATAAAAGATCAATCAAAATACAGATACACAATTTTTTTAATGAAGACATGTACCCGGGATTCAATCAAGTCAAGGAGAATATTTGTATAACGCGTATGTGAATCCTGTAATTCCATATATATTGCCAACTTTATAGGCCCGTTGTCACTACCTGAGACTCTGGCTTAAGAATGAGTTAAAATTATTCGTTTGAGAATTTGACTATCTTTTGAAATTCTTTTTACGTTAAAGGTTTGCCTCTCTGTATTCTACTGAAGGAGGCAACCTCCTTTTCAGCCCAAGTCTTTTAGACGATTTCAGGACGTATTAACCAGTACTTTGAAACATATGTGCGTCTGTATGTACCAAGGAAAGTGGTTTAGTGATGCACGATGTTTCTGTGTGGTTCAAACTTATTCAGAAAGTTCTTCCTCATTGAAGTTTGATCCCTAAATGTTGTGTGATTAGTCTAACTTGATCTTGGCATGATATCCGATCGTCTGTATTAACAGCAGGTTGGGGACGGCATTGGCTAGCGGTTAGGTGACACGGCTCCCAACCTGAAGGTACTGGTTACGGAGAAGGAAACCCTTAGAAAATGCAGGAGGAAGCAGACCCTTACATAAAATGCATACTGAAGTCGGATGCACTGGGACAACAGGCGCAAAAAAAACATACGTCTGTCGTGGACGGCTGCTAATAATATAATTCATGAATTCATACAACAGACACTGCTGTAGTGGAGGAAGTGTTGGACTTCATTGTATTATGTCTCAGCCTGCTATGAGATGTGGAGGCTAGTCCCCTCCCTCGCTGCTTCTTTTTTCCAAACAATAGGTCAGTTAACAGTATAAGGCACGGTTGACAGCAGCGTGTCGCAAACGAGGACCTAATCCGTTATCCTTGTCGTCAGAAGCGAGCACTCTACAACTCTGCCACTCAGGCGCTCGCCGGCTAGCTACACAAAGGCAAAAGCAAAGCAAAGGTCGACGCCCATCGTAGACGATGATGGCATAATTTATTTTGCTAGCGCTATTTTTAGTAAGGGTTAACTGCGCTACTTTTAATCCTCACTCTCTCGTCTCGTGCCGTCCGACCCCAGTGGCAAGTTAAGGACAAGACGACTTGGGGCGACTACGAGATGCAGGGGACTCCGCATCAAGAGAAAAAGACGGCGGAGTCCAGAGTTGAACCAACACCACCTAATCACGAGGCCGACGGCTTAACCACTTCGCCACGGAATCCCCGAAAGCTACACAAATAGCTACACAAAAAAGAAACATTAGTTGTGGAGATATGGTTGTGTGAAAATGAACCAACGTGATAGTTTTCTCACAATGAGGGTCCCCCCTTCGTATGGCGTTGAGCCACTGCGATTGAGCCTGCAGCGAAACCAACCCAACCGTTTTAAATAGATCAAATGTACACACTGAACAATCTACAAAGTCGGTGTCTTTGATTAAACTAATGGATTTTCATTGAAACGCCACTTGTATCGCTGTTTCATCTGACATCTCCACTTCGGATCTTGTTACTCCTTTTACCACTTCTCATCCGACGTTGTCGTTTTTTAATCTGCTCCTCTGTGTTTCTTGGTATTTCGTTCAAGATGTCGGGTTTTCTGTTCTGTTTGTGTTTTTTCATTTCCCTCACCTGTATAGGAAGACATACACATTTGATTAGCGATCCTCAAGCTTTTTATAATTGAGAGGACACTTTCAACAATATCAAATCTCAATTAATCCCTTCATACAAAAACGAGGGGCATTCAAATCAAATCTGGAATTTTTGTCCTAGTTCTACCTGATTGGGTTAAAGCGTGCTGGAACTACTATCATTAGTTAGGGGGTACTTATGCCCTATTTACTATTAAGTGGCCCACTTGCCATGGGTCAGTCACGTGACAGATAAATAAACATGGCGGAAACCACTGTTAGTGCTTGCATGGAACAGCGTGTTGTGACGACGTTTTTCCAATAAGGACGTGAAACCTGTGGAAATATCCAGAAAACGGCAATGACAATATGATGATGAGGCACTCAGCCGCAGTAAGACTATTGAATGTGCATCAAAGCAGTGGAAGCATACGCGATGACCACCATCAAAAAAATGTCGGACATTTCGTCTGCAGGTAAAGGTCTGGTAAATTATTTTCCGGGGAATACTTGGCATAATTCACGTTAATTTTCTACCTTATGGTACCACTATCAACAGTGAACAGTAAAAACGTATTTTCAGTTATGTGCATAGCCGTCTGGGGAAAGAAACAGCCTAGTTTGATCACAAATGACGTCTTGCTTCTGTAATGTAACACACGACCTCATACGGCTCACCGCACGATGTGCCATCTGCAGCACCTCGGCTGGGAGAAATTGCCATATCTAACTTACAGACCAGACCTCGCTTCAAGGGATGTCCACCTGTTTGGACCTAAACAAGAATTCTTTGCATATCAGTATTTCAGCATTGATGACGAAGTGAAAAAGGCTGTCCAGAATTGGTTCAAACATACCAACAGACCTTTCTTAGCTAAACCCTTTCAAGCATTCCTTAAACGGTGAAATAGGTGCATGGACGTTGCGGAGATGATATCGTTTGACTTGAACGACCCTCTAAGTAGGATAATGCGTCTTTCAACAGATAGTGAAAATATCAAGCGATGAAAAGATGTCTGATGTTCGGGTAACACTAGCATGACAGTTCGAGAACCCCAGTTGCGCAGATGTTCTGATACTTTTATCACACGCAGTGCAAGTGTTCTGATACTTTTATCAAACGGCAGTGCAAGTGTTCTGACACTTTTATCAAACGGCAGTGCAAGTGTTCAGATACTTTTATCAAACGGCAGTGCAAGTGTTCTGACACTTTTATCAAACGGCAGTGCAAGTGTTCTGATACTTTTATCAAACGGCAGTGCAAGTGTTCTGATACTTTTATCAAACGGCAGTGCAAGTGTTCTGATACTTTTATCAAACGGCAGTGCAAGTGTTCTGATACTTTTATCAAACGGCAGTGCAAGTGTTCAGATACTTTTATCAAACGG
Organism: Ariolimax columbianus; assembly: GCA_036924085.1. Taxonomy (NCBI): domain Eukaryota; kingdom Metazoa; phylum Mollusca; class Gastropoda; order Stylommatophora; family Arionidae; genus Ariolimax; species Ariolimax columbianus. Next base: position 90,710,610 of record JAVGWX010000002.1, read on the forward strand.
CAGTGCAAGTGTTCTGATACTTTTATCAAACGGCAGTGCAAGTGTTCTGACACTTTTATCAAACGGCAGTGCAAGTGTTCTGATACTTTTATCAAACGGCAGTGCAAGTGTTCTGATACTTTTATCAAACGGCAGTGCAAGTGTTCTGATACTTTTATCAAACGGCAGTGCAAGTGTTCTGATACTTTTATCAAACGGCAGTGCAAGTGTTCTGATACTTTTATCAAACGGCAGTGCAAGTGTTCTGAAACTTTTATCAAACGGCAGTGCAAGTGTTCTGATACTTTTATCAAACGGCAGTGCAAGTGTTCTGATACTTTTATCAAACGGCAGTGCAAGTGTTCTGATACTTTTATCAAACGGCAGTGCAAGTGTTCTGATACTTTTATCAAACGGCAGTGCAAGTGTTCTGATACTTTTATCAAACGGCAGTGCAAGTGTTCTGATACTTTTATCAAACGGTAGTGCAAGAGAAACGGAATGATGAAATAAGTGTAGGCCAGAGCTGGACTGATCGTCAACTTGAAGAAAACGGGACTCCTTGAAATTGATCAGATTGTCAAAGACGCAATTATGCTTGAGGAAAGGGGAGTGGGGAGGAGGGGGGGGGGTAGTGGATGATAACCATTGGAAGAGGTGAATCTATATATTTATATGCTCTTTCAGGAACTTTCTATATCACTTGGCCATTAAGCTGAACATTGGTCCCTGTGAGTGTGATAATAACGCTTTTAGTTTTAGAGGAGTTTATATCAACCCATATCCGTATGGCTATGTTGTAGTCTATTTTTTTCCTGTAAATCTTCTTTATTGGAATTCAGGAGTGTCAGATCATCTGAGAATTCCAGGTCCTCTATAATCTGTCCACTTAATGCCGTACTGTCTGTAGATTGAATTTCGCATAAATCAGTCTATCACTAGTTGATGTCTTTATTAATTTTGGTGGCACAATTAGCAGCTCAGAGAGTGAGATGAAGATACACGAGTTAGAATGGGAGAAATGGCTTTCCTGACTAGACGTCATATAGAGATCCAGATACATCAAGATTCATACCAAAGTCAGAATATTAAACGCCAGCGTTGTAGTTGTTGTTGTTGCTGTTGTTGTTGTTGTTGTTGTTGTTGTTGCTGTTGTTGTTGTTGTTGCTGTTAAATGCTCACTATGTGTATGTTTACTTTTTTGGTTTTGAACCTGAAAAGGGCGTTATTTGGCGAGTTCCAATATCTTTTATTACATCCCGATCTCACTGATGAAGGTGTTTTATGGTCATCCAAGCTCTTGTGATATGCTTGACTTCATTCTGTCTGACGCTTACGCCGCTCCCACCTCGTTAGCCAGACTGCCATGAAACAGCCTGTTTCCAGGGAAAACTGCATGGACGAGATTGAGTCGTGATCATTATTTTTCACTGATATTGACTAACATTGTTTGATCAGTATGTTTTGCCTGACCCTGACTAACATTGTTTGATCAGTATGTTTTGTCTGGCCCTGACTGACATTGTTTGATCAGTATGTTTTGCCTGACCCTGACTAACATTGTTTGATCAGTATGTTTTGCCTGACCCTGACTAACATTGTTTGATCAGTATGTTTTGCCTGACCCTGACTGACATTGTTTGATCAGTATGTTTTGCCTGACCCTGACTGACATTGTTTGATCAGTATGTTTTGCCTGACCCTGACTGACATTGTTTGATCAGTATGTTTTGCCTGACCAGACGTTAGTCTCCTGTCTCCTGTCACCAATTCGGTGCGGTTGTATGTGATAATGTTCGTCCATCACATGTGAAGAAGACCACGCTATTTGTTCAGCCATGTGGACAGTCTTTTATCTTGCTGTCTCCGCTGAAATGGATGACTTGCGCGGTGATTTGGATTAAAGTGGGGAAGAAACTGCACCTTTTTGTCAACCTCACTCTCTCATCCTGAGCTACCTTTGGCCAGTGGCAAGATTTTATCAAGACGACTGGAGATAGAACAGGATATAGATTTTTCCTCAGGGTTTACTACCGAAGCCTTTCCCGTAAGCAGGTATCCCACAAAGCAGCGGAGAGGGGATGACATATATCGTTATGTGTCTTACCTTTCTCATAATCTCAAGAGACCGTAGGGACATCACTTAACGTGTGAATGGTGTATTGGACATCTCTCCCAGGCGACGTGTTTTAGTTCATTATTGTTACGCGTCTAAATTTCACAGTTACACCAAAACCGATGCTGTCTGCAGCGAGGGCGAAGGGTGCCAATCTTGTGAAGTTCAGTGTGCACTAGACCATGACAATGCGACACATGTTTAACCGCAGTGCTAATTCATATAACCGATGTCAAGGCCAGAATAATTGGAGAGAAGAAAACACAAAGAATGAACGAATTAACTAGTCCAAATGGTAAAGAATAGCAGGTTTTGGTGAACACAAGTGTAAGCCGTTGACTAGTGTGAACTCCGGTCAAATCTGAGCCCTGGCGCAACCATAATGAGCAATAACTCCAGAACAATGTTAGACACGCAGTCGGTAAGGCGCCATCGTTGCCGCTCTATGGTTTATGTAGATGAGGCATGTATAGCGACCAAAGCATACTTAATTACACCTGTTCTTCATTAAAAGGTGAATCGGAAGGAGAAAGTATATGAAATGGATGGAGAGTGAAGGCTTGTGGAGAAAACAGAGCCAGCAGCAACCACTGGGACAATGGATGTGTAGAGGAAAATTGAGCTGGATAGGATATACGATGGAAAAGGTATTGTTCGTAATGGCTAGGAAGCTCATGCATGGAATACGCAGGGGAAGAGAAAGAGTGTAAACCTTACAATACACCAAAATTTAGAATGAGAGAAAACTGCGATAAAATAGACTACACCTGTAGAAGGGAAGAATGCGTAGCCCAGGACCGTGAATGTCGGCGAGATCTGACCAATGGTTTATGCACTGAGAAGTGCGATGGGTATTGATTGATTAGCCACTAGGGAAGGTGCAGTGGATCTCATGTTCATTCTGCTTTTTTTGTCTTCCTGCTCTTTGTCTTGAGGCGGAATAAGACGATTGATTGTGATGTGGATAATAAGATTGCTTGTGATGGGGATAAGAAGATTGCTTGTGATGTGGATAAGAAGATTGCTTGTGATGTTGATAAGAAGATTGCTTGTGATGGGGATAAGAAGATTGCTTGTGAAGGGGATAAGAAGATTGCTTGTGATGTTGATAAGGAGATTGCTTGTGATGGGGATAAGAAGATTGCTTGTGATGGGGATAAGAAGATTGCTTGTGATGGGGATAAGAAGATTGCTTGTGATGGGGATAAGAAGATTGCTTGTGATGTGGATAAGAAGATTGCTTGTGATGTTGATAAGAAGATTGCTTGTGACGGGTATAAGAAGATTGCTTGTGATGTTGATAATAAGATTGCTTGTGATGGGGATAAGAAGATTGCTTGTGAAGGGGATAAGAAGATTGCTTGTGATGTTGATAAGGAGATTGCTTGTGATGGGGATAAGAAGATTGCTTGTGATGGGGATAAGAAGATTGCTTGTGATGGGGATAAGAAGATTGCTTGTGATGGGGATAAGAAGATTGCTTGTGATGTTGATAAGGAGATTGCTTGTGATGGGGATAAGAAGATTGCTTGTGATGGGGATAAGAAGATTGCTTGTGATGGGGATAAGAAGATTGCTTGTGATGGGGATAAGAAGATTGCTTGTGAAGGGGATAAGAAGATTGCTTGTGATGTGGATAAGAAGATTGCTTGTGAAGGGGATAAGAAGATTGCTTGTGATGTGGATAAGAAGATTGCTTGTGATGTTGATAAGGAGATTGCTTGTGATGGGGATAAGAAGATTGCTTGTGATGGGGATAAGAAGATTGCTTGTGAAGGGGATAAGAAGATTGCTTGTGATGTGGATAAGAAGATTGCTTGTGATGGGGATAAGAAGATTGCTTGTGATGTGGATAAGAAGATTGCTTGTGATGGGGATAAGAAGATTGCTTGTGATGGGGATAAGAAGATTGCTTGTGATGGGGATAAGAAGATTGCTTGTGATGTTGATAAGAAGATTACTTGTGATGGGGATAAGAAGATTGCTTGTGAAGGGGATAAGAAGATTGCTTGTGATGGGGATAAGAAGATTGCTTGTGATGGGGATAAGAAGATTGCTTGTGATGGGGATAAGAAGATTGCTTGTGATGGGGATAAGAAGATTGCTTGTGATGGGGATAAGAAGATTGCTTGTGATGGGGATAAGAAGATTGCTTGTGATGGGGATAAGAAGATTGCTTGTGATGGGGATAAGAAGATTGCTTGTGATGGGGATAAGAAGATTGCTTGTGAAGGGGATAAGAAGATTGCTTGTGAAGGGGATAAGAAGATTGCTTGTGATGGGGATAAGAAGATTGCTTGTGATGGGGATAAGAAGATTGCTTGTGATGTCGTTAAGTGGATCTTCCTGAGTGTGTCAGATATATCCTCGTTACACCTTTGGCGAGGTTGGTCCCTTGCACGTGGACCTGCATATTCTATGTTATCGTTGTAGCCTGGTCATAATTCATCCTGACTAAATGACCAAACCGCGTGATTTGTTGGGCGTGAATATAAACAGTAACTGGCTTTGTCCTCACTATATGTCTTTAGGTAGTGTTGCGGATTCGGTCAAGAATTATCCAAGCAATTCTCCCCAGAAGCAGGCTGTTTCATGGCCGTCTGGTTATCCGGGTGGGGATCGGCACCTAATGTGTGTCCACCTAATGGTATGCTTACTGTAGAGCCTCACAGTACACTACACTACTCCGGCCCACCCTTTCAACCACGCCTTGGGATGTGAGAGAAGACATCGTAACCCGCCACCTAAGAAAGTCGTCAAAAGTGTCTGACTCAAGAACGAGTGGCACTAACAAGAAGAAGAACAACTGGAGCGTGCCTTCGATGATCTGTGTTCTTTGTATGGATATCCTGGTTTATAACGCCGGATATTGTACTTACACTTTTAGCCAGATTTTTGGTAACACTGATGTACGAATTCACATTGGCCTGGTAGGTTGAGGCCAAGGAACTTCTTTCGTCAGGCGTCAGCGTAACCCACTTGGCCCTGCGCTTGTGTACATCGACCTGTGCAGTGGTCAACTTCTTCTTTAGTTGCCGTACACGGCGGCATAGCTTACTCCTGTTACCTCGACACTAGAAGAGTAAAAGAATAATCAAAATTGAGTTTACGCTAGTAACATCACAGTGGTACATTCCATGAACATCGCTAAATAAGACTGAATAGGGTTGTGTTTGGGGCTAGCTACCATCTCAGGTATACTGACATACTACATCAGCTATTACTACAAGAGCGCACATGCATGCGTTGATGTATGGTTCATGTAAGGTGACAATTTGCAGTGGTAGCTCTCTGCTTTAAATGGAGCGAACAGGAGACAAGATTTTGTTTCTAGCGCTTGGTTTAGAAATACAGTATGTCAAACAAAAAACAGCTTCTCACATATCTATTGTGTATCATATTGCTACCTTCATCTTCTTCTTCGATCAACTGATACTGTGCTTATAGTCCGTTAGGGCTCACGATCAACTGACACTGTGCTATAGCCCGTTAAGGCTCACGATCAACTGATAATGTGCTTATAGTCAGTTAAGGTTCACGATCAACTGATACTGTGCTTATAGCCCGTTAAGGCTCACGATCAACTGATACTGTGGTTATAGTCCGTTAAGGCTCGCGATCAACTGACACTGTGGTTATAGTCCGTTAAGGCTCGCGATCAACTGATACTGTGGTTATAGTCCGTAGAGGTTCACGAAGGAGACTGTGTTTCCTGTCTTCCTCGATTCTCCACAGCTCTTCAACCATGATCGCTCTCCCGAGCCAAACTGCCTCACTTAGGTCTAAGAAGGGCAGTCCTGCAGGATATGTTCTGGTGATTCATTGGATGTCCCACAATCGCATGTGGAGTTGTCTATAAGACCAGTTCTGTTGAGGTGGGCCTTGGGTCTGCAAGGTCTATCGTTCTCTTTTTTAATATCTTTGTCTGCGCATTTTTGCCAAGTTTGCCTATGCTGTCATTTTCTGGCCTGTATTCTTTGTGCTGGTCTCACCATTCCGTCATCATGGATCGTTCAATGAGTGTTTTTGCTTCTGTAAAGTTATGTGGTTGGCGAGTCTGTGTGCCACCACTTGTAAGTTTTGTCAGCTCATTGACCTTGTCGTTCCCAACGATTCCATATTGAACTGGAATCCACTTCTTAGGTTCTTAGTCGACCTGCACTTCTACAGGAGCAGATGCCCCTGTGCAGGTCCCAGCTCTGGTTTGAGCTGGATGCAGCCAGGAGAAGGATTTCTTGCTTAGCGGGCTAAGCTCGAGCAGATTAATACTCCACTGCGTTGGGACAATCGTTTACGGAGTGTGGTTAACCGATGTGCGAGTCCATCTTAATAGACTCAAACACTAGAGCAAAGTAAACCCGCAGCCCGTTAGACGCCATTTATGCTGCTCTAAACAAACCATCTAACCATGGCCGGCGTTATGCCATGTTTCACATTTAGTCACCTCTTACGACATGCTCTGAGGAGCAAGTGGTGTTTTGCTTATCCTTGTTACACACAAAGACCCCGGCAGGCCACCCAGAATCCACTGCAGGGCTTCATTTGTATTTTTTTTAATTTGGGGGATGGTTGGGGGAGGAGGGGGGGGGGGTTGATATGACTTGGAGTATTCTCTTGGAGTCTGTAAAAATAAACGCTTTTCTTGTAGTTGTGTTTTGACCAACATGAATCTGCATTGCTTCATGTATAGCTATTACTTCAGCTCTGAAAATTGTACAGGTTTGTCCTGCTGGTGTCGAGTGTTATTTTAAGTCGCTGTTAAAGTGTGAGATGTTGGTTAGACTGGGTTTTTGTTTTTGTTTCTGCTCGTTATCCAATCCATCTGTGTTAATACGTGGATTAGTTTATTCTGACCATTTTTGCTACCAGACGAGCAAATACTTTCATAGATGGGTTTCTGTTTCTGTTTCAAAGAATCGACGTCATTGAACTCCGAGCATACCGGCAGGGGCTCAGTCTCTCTCAGTAATTGGTGAAGGGTCTGGATGCTGATGTTCATTGTAGCTCGCTGGTTGTACACATCCTGCTCCGTATTCTCATGAGCCCTACTCCACTAGAAATGGGTGTTTGAGCTTAACGGTTGGTTGGCATCATGACAGTCTCAAGACACAATTGACTTCTTCGCCGTCGAGAAGCCTATGTCCTAATCTGTTTTTGCTTCTGCCGCACATGTTTTGCGTCTGCAGTTTGCCGCCTCTTTATCTCTCTAGCCTGCAGGTCAACTTGCAAGGCCAGCCTCCAGCCAGGACAGTTTTTGCCTAGTTCCTTCCTGTTAAAGATGTTCATGTCTATCGCTTTCAGGTCGCGCTTGCAAATGTCTTAATAAGGAAAGAATGTTCTACGTTTGTTTAAATTTCCAAATCTAAACTCTAGATCTGCCAATGGGGGATTCTTTTTAGAATTATCTCATCATCCAATCGGTATAAGTGTCCCATCCATTCGAAACGGAGTTCACAGAAGATCGGAAACAGACTTGCAATCTTAGCACTGCCCAGTATTCTGCCGCTTCACTATATTTCGAGTATGTTCCTCAAGGTAGATTGAAAATAGTATGATATGAAAACTAATATGGAACTGTTGGAGAGAGTCAAACAAATAAAAATGACTGACAGGTCAGCAAACAGCAAAGGAGTTGGATAGGACACATTAATGGTACCAGCTCACAGAATTTCAGTGCAGTTACTGTTCGGGAATTCCCTATACAAGAGATTCAGATACACCTAAATTCTCACAGATACCAACCATGATCATGTACCAACACATGGGAAACTAGAAAGACACGGAAATAGATTGATCAGACGGCATGCAATTATTGGCTACATATCGTTCTCATGGAGATGAGCAGTTATTCATTCATTGATTTTTATTGCTACTGTAATTAAAAAGAATTAAATTACATTTTTGCAACTAACTGTTGGAAATAATTAAGATAAGTCAATATTAGCGCAGAAAAATAGATGAATAGAGTTCTTTACATAAAAAAGTACGAACATCTCACTTCGTTGAAGAATTCTCCATGCATATGCATGATCCGTGGAGCTTTATGGAGCAGAAATATGGAATACAAACAAGAGATTGAAAGAGTATTTGGAGGCCGTTGAAATTATCGAAGGATGAACGCGACGAGCTGGACAGAAATGTAGTCGAATAAAATTGCTGCCAGAGAAAGTTGCCGAAATAAGACAGTTTCTGGCAGATTCTGAGTCGAAGATTTGCCTTGGCTTGACCACAATCTAAGACACGTTGTTCCAGTACAGGAAACTCTTGTGAAACACGGATAAGACAGACAAGATATAGGTCGACCAAGGACTACATTCATCACTCATGCCTACAGAGATGTGGCAAACACATTCTACAACAATATCGGAGATGCTACATATAACCGAAGACATTGGCGTGACATTTGTCAGGGGTGTGACATTATACAGGAGAGTGACATGATACAAGAGCATGACATGATACAGTGGTGTCACATGATACAAGAGCATGACATGATACAGTGGTGTCACATGATACAGGGGCATGACATGTTACATGGTCTCCAAAACTAGTCTATTAACTAGATAACTGAAGACAAAAATTAAATTTCTTCGTCAATGTACGTGTCTATTACCATAGTCTATATCTTCAATGTCTTCCCCGACAACAGTGTATGTAACGAGAAAACCTTTGCTTTCACCTTAAATAAAAATAATTAGATGAGGGACGCAATTAATTTATCTTAAAACTTAACTGAACGTTTTCATGCTGGTTTAGAAGACAATGCAGAGTTTGTAAATAACCAGTTTAATTTATATCTCCTTGCTTTAAAGGCTATGTGCATTCAATCTATTCTTAAATGCATTAATTGTCCCTGCCTCCACTACCTCCTGTGGCAATGCATTCCAAGCATTCACCACTCTCATACTAAACAAATATTTCCTTATATATAATCTGGACCTTCCCTTAGTTAATTTGTTCTTGTAGGTGTTTGTATTTTGAAAACCTTGTTATAATATAATGTATCCGTTCCTTTGCTTAGCTTATAAACCTGTATTGTCACCTCGAATTCTTCTCTTTTCTAGACACTTGTAGGCCGGTGTTTCTGAGTCTTTCCCCATAACTGTGATTCTGAAATCCTACATTCAGCTTTGTCGTTCTTTTTTTGTATCCTTTCCATCATGTTTATATCCCCTCAATGATAAGGACTATACACATGTACACATTACTTCAATCTAGGTCTAACTAATGCTTTATACAGTTTCACAATTACTTCCTTGCTACTATGTAAAATTTTCTTTTAATCATACCAAACATTGCATTTGTCTTTTTCACTGCTACCTGGACTTGCTAACTCACTTTACCAGTATAATCTATTATAACCCCTAGGCCCCTTTCCTTTTCTATCATTCTAATATTCTATCATTCTAATATTCTATCATTCTAATATTCTATCATTCTAATATTTGCCCGTTGTTCTTCAAGTTACAATAAAAAGTCTACCTTCAGAGCTGTGGTCTTGGCAACCTTCAACGACTGGCGAAGTTGAACTTCCAGCTTGGAGATCTCCTCCCAATGTATAGGCAAAGAGGAACGATAATCTGATCAGGGGACAAAACCAAGAAATTATTATTTGAATGATTCTGTAAGTTTTTCATATAACAGTTTTCTATTCCCATCTTCCGGTGTGTTCGCTTATGCCGATTAAGGTCTAGAAGTGGTGGTACAATCTTCTTGCGTGGGCTTTCTGTGTACTAACTACTATTTTCGATTTACGCATTTAATGCAATCTACACATTTTTTTTACCCAATCAATCCAACTTGTTCTTGAGTTTCCTCTTCTTCTAAATTATGTCTGAATTATATTATAATTCGTCTGGCATGTATAGATTTTATCATTTTTGCCCTGTGCCCAAATCATTTAAATATATGTGTATCAGGGGACAGTCACGAAATTGCATTGGGTCGAAATTTGTCTTCCTCCGCTAATGCACAAGGGAAATAACCATTAAATTGTTCAACACGCCAAATCATTCTTTCGAAATCTTTTTGTATGAAATTCAATCAATGGAAACGAAATGTTAGAACACTGACATGCTAATGTCCCATTTATCCTCTGAGAGGCTATAAAAAAGATATTCATGTTTGTTAAACTGCACAGCAAAGAAAAATCTAAATCAAGAGTACCAGTGAACTAAAGATAATGGTTACAGTGAGAATACAGACCAAACGGTACCATAAACTCACTTATCAGCACAAGATCACAAAGGGGTTTATAACGATTCATGCACACACACACACATACACACACACACACACATTACGACGCGCCCTCAGGAGGAGGCCCTTCCATTGCACTTTAGTTGGTTTTGACCACTTCGCCTTAACTATCAAAGGAAATGTTAGACGCATTCAAGCACTGGTTAACACGTCCTGATATCGCCTTAAAAAATGAAATTTTGGGGTGGAACAGGGCGTGCCTCTGCCAGTAGAATACAGAAATGCAAATTTTTAGCTGAAAAAAAGAAAAATAATCATTTATGGGAAAGATGTATGTATTGTGAAGAGAAATCGCAAGGCCAATGTGGACAACATCACATACACGCACTCTTACACAATTCTGACACGCGCACTCAGGGTGAGGCCCTTCCATTGCACTATAGTTGGGTTTGACAACAGAGATCCCCTTAACTATCATAGGTACATAAGGACGCACACATGCATTGAAGCACTGGTTAATGCGTCCTGATATCGCCGAAATAACTACGGTCCAGGGCGGAAAGCTGCATACTTCTGTCAGTAGAATACCTAGAGGTAAACCTTTTATCCACACATAAAAAATAACTTTCTTGTGCGGGGCGAAATAACAGGGCTGGAAGTATCTCTCTACCAAGTGATGATTGTTTTTTATGCCTTCCTATCAAAACCCCAAAGCATCATAATCTTTACAGACTCATTATCTGCCCTTCAAATTCTGGAAGATGGTGATCATTGTAATCCTGAACTTACCAAAATACCTCAGTATGAGTGGAGTGTGAAGTTGCAAAACAGTGTGAGTTCTAAGACAGACTGTTGACAACCGGGTCAGGCATACTGAGTAGTGACCCCAATGGTCGCGAGGTTGACGACCTCGGAAAGGAAAATCCTCAATTGAATGTGAGTGAAAGGCATGTATCAACATACTGGACCTTCATTCGCCGATGAACTTCTATTGGTTTCATCCCTTCGCTACTTAAACAAAAATACATAACAGAGCACTGTTCCTTTTTGGTGTGTTTCAAAAATCATCTTTTAACTGCAGTTATAAAGTCATGTTGTGCGTCTCTATTGTGCTGGCACGTACATGACAATCTTGACATCCTTAGCAACCATATTAACAAGTTATAATAAAAGAACATGTTTTTTTTCATTTCTATCCCACTTTTAAAGTTTTCATTTGAAGACCCTTAAAGAATAAAACAGACACGTAAACAGCATTGTCTGAAAAAAGGACTTTCGCGACATCAAACATCAGTGATTGAGAAAAAAACAATACTGAAGGGTATGGCACCTGGCGAATGTGGCAGAGGCAGACGGAGATGGATAAGGGACATTACAAAGGCTCTAGGGTTGGCAGTGACAAACGGGAAATAGTTGGCCATAGATGGGGAGTCTTAAATATCGGCTGTCATAATAGTGACGTACTGCAAAGGACATTATATGATGATGAGTAGGTGCAAGGTTAAACCTCGGTTATCAATACGTTGTAGGGGTTCAAGATGCTGAGCAGAGTATGAGCTGCAGTGGTCAGCGACTCATAGCTGACTGCTAGCGTCAGGGCTAGCGAACCAAATCTGCAAAGACCCTTCTACACCTCCAACATGCTGCAGCAGGGCAGACTGGCTAAGGAGAAGGGATCGAAGAGGGAATGCTAACCCGGTACTCAAAAAATGATTGCTAAAGTCGAATGTGTTGGACCGAAAGGTGCAAATATCGCAGTCAAGCTGTAAACTACGACACAACGCATTCCGTTCTCTGGACTACATTCTGCTACTTAAGCCCTTTCAGTGTTTGGTAGTGGAAGATTGAGAATGAACGAAGCCAAGCCATTACGTTGTAGTTGGCGCAGCTGTAAATTAGTACCTGTCTTATTTAAACAGATTGAAAGACAGCGTTGAAAGGAATCCACCATCTCACCTTAAACAGAGCTGATGCCATGTATAATGAAGTCTCTAACACTTCATCCCAAAACGACTATATATACCTTTAGTAGAAACAGTTTACCGTTTTCTTCCAGAAAAGGGTGTAGTTTGTACAGAAGATGGTGCTGTTTGATGTTTGCGCTGATTTGGTTTAATGTTCTTTGTATGTTGAGCTCTGCTATTTCCACATGTCTCAAAGCCCTATCCCAGTCAGGCCTCGAAAACTGCTGGATTTTGTATGGCTGTTGGGTGGCAGTTGACAAATCGATGACCTGCAAGAGATTGTATGTGATGAGCGTGGGGAAAGGGTAGGGCAGCTAGAATGTATTGAGACCTACTATCTTCTTCTTATTGTTTTCATTCTTTTTACTTACATTTTCATTTTGTTCGTCTCCTTCATTTACTTCGTATTCTTAATTTACTTCGTTTTCTTAATTTTCTTCTTCTTCTTCTTCTTCTTCTTCTTCTTCTTCTTCTACTTCTTCTACTTCTTCTTCTTCTTCTTCGTCTTCTTCTTCTTCTTCTTCTTTTTCTTCTTCTACTTCATATTCAAAATATGCCTGTTCTTCTTCTTCGACTTCATTTTCTTCATCTTCATGTTCTTCTTCTCCTTTTCCATTTGCTTCTTCATTTTCTAACTTTCTTCTTCTTCTTCTTCTACTTTTTCTTTTCTTTTTCTTCTTCTTCTTCTTCTTCTTCTTCTTATTCTTAGTCTTCGTGTTCTTCTTCTTCATTTTCATATTAATTTGCTTTGTCGTCTTTTATTTGTTCTTCTTCTTCATCCTCTTCTTGTTCTTCTTCTCCTTCATATTCAAATTATTCATTTTTTTCTTCTTTATTTTCTGAATCTTCATTTTCTTCATTCTCCTTCTTCTTTTTAATTTTCTTCTTCTCCTTTTTTATTTTTTCTTCTTCATCTTCTTCTTCTTCTTCAACTATAATTTCTTAGTTTTTTTAATTTTCTCGTTTTGTACTCCCTCCTCTTACATTTTCTCCATCTCCTTTGGTATATTCATTCTGTCTTATTTTCCTTTTCTTTTTCTTCTTTTTTTCCTTTTCTCCTTCCTTTTTATTTTGAATACTTTCTCTTATTCCCTTTCAACTTCTATCCTTATTTGTCTTCTTCTTCATCTTCATTTTCTTCTAGAATCTTCATGTTATTTTTATGTTTTTCTTGTACTTCTTCTTCTGTTTTCATTATCTATTTCCTTGTATATATATGTTCGTTTTTTTCCTTCTTATTCTTTTTCTCGTCATCTTCTATACATTAAAAAAATTGTTTTTAAATTTTCTTCCTCTTGTTCTTTCATCTTCTATACGTGCACTTGTGTTTCATTGTCAACTTCTTATTCTACTTCTCACTTCTTTACCTATAAGTTCTATATTTCTTTATCTTGTTATTTCGTATATGGATTCCATCTTTTCCTGCATCATACTTGAGACATCGTGTCTAGAGTTAGCAAACAAATACGAGAAACGATGGGATTAGAAACCTCCAAGTTTCAAGATTCACTTGGTCTCAATAGAGGAGAGGTCGGCGCCTAGTTCTTTTGGAGACGGACGATAAACTCGGAGGCCCCGTGTACAGGGTGTGCACCTAAAACAATCCTTGGCAGTTAGATTATAAACAAAGTATAATATTAGCGACTGGCTTGGAAAATATTCGGAAAGGAAAAAATGTCTTCCTCAAATAGCGTACCATTTGAAGGTCTCAAGAAGTCAACGCCTCCACCAAGCACAGGACGCAATCACTTGTTTGTCTGTGCACTCAATTACAAAAATATACAACAGCAAAAATTGGCATGTATACATCTTCTCCCCTATCCCAGCCCGGTTTCTTCTGGTTGAAAAGAAGAGAATAAGAAAAAGGAGAAGACGAAGTATAAGAGGAAAAAGAGAAAAAGACGAAGAAGAGAAATTGGACACAGAAGAACAAGAAGATGAAGAGGAAGAAAAAGAAGACGATGAAGAAGAAAAATAAAATGAAGAAGAGAAGAGGAGGAGGGGGAGAAGAAGAAAAGGAAGAAGACAAAAGAGAAGAAAAAGAAAAAAATTAGAAGAAGAAAAAGAAGATGAAGAAAGAAGTAGAGTACGAAGAAGAAGAACAGAAGAAGAGAAGGAGAAGAGGAAACGAAAGAAAAAACAAGAAGATGAAAAAGAAGTAGAAAAATAAGAAGAAGAAAAAGAGGAAGATGAAGAAAAAGAAGAACAAGAACAAGTAGAAGAAGAACCAGATGAAAGAAGAAGAAGAAGAAGAAGAAGAAGAAGAAGAGGAAGAAGAAGAGGAAGAAGAAGAAGAAGAAGAAGAAGAAGAAGAAGAGGCCCACTCACCAGAACACTTTTTGGGCGCCCGATTTGACTCCTGATTTGTTTCATGTAACTTGACATGAGGTGACTTGCTTGTTTAATTTTCTTGGCTTCCTGTGTGGCCAGAACTGAATCAAAACGAAACTGAACAAGCAGAATCTCCAAGGTTCCGTAACTACGGCTGAGCAGATAAAATTTATCTCTGGGAAAGAAACGACAAGTTAAAAAAAAAAATGATAAATTTAGTCCGATTGCAAAAACTTCTGACAATGTTGAAGTGTTGCAGTCTTCACTGCAAGAGAAGAAACTCCAAGGTATGACTCTTCTTTTTCTTCTTCTTCTGTTGCACATTTAATTTTAAACTAACCGCCCGACAAGTTTCCGAGATGAGCTAGTGGCTGTCTGCAGCACCTTGTTAACTTGGTACAACTTTGAGTTTAGTTTTTAGTCATTTGGTTTGGCTTGGCTTCGTTCGTTCTCATTCTCCCGCTACCAAACCCTGAAAGGGCTTAAATAGCAGAATGTAGTCCAGAGAACGGAATGCGTTGTGTGGTAATTTACAGCTTGATTTAAGTTCAACACATCCGACCAGCAAGTATTTTTTGAGTACCGGGTTAGTATTCCTTTTTCGATCCCGTCTCCTTAGCCAGTCTGCCCTGATGCAGTCTGTTATCCAGGATCACGGCGTGGAGTTGTAGAAGGGTCTTGGCAGCTCTGGTTCGCAGGCCCTGAAGCTAGCAGTTAGCTATGGGTCGCTGACCACTGCAGCTCATGCGCTGCTCAGCATCTTGATCCCGTGTTGAGTTATTTGACCATTTGAGTCTTCCTGAACTTGCTAAATAGAGGGATGTTCTCAAAGACATGCTCTGCAGTGAGTTCACTGAGACAGCACGTGTACTGTATAAAGGTGATTGATGATAATGATATCCACAACCGCACTGGTTCCCCAATTGCCACCCACTTCAATGGCCTTGAGCACCGGGGTAAGGCTGACGTTAGTGTCTCTGACGATCGCCATCGATTCGCCTTAAGAATAGACTTATCTCCAGCATGGGTTGTCTCCAACCACATGGCATTAATATCGTCCATACCTTATCTTAAAACCTCATACTGGCCCCCATCTATTTGTCTTTCTTTGCCCCCATCCTCCTTTCTTCTATCAGTCCTCTCTTCCCCCTCCACTCTTATATTAATCAACTTTTACATTTTTTTTTCAATTTTGTTTCCCCATTATAGATATGTAGAACAATGTTTTGGTGGCCATATACTTGTTAATGTCCACGGTGTCGTTCACGAGATGGACTGACTAAAAACCTAGACCCGCATTGCTACAGCGTTGCAAAAGAACTGAGATCATACAAAATATTTTTGGCTTCCTCGCATACGCCACATCTGCCGGACGACAGCCTACTTTAGATACAGGCCTTCTGAGAAACAACTTTGGAACGTCACATTCTAAGGCTATCTAAATGAGGGAACTTTCATGTGTCAACTATCAGTGCAACTATAATAGCATGTTCGGGAAACAAAGATGGATAGTCAGTTGGTTTCTGGATAGGATTCTGTGAAAGGATCATTCTCAACAGTGATTTGTTTTGTTCTGTACCGTGGATTTGTTTTTATTTCTCTTTATGGAGCATGAATTGATTATAAACCTTGGCACAATATGACGTCCGTCTTTAAGTCCGCGGTGAAATGTGGCGTTTCTGTATCTGAGATGTATTTGTCGATATGAATGTCATCATGTTTGACATTAAATTGGTTGCATATTATTTTCAATGAAACTGTCAACGAGAAAGAAAAGAAGACCCAGGATGTTGAGAAGTGACAGTGAAAAAGTCTTGAGACAGGCAGAACCACTAATGATGGATAGACGTAGGTGAAACAGACAGTTCACAATAACGTAGATGTTCTTGTTCATCTTCTGCGTCGTTCGTTCTTAAACTCCTGCTACCAAGCCCTGAAAACGATTTTGAAAGTAGCAGGATGATGTCAACGAAATGCGTTGTGTCGTAGTTTACAACTTGACTGCGAAATTTGCCCATTTCGGTCCGACACATCCGACTTCAACAAATGTTGGTACCGGACTAGCCTTCTCTCTTCGACCCTTTCTCTTAAGCCAGTCTTCTCTGTTGTGGTCTGCTATCCAGGGTCATCACGTGGATGTGTAGAAGGGTCTTGGCAGCTCTAGTTCGCTGGCTCTGACGCTAAGCAGTCAGCTTCAGGTCGATGGCCGCTGCATCTCATGCACTGGTCAGTATCTTGCACCCAATTCAAATGTGATGCCCCATAAATTATTCTAGACTAAGAGGACTTAAAATACAAACAGATAACCATGACGTCATTGCTATCTCATTAACATTATTATCATTGTCTGCACTAACTAAATACGTTAACAAGCATCAACAAGGCAAACTCACTTATAGTATCTCTCCATCCCTTCTAAATTATTGCTGATTCCTTCTAACGTGTCCATGGAATTCTGGTAGGTTTCCACGAAAGCCCGTACCATCGTTTTATCTTGGAAGGATAAACGACTAGCTATCTCTATCTGTGAAGAAGCAGAAAGATCCCGGATATTGTTAACAATCATTTAATGAATTGTCTAGAGTTATTCATGTTTGTTACTCTAGCTAGTTAGCAAGTCAATGAAACCATTTTCTCCATCAACATTTTCACACCCTCAAACTCGTCCAAACTCTTCCCAATCAATCCACCCCTCCCTACGTTCATCTCTTCCGCCACAATTTTGATTCTAGGAACCAAGATGATTACATGGGGGACACTCTCACAAGTGCTCCGTTTTCCGGCCAAGCGTAAACTTTTAGTCCAAGTAAGGCCATGATTTAGTGTTCTACGAAACTTTCCAGACAGGACTCACTTTCTCCTCTCTAATCTATTCAATCCCAAAACTATCATCTTCTGTTCACTTGCATTTTCTCTCGACCTTCTGTCTCTTCATAATTCTGTAGAGTGTCCATAACTAACCTAATCTCGTCATTACGGCGTCTTTCATCACCACAACACGTCCCGCCATTGCATCAACTGTTTCGTGTCCCCAGACTACTGCATGCCCCAAGCAGTAGATCCATGTGACACCTTGTACACTAGAGTTGCTCAGAAAAAAGGCACACTCCTTTCTCAGCATACCTCTTTATATTTTAGAAGAATGCCCTGCCAGTCTGAACAATATCAAGGCGTGTGTCACCAAGCTGCTTTATCCTGCACTCATACTTTTCCAGCCCACCTTAACTTAACTTAACGTCTTTATACTGGCTTAGAAGACCCTGCAGAGTCTGTATACAACCAGTTTCATTTACATCACCTTGTTTTAAAAGCTATGCGCATTCAATTTATTATTAAATGCATTAACTGTCCCCGCGTCCACTACCTCCCGTGGTAATGCAGTCGAAGCATTCACCACTCTCTGACTAAAAAAATATTTCCTAATATCTCATCTGGACCTATCTTCAGTTAATTTGTAGCTATGCCCTCTTGTTCTTGTAAGTGGTTATATTTTGAAGAACGTCTAACTGATCCTTTCCTTTGATTATCTTATAAACCTGTATTGTTACCTTGAATTCTTCTCTTTTGACACTGTAGGCGTGTTTTTCTCAGTCTTCTCTCATAACTTCGGAATCCCACTTTCAGTTTTGTCGCTCTTTTTCCAGCATATTTATATCGCTTCTATAATAGGGACTCCACACCTGTATACAGTACTCCAATCTAGGTCTAACTAATGCTTTATTATACAGTTTGACTATCACTTTCTTGCTCCTATGTTTAATATTTCTTTTTATCATACCTAACATTGGATTTTCCTTTTTCACTGCTACTTGAACTTGCTCACTCACCTTACCTGTATGGTTTATTATAACCCCTAGGTCCCTGTCCTTATATATTTCTAATATTTTTCTCTCCAATTCTGTAATTATGTTCCATATTAGATCTACCCATGTGGATGACTGTACATTTATTTACATTAAACTCTATTTGCCAGCTTACAGACCCCTCTCGAATTTTATCTAATTCCGACCTCAATATATCCACTTCCGCTTTAGATGAGACACTACTGCATAGTTTTGTGTCATCTGCAAATTCTGCGATCATGGATCCCATATCAATGTCTAAATCATTTATATATATCAAGAACAAAATTGGTCCCAAAACCGAGCCCTGTGGCACACCACTTTTCACTTCACACCACTCAGAGTACTCCTTATTTATGCCCACCCTCTACCTTCTTCCCGTTAACCAATTTTCAATCCATTTTGCAACTTCACCACCTATTCCATGTGATTTAACTTTCGAAATAATCTTTGATGAGGTACTCTATCAAAGGCCTTTGCAAAGTCTAGATAAATAACATCCACTGGCTTCCCTTTATCTATCATTTTAGAAACCTCCTCTATGAATTCTAATAGATTTGTTAAGCATGATCTCCCTCTAGTAAACCCATGCTGACTATGTTGTCCTATTCCCTGACCATTTTCTCATTCATTGGTTCAGATTGCTGAGCGAATGTATAAGGAACAAAACATTTATCGTTGCGTTAGTCTTAGTCGACATGTACTTCTACAGGGTTGAATGCTCATGTGCAGGTCTCAGCTTTAGCATGTTATGAATATAGTCGAGAGGAGGATATCCTGTTTAGCGGGCTAGGCTCGAGCAGGTCATTACTCCGCCAGCAAGTGCCGAGGAGGGTGGTTAACCGGTGTGCAAGTCCGTCTGAATAAACTCAAACACTTGAGCAAAGTCGGCCCGGAATTGAGAGACCAGCACAAAAAATACAAGTGCGAAAATGACAACATCGGCAAGTTTGGTGGAGATGGACAGAAAAAGATCTTCAGACTCGGAGCAGGACATTGTAGACTTAAGGCCCCCCTCTACAAAATGGGTTTCTGAGACACTGCCACGTGCGATTATGGAGCACCCAAGCAAACAGTAGAACATATCCTGCAGGACTGAACCCCCCCCCCCCCCCGTGCAGACCAAACGGAGGTAGTCTGGACTGGGGGAGCAACTATCCTCGAAAAACTGTGAGAGACCGGCGAAGACCTGAAACACACAGTCTCCTTCGTGAACCTCAACGGGGTAGAAGCCTAGCATCAGTTGATCGATGAAGAATAAGAAGAAGAAGAAGAAGAGGAAAAAGAGCGTGAAGGCTTTCAAATGACCTGCCTATGATCCGTCAAAAGGTGATTAGTTTAAGACCTCCCACAAGCAGAGGCTGTGTATACAATCTCAGCTTTCCAGATTATGAGGAAGTTCGTTCTATTAATCTATCTTCAGTCCACTTGTGTCGTTGGACGTCATAAGGAGGTGTGACCTCCTATGTTTCACATTATTAGGCAGGCGAAAATCTGCTGGTTACTTGCTAGGTCAATCTCAGTGTCTGTTATCCATGGAATATATCATCGCCTATTTTTGTGACTGGTGGTGGGGATTTCGTGGCGAAGTGGTTAAGCCTTCGGCCTCGTGATCAAGTGGTGTGGGTTCGACTCCGAACTTCACCGTCTTATTCACGGGTGCTTGATGCGGAGTCCCCTGCATCTCGTAGTCGACCCCTAGTCGTCTTGTCCTTGACTTGCCACGAGAGAGTGAGGATAAAAAATAGCGCAGTTAATCCTTACTAAAAATAGCTCTAAGAAAATTAATTATGCCATCATCGTCTACGATAGACGGCTGCCTTTGCCTTTGGTGGTGGAAGCATAAATTATAGCATGGTAGACCCGCAGCTTGGCAGGCGCCATCTATTCTGCTTCACTAAACACATAACCAAGACCTGCTGTTGCAGCCACACAGTCCCTTTTTTGCGACATATTTTCTATCGGGGGAGAATCCCTAGAATAATTTTAGTAGATTTTTAACTTGAATTTTGCCTCAGCAGCGGCCGTTAAGGAAACTCTTTCCGATTACCAACTGCCAGAGGATTTTTTAGGTTCACGTCACTGGACACGGGTGTCTGATCTCACTACTCAGAGATCAGGAGACATTTTTACCGGATGATCTACGTGAAAAAAATTCCGGTCTCTACCTTACCTCGAGACCACTGGATCAACAGATAATGCTGGTTAAAATAGGATAAATGGAAGTCAACGCGTACAGCGGTCATGCTCAGTTGAAGAAAAGCGTTTCTAAACAGACTCAAATAGTGTTTATCAAGTACTGACCGCCACACAGTCCCCAGAGTTGAGAATTCCTAGAAATGATGCTGCATCTCCTCCACACAGTCCCAGGTTATGCACCATAACATCAGCTGACGGAATTAGGACATTTTTGACATCGGTGAATTCATGTGGTATGTGTGTGATGGTGCCTCTTTGGTATAGGGAGCTGAATATTAGAATAACATGGACAGAATTACATACATTATCACTTCAATAATGAATCACACAATTAAATATATGATCACATCAAGACAGAATCACACAATTAATGATAAAATCACATAAAAACAGAATCACACAATTAATGATAAAATCACATAAAAACAGAATCACACAATTAATGATAAAATCACATAAAAACATAATCACACAATTAATGATAAAATCACATAAAAACAGAATCACACAATTAATGATAAAATCACATTAAGACAGAATCCCACAAATAATGATAAAATCACATGAAGATATAATGACACAATTAATGATATAATCACATCAATACATAATCACACAATTAATGATAAAATCACATAAGAACAGAATCACACAATCAATGATAAAATCACATTAAGACAGAATCCCACAAATAATGATAAAATCACATCAAGACATAATCATACAATTAATGATACAATCACATCAAGACATAATCACACAATTAATGATACAATCACATCAAGACATAATCACACAATTAATGACACAATCACATTAAGACAAAATCACACAATCACAAAACTATGCAGTAGTGTATCGTGTAAAGCAGAAGTGGATATATTGAGGTAGGATTAAGATACAATTCGAGAATGGTCTGTGAGCAGGTAAATGGATTGTAATGTAGATAAATGTACAGTCATCCAGATGCTTAGATCCAACATGGAACATAATTACAGAATGGGAGAGAACAATATTAGAAAGATAGAAAAGGAAAAGGACCTAGGGGTTCAAATGCATCATACAGGTTAAGTGAGTGAGCAAGTCCAGGTAGCCAGGGAACAGGCAAATGCAATGTAAGGTATGATAAAAATTAAAATTAAACATAAGAGCAAGGAAGTGATTGTCAGATTGTATAAAGCATTAGATAGACCTAGTTTGAAGTACTGTGTACAGTTGTGGAGTCCTTATCATAGAGGAGATATAAACATGCTGGAAAGGATACAAAGAAGAGCGACAAAACTGATAGTGGGATTCCAGAATTACAGTAACGAAGAAATACTCAGAAAAACCGGTCTACAGTGTCTAGAAAAGAAGTGTCTGGATTCAATGTAACTTAATACAATAAATATATAATCAAAGAAAAGGATACATCAGCAAATATTTTTCTAGTCAGAGAGCGGTGAATGCTTGCAATGCATTGCCACCGGAAGTAGTAGAGGCAAGGACAATTACTGCTTTTAAGAATAGAGTGCATGCGCTTAGCTTTTAGAGCAAAGAAATGTAAATGAAACTGGTTGTATACAGACTCTGCAGTCTTCTAAACCAGTTTAAAGATACGTTTAAGTACACAAAGATATAATCACACAATAAAACATTTAATCACATCAATACAGAATCACACAATTAATCACACAATGACATCCAGAAAATTCAACATAAATTTATAGAACGAAGTGCAACAACTCACCATTTTTGTTTCTCGATATGCAATGACTTATTTCCCAAAGTAACGGCAATTTCTCTTTGGCAACATTCACCCAGGTCTAGAGTTTTATGGAATTTTCTGTTATATTCGAAGGCTGTGATCTCCATCGTCGCAAGGGTCGGGCTACAATAGGCAGAAAACAAGAAACATTAGTATACAGTAAACTATATGCTGCAATAGTAATAAATTATACGCTACTACCATCATGTATTATGCTACGGGAGCCGGCGCTCTATTCTTTCCTGTCATGATGATGAATATGACCCATCTTTTCCCTCCAAGTGAAGCATAGGACCATCACTAGAGTTAACCTTAGAAGCATGATGTACCTGGCGATACGCAGTGGTAGTTTCATATACGAGGGTCGTTGAAGTCAGACCGGGACCTTTTTTTTTTTTTTCTTTGTGAGGAACAAAAATGTGTTTTTTCAGGTAGTCAAAATGCCATCTAAATGTCTATATAACCTCCTTCGACGTTTATGCACTTATCCCAGCATGTAAGTAATGTTTGAAAACTTCAGTATAGACAGATTTGTCAGTATGTCTAAACCAATCCAGGACAGCTGACATCCCGGGAATTCTATTAGGGGTCCAAACACCTTCGAGCGAGGTCTAGTCTGTAGCGTGGATGTAACAATACCTCCCAGCCGAGTTGCTGCAGATGGCATATAGTGCGGTGATCCGTATGGGATCGAGCGTTATCTAGCAGGATCAGGACACCCTCTGTAATCAAATAGGCCGTTTTTTTCGCAGACGATTGTGCATATAACTCAAAATGCATATGTACTGTTCACTGTTTATGGTGGCACCATCGGGCAGAAAATGTTCGCAGGTTTCACGCCTTTTTCCACAAGAAACTTTATCACAACACGACGTTCCATGCAAGCACTAACAGTGTTGTCTGCCAGTTTTACTTATCGGTCACGTGACTGTCCCCTGGCAAGTGGGCGTATTAACAGTAATAAAACATCAGTGCCCTCTAGTCGTTCCAGCACTTGAGGACCTGTTCAGGTAGAACTAGAAGTACCGTTTTGATGTGAATGTCCTTTGTATTATTTGTTTTTCATGGTGCCGTGTGAAAGCGAACTTGGCGAAGAGAAACTAAAAAGTAAAACTGTTCAGGAGTCTGATGCTGTCATATTTACCGATGGATCTGTGCAGGGCTGTAGGAAAGACTGTTAGGGGCTTCTCTAATAGGATCGTTGTGGTCGAGAGGTAAGGCACTCGCCTCTCAAAGCAATGAATGGAAACGTCGTAGGTTTGAGCTGCGCAGTATTCAAACGACCCCTAGTTTCAAAGGACCAGAGTGCCTGCATCCTGAATTACCTCCAGTCGTCTTGACTTATGACTTTCCACTGGTCCAATGTAGCTCGGGACCAGGGAGTGAGGTTGCTGACCAGCGCAGCCTCTTTTTCCCTGTAATACATGTACAGCGCAAGTTACATCATCAAGACAAATGACAATAATGTGGCCAGCATCTCTTGCCATGGGCAACTAAGTAGAGAGAGAACAGATGGAAATTTGCTGAAAGAAAATTAGGGTATTTGACAACAACTTCCAGTATTAGAATGAAGATCAACAATAAAAAAAAGCAGAAAGTGAAGACAAAGAAGAAGAAGAAGAAGAAGAAATGGAGGAGGAAGAAGAAAAAAGATTGTGATAATAACGATTTTTATGATGAATAGAAAGAAAAGGAAGAACATAATTAAATAGATGAAGAAAAGAAGTTGGAAGACAGTTCTGTTCTAACTGTCTAACCACCAACGAGAACAAGAGGGCACAGATACAAATTATCTAACGACAGGTCCAGATTGGACATTAGGAAATATTTATTGAGTCAGAGAGTGATGAATGCTTGGAATGCATTACCACAGGAGATGGTGGAGTCAAAGTCAGTTAATGCATTTAAGAATAGATTGGATTGTAAATAGCTTTTAATGCAGGGTAATGCAAAAGTTAAGTTAAGACAAAGATAAAAATGGACAAGAATGGGACATGAAGGAAAAAGTGAAAATTAAGATTTACAATGAAGAGAATGGAAAGATGGCATAGACAAATACAATAATGGTACGATGAAAAGGAAGAATGGTCTGTCGAGTGGTTTGTCGAGTGGTCTGTCGAGTGGTCTGTCGAGTGGTCTGTCGAGTGGTCTGTCGAGTGGTCTGTCCAGTGGTCTGTCGATTGGTCTGTCGAGTGGTCTGTCGAGTGGTCTGTCCAGTGGTCTGTCGAGTGGTCTGTCCAGTGGTCTGTTGAGTCGTCTGCTAGGGTCTCCATGTATGACAAAATAGGAATAGCACCACTTCCTAACAGACAGCATGTCGTAAGAGGCGACTATGTGCATAACACTGGCCATGGTTTGGCGGTCTCATAAGAGCAGCATGTATGGCGCCCAACATGTTGCGGGTCTAGCTTACTCTAGTGTTTGAGTCTATTAAGATTGACTCGCACATCGGTTAACAACCCAACAAGAAACTGGTTGTATACAGACTCTGCAGAAACTTCTAAGCCAGTATAAAGACGTTTAGTTATATTAGGATAAAGAAGAAGATAGTTAGATATTGTCTTCTGTCCCCGATGAAGATCTTCTAGCGGTTATGTAGTATGTGTTTATTATATGTAGCCTTGCACACGCCGTCACATTTCTTAATGACATTAACGGCACTTCCGCTTCAGTTTTACTTCCGCCTAACGTCTGCAAGTTAATTTTACGTCATGCCGTTAACAGGTGCCTCTCAGGTAGACGCAAGAATTTCTGTAAGGCCCTGACAAGGATAAATATGAGGTGCGGAAGAACTAATTACCTGGTGTGGCAGTGTTTTCCCAAGAGTTATTTACGCAAGGTTACACTGGAAGTACAGGTGAACGCCATCTTGAAATTCAGCAGGGCTGAATGGTTTCACAATTGGATAAGAAGAGGTGGAGGGAACGCTCTGTTCCAACGGTAGAAGTGAGGATCGGAGGTCAAAGATTAAAACATCAATACATTCTTTTCTTCATCCATTGATTCAAGCATCTATATATCTATCTATCTATCTATCTATCTATCTATCTATCTATCTATCTATCTATCTATCTATCTATCTATTTATATGTATATGTGTGTGTAAGTTTTTGTCTGTCAATTTAAATATGTATATACATATATATATATATATATATATATATATATATATATATATATATATATATATATGTCAGTATATCTACATCATTGCTTGCCTTTGTCGCGTTTAACACATCGTTCACATTATCTTAACTTATTCCTATCGTAAGTTGGCGTTTAATTCAGAAGTTCCGTGTGCTCACTGTAAAAGAGTCATTAAAAGTTGAAAAACGAACAGAGCGGAATGCTAACTTCTGTCTGGGCAAAATTTGCGACGAAATTACTGAATTCCTACCCAAACCAGAGCCTACCTTCCCGGATGACTTGTGATGCGGGAGGATATAAAATCGCGAACAAGAGAAACTACTACCTGCAGATTCGGCTATTTGAAACAGGTATTTATTCACCTGCCTGTTTGAATTCCAAATACTCAATTCATATTTCCAGTATCTTTTCTTTACTTTACAGTACAATCTCATTAGGACAATTATTATTCCTCTGACATTGCATAAATTGTACAGTTTGTATGGACCTTAACAACTAAATAACACAGGGAGATACCGTTATGTATGACAATGGGACTAAGGGCAAGAGCCTGCTTGTTACTGTAATCATAATAATAATTCTAAAGAACATAAATTGATATGTTAATTTAGTTAGATGTACTATTATTTGGTAGAATAGTCTCCAACTAAGACGAATCCTTGCCCAGTCGTTCATATAAACCAACATTCATTCAATGTAGAAAATCTTACTGGATTTCAAGATACTTTAGATAAACATTTACACGATGAATACAGAAATACAATCGTAAACAGCTACTTCTCTTAAGCTGTGGACACATCAGACGAAAAAATAGAACAAGGAGACGAAGATAAATAAAGGAGTGAAGATAATTTCTTTTTGAAAGGAGAAGTAAATGAAGAATAAGACGAAGAAGTAGAAGAAAAAGAAAAAGACAAAAATTATGATAATGGTGAGGACGTTAATTATGAACCGGATTAAAGGTTGAAAAGAATGAAGCAGACAAAAAATAAGATTCTATGGAGGAAAATAAATAAAAAGAAAGATTAGGAAGAAGAGAATGAAAAGAAAACAAGGATAATAGAAATTATAGTGGTGACGACATACATGAAGAAGTTAGATATATCTTCTGTCCCCGATTAAGATGTTCTAGCAGTAACGTAAGGTATGCTTATTATTTGTTCTCTTACAAAAATCGTCATAATTCATTTTTTCAAATTGTAGTCACTCCCGCTTCATTGTAACATACACCTAGCGTTCCTGTTCGCCTTTAAAAGATGCCTATCGAGTAGTCCCTTGGATTTCAGGAAAGTCGTGTCAGTGCTAAATACTAGGAACGGAAGAACTAATTACCTGTTGTGGCAGTGTTTTCTCTGGATTTATTTACCTAAGTTACATTGGAAGTACAGGTGAAAACTTACCTGACATTCAGAATTTTTTCAATAGGAAGAAATGGTTTAACAACTGGGTAAACACGGGTTATGGTAACTTATACTCGTTCACATCACCTTCGGTGGAATAGAGGATCGGAGGTCAAAGTATACGTAGTGAAGATTGGGGGAAGAGAAGATTAGGACGAATGAAGTTTCTCAGAGAACTACAAGATGACTGAATATCTCCAAAGATGTTGGTTAATGTTCTCCGTTCAACCATTCGTTCAACCATTCGTTAAACCATTTATTGATCAGTATGTATGTCTATGAATGCGCGTGTACAACAATATATCCTTCTCTTCATCCATCCATTAAGTTATCAATGTATATATTCCTTCAACCATCCATCCATCCATCCATCTATCTATCTATCTATCTATCTATCTATCTATCTATCTATCTATCTATCTATCTATCTATCTATCTATCTATCTATCTATCTATCTATCTATCTATCAATCTATTTATCTATCTATCTATCTATCTATATGTCTATCTATCTATTTATCTATCTATCTATCTATCTATCTATCTATCTATCTATCTATATATCTATCTATCTATCTATCTATATATCTATCTATCTATCTATATATCTATCTATCTATCTATCTATCTATCTATCTATCTATCTATCTATCTATCTGTCTATCTATCTATCTATATATCTCTATCCCTCTCTCTATATATATTTATAAATAAATATATATATATATATATATTTATATATATATATGAATATATCTATCTATTTATCTATATATCTATATATCTATCTATCTATCTATCTATCTATCTATCTATCTATCTATCTATCTATCTATCTATCTATCTATCTATCTATCTATTTCTCTCTCTCTATATATATATATATATATATATATATATATATATATATGTATATATATATATATATATATATATATATATATAAATAATTATGTATGGCTATCTATCTATCTATCTATCTATCTATCTATCTATCTATCTATCTATCTATCTATCTATCTATATATCTATCTATCTATCTATCTATCTATATATCTATATATCTATCTATCTATCTATAAATAAATGTATATATCTATCTCTCTATCTATATCTCTATCGCACTGTCTTTCTGTCTATCTGTTTGTCTGACTGTCGGTATGTGTGTCTATCTACCTATCTGTCTATTTAGAAAATACACAACCTCATAAATACACATACAGACAACATACATACAAATATAAAGTCAGGACATTGACGCCAGAAAAAGAACGCACTTTATTACTGTCCTCTAAAGCGTTGCTCTCGGAATCCGCCCACGTTCTCCGGTGCACAGGAGTTACTAAATTTAGCTCATCCAAATTGACCATATATAAATCTATATTCTGTAGTTTGCAGCTGTCGAACTGTTTTATTAATGATCTCCTCTTCTCTACTTGAGGTACTTACTTTCCTTGTCCTGGACTGCCACGTCAGACTTCAAGTTTACAAGCCTTAACCATGTGGCTTGCCTTGTCACCCCCCCCCCCCCTCAATATGTCACCCATAGTACATGTTGTCGGTAGGTTCGTATAGATTATCAGCTGGTCTGGGTCTCATCAGCCATGCATCATCCCCATCTCTTCAAATTCTTCCTGCATTGTGATACACTAGATCGGAGTCTAGTTAGCAATAAATTTCCATTTTGCGTAAGCAAGTAGCGTTCATGCGCAGGTTCCTCCCGCAAAATCGAACAGACTATATGTGTCAGTTCATTCCATTTTTCGGTGCAATGTTTTCTTGGACTAGTCTGTACTGGATGTGGTGACTGTAAGAAACGTTATCTTTCTTTAACTCACATCCTTCTTTAAACACCGTTGTCCAGCTCTTCACTGTTCCCATTGACCCACTTTTGTCCCCATACACTTCCTGCATTTTGCGATGGAGGTTAACTGATCGACATCCTTCAGCTGATCAACTCTGGACGGATTCTGTATCACATCCACCATGTTTTCAACGGCCTGCTGAGGAAACTATGAGTAGGAGGATAACACATTTGTGTAAACTTGACGGTTGATATTTTCTGTTTACACCAGTAGTGACGTCATCATGCGCATTGCACGTATGTTTACTTGTTGCAGTTTAGTCATGTTTAATTTAAACACGTATATATTGTTTTTTGCTTTTGTTGTTGTGGTGATGTAGTTTATTTTCGTTTGTTCTTTTTCCCCGACTAAGACCATGTGTCCATAACCTGGGTTTCATTTTGGTTTTACGATTGTTCAGTCACTAAATTATTACCAATACATGCTTTTATCGATTCTTGTTTCCAGAAGCACACATTAAATATTGTTTATATAATCATCTAAAGAAATGGAAAATATAATTTCTGCTTGTTGTCTATTGAATACATTTATTATTTAAAAGGATTTGTAAAAACCCGGTCTATGTCCATGTTATAATGACAACACTTCAACACGTTAGAGAATGCATACATTTTGGAATCAAGTTAGGCAAAAGGTACTGATCAGACATGTTCATCAGGGTCAAGCAAAATATACTGGCCAAATCCCTCACTTTGGCTTCCCCGTAGCCCTTCGTGAAAATGGGCTTTTTTCATGGGGGGGGGGGGGCTGGCGAACAAGATGAGGGATCGACACGATCCCTGTAGTAGTAAGTGACACGCAGATGAAGTCAATGAAGAAGCACAACCGTCTGGAGGACCGCGACCCACCTTCTTCAGCTTGCTCAGGATGTAAGGAAAAATTACAGCAACCTGTCAATTAACCTCTTTTTTCAGCGCGCACAGAAGAGTATTACTGAGTGTGGCTATTCATCAACAACAAAAAACACTGTGGTTAGTGCTGAATGCACCTAACAGGCTGAGGATACCAAATCGCTCGGTTCCTTGTGTTTTATAGGAAATATTCAAAGCTTTTAAATTGATGGAACACACTTACACCAGCGATTTATTACACTAGGGGCCATATCCTCTACTTATCTGTTGCTGTTGCTGTTGTGAATGCCCACATTGAGGAGGTTTACACTTGTGTGCGCCCTGAAAAGGAAGTTAAGTGGCGGCTTGTCGTAGCTTTCCTCACATCCTGAGCGGGCTTATGAAGGTAAGCCGGGGTCCTCCAGGCGGTTGTGCAATGCTTGGCTTCATCTGCGTGTCGCTCACTACTACGGTAATCACGTCGAGTCTCACCTTGTAAGCCAGACTGTTGTCCTCGACAACAGCCCGTTTCCAGGACAACCAACGAGGTCAATTGAGGGGCCAGTATATTTCTACTGACCATGGCTAATAATGTCTCATCAGTATATTTCTCCTGACCATGGCTAATAATCTCTGATCAGTATATTTCTCCTGACCATGGCTAATAATGTCTGATCAGTATATTTCTCCTGACCATGGCTAATAAGGTCTGATCAGTATATTTCTCCTGACCATTGCTAATAATGTCTGATCAGTATATTTCTCCTGACCATGGCTAATAATGTATGATCAGTATATTTCTCCTGACCATGGCTAATAATGTCTGATCAGTATATTTCTCCTGACCATGGCTAATAATGTCTGGTCAGTATGTTTTTCCTGACCATGGCTAATAATGTCTGATCAGTATATTATCATGACCATGGCTAATAATGTCTGGTCAGTATGTTTTTCCTGACCAGACGTTAGCCTCTTCGTCCCGAATTCTCTAGAAAAAATGATTTCCTTGAACATACTGATTCAACAACTGGAAGGTTTGTGTCTGCCATGCTGAATACTGTCATAGATACATTGATAACGAGCGGCAAACATTCGTAATGACCTATTAATGCCAAAGCGAGACAACGCACGCAGGAGATACG